>OZ024876.1:37178720-37726469 GCA_964017185.1 Rugalucina vietnamica
CATGAATACTAATACTTTACACTGAGAACAGTAAATAAAACTACAAATATTTTATATAAGGAAATCACAACATACTTTTACTCTATGGGTATAAAATGTGTATATAATGATAAGAACAAAGGCACGTGAAATAAATTCATATAAAATTGACATATAAACACTAAAACGAATAAATACATGAGCCACCTCATGGGAAAAAAACCAACAATCTGCATATGCGAAAACAGCTTCGCAGTAACTGCGAAGCTGATCAGCGCCTTTGTTTTCGCTACACGGTTAGTACAATTCCTCTACTTTCAAAATCCAAAATTTCAAGCTTCTAGCGATCTTCTGTGTTTGTACAGTTCGGTTTGTGTTGAACCTGTTCGGAAACCACATTGTTGGTTTTCCCATGAGGTGGCTCATATAATAAAACCAATTAAGAGTATTATAACCGGAAGACCTTTTTTTTTTTTTTCTTCAATTAAGTTTTACGTCCCTTTCAAGATTATTTCAGCTCATATGAGACGGGCCAATCAGTAGGTGGGGCGAAAACTGGAGAACCCCCAGAAAAACCACCTGACACACCTGCAAGCAGAACTTAGCTTGTCTCACATGTGGCCAGAACGGGGCTCGAACCGACACCAGACACAGCGGTGAGATGATCGAGTGATTAAGAAACAGAGCTCTTAACCTCTCGGCCACGGGGGCCGCCAAGACCAGTGTTCCTGTAAATGCTCACCTAATCTGAGCCATTGCGGCTGGTGAAAATCCCCCTGGACTGTCATCAGGAAAACATGTCCGTGAACTAGATACCCCCTTAAACCCCACTTTTATATAGTAAAACTGGGGTATGCAGGGGTATACCTATTTTTCTTATTTTCGCTTTAAAACATAGATTGTGGGTACTCATTAGAACCGCCTCGGCGAGGCAGTTCTAATGTGTACCCACAATCTATGTTTTGGAGCAAAATAAGAAAAATATCAAAAACATTCTTCTGAAAATTTCAATTTTTACAACTTGAGAAAAATCTGTATATTACATGGGCATGTTTTCGTAATGTACTGTATTTTGTAAAAGCTTGTTTACTTAAAAACTGAACGAGATTCCAAATACTCAACAATCAATCTTTCTAAGGCGACATAACTGACCAATTGCATATCATACAGCTGTTTCAATTGAATCAATAACTACCCCTTCGTTATCATTCAAATGATCCCCCTCCCCTCCTCCCTCCGCCCCCCTCTTCCTTTTCTTTTGACTTTCCCTGGTAAAACGGAGGTCTCGGCCCATCCAACACCCAGGAATAATCAATGTCCAGAGGTAAATGAGAACACACATCCAACTGGAGGCCATCTTCACCCACACAGCTGCCCAGTTGAGACCAAACCTGTTCAGGTCTGATTCTGCCGGTCTAGAATAGATACAATTTACTGTAATGCCTTGATAAATATATATTTATATGATTTATTACTCGATAACAATGTACTCTACTATAAGCATAAAAAATTCAAGTTCTCTTTAAATTAATGCCATGCTCAGTTGATTTGCAAATTGCATTATGATCATTATAACACAAGTCGCGTCATGAGAAAACCAGATTTTTGCCTATGCAAAAACAAAGGTGCAGATCAGCTTCGCAGAAACTGCGAAGCTGATCAGCGCCTCTATTTTCGCTATACGGATAGTACGATTCCTGTACTTGCTAAATTCAAAATTTCCAGCCTCTGGCCACCTTCTGTGCTTGCATAGCTCAGTTTGTGTCAGACCTGGTCTGAAACACTGAAGACCATTTTTCTCGTGTCGTGGCTCACACTTACCTGTACCAATTAGTGAGCTGCATCATGACATACAGACTGGCAATGGCAAACGCGAAATGGAAGAATGAATAACTGTAAACTACACCATCAGCCTCATTATAGATTACTTTCTGGCCACCAGCTTCAGAGGGGTTGTGTCCTGTAAGATAAATGCATCTTTGGAAGAGATTACTTTTTCGAGAATTATACTACTCAAAGTTTGATAGGGATTAAAAATTTTACCGTTCACCCAAAACTTTGATAATTGAAAACTGATTTGATAGTCAATATGGCAATACTTTTATGTCTAAAACACACTTAGGGAAAGTTTCAGAAATCTGTGATTTTTGGTCAAACACATGATTTTTCACCCAATTACTTTGGCTGTCAGTTACCCTGGCAACCAACAGTTTTCATTTTTAACACTTTTTTCACCATGAGACTAAAATTCTTATTTTTCATCATTTTGATGAGCAAATGGTTATTAACAAGGAATTGAAAATCAATTTTTGATATAAGTGAGCGATCAAGTCATATCAGGTTTAAAATATGATATATTATTAACAATTTTATTAACATTACCTTTGGCCCGAAAACCATGCTTAAATTGGGAGGGGGTTACCCAAAGTGCTGATTTTAGCTATATCCAATAAGTAGGATGATTTGAATATTTGCACACAATATTTACAAAGTTCATTTCCAAAAAGAAAATAACTCAGAAAAGGGGCATAACTTGGACATAAAAATATGGGCCAACTATTTTTCATGAGGAATATGTATATGAAATTTCAAAACTGTAGCATGCAGCATTCAAAAATTTGAAAAAAAAAAAAAAAAATGGAACAGATGCACACATCACTCACAGGCAGACAAACCGAAAGCGATATGCTCTTCTAACTTTCCCAAAGTTGGGGGCACAGCAAAGAGGCTGTCTAATATATGTTGTTAAACTAGAGGGATGGGTAATCCTACCCCTTGGCATATTTATTTGTTTTTTTATATGGTTTCATCAATTATAAATTAGGGTTGTTCTAATTAGTGCACATGCTCCAATAAGCGCACACCCTGGTCGTTTCTGAAATACATGTGTATAAGCACACACCGCTGGACTAGCATTGGTATTTTACACAACACAAATACACAAATACCCTATCAAACGCATTAAACCATAACCTTAAATGGTCAAACACAATTTTGCAACTATTGGAACACTTAATTGACACCATCATTGATATTTTATACATATATTATTGTAACAGTTAATGTCTTGTTTTGTATCCTAGTGTGCGCTTATTAGAATGAATTTTTGTTACCTTAACTTAAAGTTATTTTGAAAAGTTAAGCGCACTGTGCACTAATTAGAATGAATATGGTACATATTATTATTTACCTATTAATAAAACCACAAACAAATTCCAGTGAATCTTTTTGATGTAAAACATACCTGTTCTGTTTTGAATCTTTTTATTTACTTGTTTACAAGGTATCCCTAAATATGGATCGTTCTATTGCCTTAAGCTTCCGCTCTGAGATTGCTATCAGTACACTGAAATATTATCTATAGATGTCAAACTTATCAAAAAGTGCCAAAAGATTTAGTTCCCTGACTGGTACCAAAATGACCAAAACTCTGGGCCTAGCTCATAGACTATATTATGTCAAGGGCACCAGGCCAAGGAGCATGCTTACGGGTATGTCAAGGATAATACCTATGCAAGTTTTTACACTCATGGCTATCACACGTGCAGAGAAAGCCTATCTTCGAGAAAAAAATTTACTAAGTTATTGGACCGTGAAATATAGGTCAAGGGCACCGGGTCAATGTGCGTGCTTGAAGGACAATAAGTATGCAAGGTTTCACACTCACAGCTAATCACAGTTGCTTCAAAAACCAAACTTTTGCTTAAAAATTTACAATGTCAATGGGCCATAAAATATAGGTCAAGGGCACCGGGTCAAGGAGTATGCTTGAAGGGTATGTCAAGGACAATTACTTTGCAAGGTGTCTCACTTAAGCTTTGAAAGGTGCAGTGAAAATAAAGGTCAAAGGTACCGTATCAATATGCATGCTTGAAGGGTTTGTCAAAGACAATAAGTATGCAAGGTTTCAAAATCACAGCTATCACAGGTGCTGAGAAAACCAAATTTGACGTAATAAATACAAAGTCAATGGACCATGAAATATATAGGTCAAGGATATCCAGTCAAGGTGCTTGCTTGAAGGTTATGTCAAGGACAATTACCATGCAAGGTTTCTCACTCACAGCTTTCACAGGTGCAATGGAAACCAACAGGTGTAATGGAAACCAAACTTCAACATGATTGTTGATGGACGGACGGACTGACAGAAGGACGCACGGACACAAATTTGGACTCCATTATCACACCCTGCTATAAGCAGGTGCGATAAAAATGACTCGGCAACAAGTTTAGCTGGTGTTAAATTAAGATCTAAATGAAGGCCAAATCTATGATTATTTGCGTCCTGAAATATAAGATTTATTTTACAAGTGAGTTTAAGGCTCTCGATGCATGAGTAAATGCCATAGGTCTGTTTAATCAATTGATTATTCATTGATGGAAGCAGAAACAAAAATGCGCTACTTTTATTATGCATCAAAACCCCCAATTCCAGGCTCTATAAATGATCGTATTCATTTAAAATAAATAACCACAATAAAGATATTTATACATGTACCTTACTAATTTCTGTAGTTTGTTTTTCATTTGAAACTGTCTATTAAATAACAATCAGAAAAATATGATGTATAAACAGCTGTTTGGAAATACTACAGTAATGCTACAGTCAATTCATAGATGATTGACAATAAGGCTTTGCCATTTTTCACACAAACAGGTGAGTACATGTAACGGTAAATCAGTTCCCATGCATTAGAGCATCTTGGATAGCGTTGCATGTTGAAATAAGCAGTAATATTTTAAACTCTATGGTAAATGGTCGTTTGTCTCTCACTAATGAGAAAGACCATCATTATTTCTTGAATACAGTTCATGTGTAAAAACATCATACCTGTAAATCCTAAAACGCAAATAAGTCAATTTTCTTTGTATATAACAGTCTCCTTAGATCTCTGGAAGATTTATACTGATAATACTGTCATAACAAAAACATGCTTACATCAGGAAAACATGTCCATGTAATGCATACCCCCTTATCCCCCCTCATAACCCATTTTTATATTATAGAAAAACTGGCATTTGCAAGGGTATTTTTGATCCAAAACAAATATTGTGGGTACTAGTTAGAACCGCCTCTATAACCGCCTCAGAGAGGCAGTTCTAAGGTGTACCCAAAATCTATGTTTTGAGCAAACATATTAAAAACATAAATTTTTTTACAGTGAAAATTTTTTCACAACCAAAAAAACTAGAAAAAGTGCCTTGAGAGGCACGTATACCCCCGGCTAGTAGCCACCAAGCCCCCTTCCCTACCCCAGTTGGTAGCCAGCCCCCTTCCCTACCCCCTACCTAAACAACCCGGCACATGCTCACCCCTGACATTGAACCTCACATTACCAATAAAAGACAGTACCCTTATCAAGTACATTTCAGAAATAAGCAGCGTAAAGTACTTTGCATACAAACATGGGGAAGTGTAGTTTTAGAATGACATATCTATTTTAGAGCGGTATACAGAGCTGACGTGTATACCCAATCTAGGACATAAGCACGGACATTGTGGGTCAGGTCCTCAGTCCTAGATTGAAATGAAAGTAGAATGTCATTCTTAAAAAAAAAAAAAAAAAAAAAAAAAAAAGTCCTAGATCTTGACCTCAGGTCCCACCCCCACCCCCACCCCCATGCATGGACCCTTGGATCTAGCCCTTATGTGGTACCTATGTTGTGTTGTAAGCATGAACATTTTCTGACACATGCTTGTCAAGATATAGACATACAGAATATTAATCTTGGTAACTATTCTATCTTATAAATGTGTCCTAGATTTTGACCTCCAGCCCCACCCCTGGAGTTTGGTGCCATGGAATTTAATTCAATCCTAAAGGGTATCTGTGATCCAAACAGGAATACATTCCTATAAGTATTTGTTAAGATATGAACTTAGAGATGAAAAAACACTATGTAAATAGCACATTTTCAAGGTGACCTAGATTTTGACCTCTAGCCCCACCCCCGGGCATGGGCCCAGGGTCCGAACACACAGAAACAAAGCAAACCATATATGGTACCTTTTGTTAAAATATGAATGGTTTCTGATCATTGGTTCATGAGATATACACCACCAGAGAAACTTAAACCAAAACTTTGATCCAAATTAAAGGTGACCTAGATTTTGACCTCTAGCCCCACCCCCGGGCATGGACCCAGGGTCCGAAGACACAGAAACAAAGCAAACCCTATAGGGTACCTATGGTTAAAATATGAATGGTTTTTGATCATTGGTTCAAGAGATATACACCACCAGAGAAACTTTAACAAAAACTTTGACATAAATTCCACGAACGTTCCGGAATAACGAACGAACTAACGAACGAACGAACAAACGAACATACGAACGGACGAACGGACGAACGGAAAAGCGAAAACTATATACCCGTCGGCATAAATGCCGGGGGTATAATGATGCATGGGAGTGTTTTCGTAATGACTCACTTTGTTTTACTTTGCAGCAACAGCCACAACATTCATAGGATTCTTCTGTCTGAAACAACAACAATAACAACATTCAACCAACAGTCCAACAAATATCATTAGACTGGTCTAGACGCACTTGCCAGCAAGATGATGTTTGCCAGTATCGAAATGAAACCTTAAGCATTCTATTGCATGCTAAAGTGCCAACTGGAGGTGACCATTTCGCTGCGCTTGTTTGGGGTGTACTGTGCTCCAGTAGTTACACAATTTGCGAAAGTGGGAATGATCTCTTTCATACAGGGTCCCTTCGACCTTATGTTTCGGACAATTTTAGTGGGTTGTTACCTAGCAACCCCCCAATAAAGATCAATAAAGTTCATGCAGTACTAATTTTGAGCCAGCAAGTAATCGAATAGCAAGCAGGGAGCTTATTGCTGCTATCGAACACTAGGAGTATCTAAAAGAACAATATTCCGGGTCATTTCGTGCCAAGTACCGATATGCACTTCACTGTCTGCTTCCTGAATTCAACAAGAATAAAAGACTCCAGTTTTTCCTGAGCTTGGAAAGTCTGGATTTTGTCGACCGGCTGGTATGCTTTGCTAGTATGGAGACTGGGTTACTAGTATCGAAGATTGGGTTCACTTCAGTGCTGTCTCTGTGCAGAGGTGATACTTGCAGTAAATAAATATTTAGCAAGATCTCTGATAAATATTGTTTTTTGTTCAAATAAACCCATACAAATAGTCAAATTTTAAGTGACCCCCAAAAAAATATTTCCGAAAAAACCCTAGCCCAAATAAGTATTCATGTTTGTAACCCCCAAAATACTGAAATTCAAAATTTTGACACCCAAAACTCAGCCAAGCCGATGTATCCAGAAACTTTCAAGATACCCCCTGGGATTTCTGTTGACAAGAATGTACATTTTCAATACACATATTGCTTTATATTGCATTTTAATTGGCCGAGCATTCCTTTAAAAAAAAAAAAAGGGAAAATTTGTCATGCATATAATCCACAATTATGTATAATAGTTGTGTTTTATTTACAGTATCTTGTTGATCCTACGACAAAACCATCCCTGTCAAAAGCATCTGCCATTATGAAAATTTGGCTATGCAATATACATAAATTTTGCTTATCTGTAAAAATTGAAAAATATATTGGAAAAATGTTTGATTTTTAAAATATTTTTGTTCAAAACATACATTAAGGGTGCATGTTAGACAGTTCTAACCAGTACCCACAATCTATGTTTTGAATCAAAAATCAGGATAATAGGTATACCCGTTTACCCCAGTTTAACTTTATAAAAGTGGGGCTTAAGGGGTATACATTGCACGGACATGTTATCCTGATAATTCAAAACTGTATGGGGAGATGAGCAATTGAAATATGAAATGACCTTTACTTATTGCATTTTCATATTTCGTTTTCATTATTACATTTTTCATTATTTCATTTTTCATAAAAGCGGCCCCCGTGGCCAAGCGGTTAAGAGCGCTGTTTCTTAACCTTTCAATCATCTCACCCCTGTGTCTGATGTGGGTTCGAGCCCCGCTCTGGCCACATGTGAGACAAGCCAAGTTCTGCTTGTGGGTGTGCCAGGTGGTTTTTCTCGGGGTTCTCCCGTTTTCGCCCACCTACTGATTGGCCCGTCTCATATGAGCTGAAATAATCTTGAAAGGGACGTAAAACTGAATTAAAAAAATAATAAAAATTTCATAATGAAATAATGAAAAATGTAATAATGAAAATGAAATATGAAATGACCTTTACAAACTTGAAAATGTCAACAAATCCAACTAAGACTACCTACTGTCAGTGGCGATCTTTGAAGTCCAACTTTATCTGAATCTACAGACGTCTGCAGTCTGAAAAGGGAAATGGTAAGGTGTTTTTACATAACAAAACATGCCCATGCAATATACAGAAATTTTGGGGTTGTAAAAATGAAAATTTTCACAGGAAAGATTTTGATATTTTTCTTATTTTTGCTCAAAACATAAATTGTGGGTACACGTTAGAACCGCCTCGGCGAGGCGGTTCTAATGAGTACCCACAATCTATGTTTTGGAGCAAAAATAAGAAAAATAGGTAAACCCCTGCATACCTCAGTTTTGCTATACAAAAGTGGGGTTTAAGGGAATATACATTACACAGACTTGTTTTCCTGATGATGTTTGGCAAAGAAAACAAACAAACAGACAATGTGGACATTCTGCCATCAGAATATAATCATGGACTTTAAAAACACAACACCTGCTTTATTCTTTCTCACAGAGTAAAGAATATTCCCGAAAAATATTTTTTGAACTGAAAAGTAAAATCCGTCTGCTTAAATTTCATGCCAAAACAAAAAGCTTATGTCTGTGAGTAAAAGCAAATGTACAATTTCAAGCATTACCCAAAATTCAACAAAAACAAGTTACAAAACAGTTCAAAAGGGACAAAAACTATTTTTCAAGTCCAACATGATTTCTGGAAAGAAACACAAGTAGCCCAAAGTATCATGCATGAATGAAGATGTGATTAAAATGTAGGCGAATGAGTGTTTACAACATTCTCTGTATTAAAACCCTAAGGGAACTATCTGTTGCCATGGAAACCTGACTTCAGATCCAATCTAGTCCAAAAACCTAGTGGAGCCAAAACCCTTCCCCAATTATGCTTTATATCATTACGAAAACTTGCCCATGCAATAAAAAGAGATTTTATAATTTGTAAAAAATAGAAAATTTTCAGTACTTTTTTTTTTTTGACCAAAAACATAGATTGTGGGTGCACAACGAGTACCCACAATCTATGTTTTGGAGCAAAAATAAGCAAAATAGGTATACCCCTACATACCCCAGTTTGACTATATAAAAGTGGGGTTCAGGGGGGGGGGGGTATACATTTCACAGACATATTTTCATGATGTTAAAAAAAGGTTGCAATTGCTGGTCTCAGAGATATTCATATTTGAAAATGTGGGCTGACAACCAGACAGATGGCAACTTCAAACTTATGTGTTTCAAAGTCACTAGTTTGCTAGTAAAGGTTAGTATGTTTTGCAAATGAAACAGGATAGCAAAATACCTGTTAAACATGTGAAAAATTGTTTTCGTAAATTACAAAAGATTTTCAATGTGTAGATAAAAATAAATACTGCCTTAAGCAGTATTTTGCATTTATTTTGGTCAGGCTTGCTTCTGTTCTTGTTTTCAGCTTTTCGTAAGTACCTTCCACATCATTTTAGACTACATGGTTTAAGAAATGATAATCAATTCAATTAAGTGTTTTCCTGACTGTCAATCAATAATAAATCTTTGAGGTCACATGATCTAAGTCACATGACTGAGTGCAAATCACATGATCAGGTGTGATGTCATGCTGGTCCTCTGATGTCATCAATATACCATGTGACCTGACAACTTCCTGTTCTGTGGAGATCCATTTCTCAGAAGCAAAACCCAACCACCACTCCCTTATTAAAATAACAATAAACAATGACCAGTAACAAGCACAAACATGTTTCCGACACCAAAAGCTGTAATGAAGTTGATATATAGACATTTCAAGCATATCTTCAACACCCAGGAGCAGCTCTTTCCCAGATGGTGTCCACCCAGATACACTATCCTTAGTATCCTAACCAAATATAACAGGACTAAATGACTTAATATGTTATCATCGATGAAACACACATTAAAAAAGAGACATAAATATGCCACAACAGTGCTACCACCTTAGAATGGCCAGTTATAAACGCTAAGCGAGTTAGCATCATCATTTTCATACTGGAATTCCAGATACTGTTTTTAGATATGTACTTTCAGATGAAGGGTCAGTGGGTGATTCCTAGATGAAGCTGACTGTCCAGAGGATTTTACCATGCTAAGTGGAGGATTTTATCATGCTCAAACAACTTACGTGGAACCTTCAAAAGACAGGACAAAATCGGACAAAACCGATTACAAACTAAATATGTGCATGGGACAAAAGCCATGGACAATAACCAGAATCATATTTTCTGGCCAATTATTATATAGAATGGAATAATTCTCAATGAGCCTAAAATGGACAATGACAGTTTCAATTTAAGGAATACATTTATTTGAAGTGAATGAATATGATCACTAAAGAGTATTTCGCAAGAAAACTTTTACTACCGAGTTGACCTGTCGCAGAGCGGAAAAACAGCTTTCATGGTTTTGTTATAACTCTTCATTGTTTAGTAGGCGGAAATTCTAAATAAATTTTAGCCCCAAAGAAGTTTCAATGCTTGAACAACTTCTGGGGAGCTAAAATTTCAATGCAAGTCTGACTTGGTATAACCAAGCAGACTTCATTTCTGCTCTGCGGCCAATCAGTTCCATCCAGAAACAACTATCAATTTGCTTTTAACCCTTATTTATGCCAGATATACTAAGAGCATTAAATAAAAGAATAGTTCTAGTTTATTTGGTGTTGCGTTGATACAGAACAAGCCCATCCTAAAATAAAGAACCACATTAGTGTAAAGCGAGATATTCTAATTGTTTGTTTTCCAGAAAACAACTCTTTATCTTGCTTTAAATTTGTATCTAATGTTTGCCTTATTTACGAAAATCAACTAAACTGTGGATTATACCATAATTCAAATTGTTTATACATGCTGATATATGCTATCGACCAGAATCCTTTAAAAACAAATTGTCATTTATGTCTCATGATTATAATCATAATAGAACTTACGTAGAGTAGACTGCCATAATAAACATGATGAGCAGTCCAGCATATGCAGCTATCATCTCGGTCTGTGGGTTGAAATTGTTTGGTCGACACAGCTCCGTCATGTTTTGAGTCTGAATTATCATTTTCTCCCCAGGTCCACTAACATACCCGATCTACAAATAGTGATCAAAACGATACTGTTGTGGAAGTAAAATGCACGTGGAAATAACCTGAACATTGTTGAATAAAGGAATCTTATCCAAAAGCTCTGAAAGCTTAAGGTATGTATATCCTTTGGTGAAAGTATGTCCTTGAATTAAAGTGCTTGCTTAAGCTTTGACTTGAAATATGTGCTTGTTTTAAAACAGTGTTATTGCAATGGGTATCACTCCCTTCAGTCTCTTCATAAAGAATTATTTGAAATATAATGAATAATGCTTATATATTGATAAAAGCATAATTCTCTTATTACTTACTCAATTATTACAAAATCCACACATGAAGGAAATACCTAAATCAATATTTTTGATATCTTTCACAATATATAAACCTGCCATTTCAAATTCCCTGACATTTCCCTGACTTTTGGCTGAAAAAGCAAAATTCCCTGACCGATGTCATAATTCCCTGTCAATTCTCTGACTTGGATCAATTCCCTGAAGAAAAATATCACTTTTCCCTTCCCTTTTTCCGACCACGGACAATCTGAATATTAACCTTTTGGGAAACAGTTGCTCAATCAAATATGTGCCGCCGCATGGGAAAACCAACAAAATGCTTGGGCGAAAACAAAGGCGCAGATCAGCGCCTTTGTTTTCGCTACACGGATAGTACAATTCCTCTACTTTCTAAATCCAAAATTTCCAGCCTCTGACCATCTTCTGTGACTGTACAGCCTGGTTTGTGTCGGACCTGGTCAGAACCCAAATTGTTGGTTTTCTCATGCATAGGCTCATATTTGATTATTCTCTCCCACTGCTTATTTATCATTACAGAATACAGAAAGTTTATTTAGATTCATTACAGTAACTGTCTGAGCCGCCTCAGATCAGCTTCTTGGTAATTGCGAAGCTGATCAGCGCCTTTGTTTCACAACACAGAAAGTACACTTCCTCTTCTTCTGAAATCGGAAATTTCAAGCCTCTACAAATAAATGATCAATACATGGGATACATGTACCCAAACACCTACTTGGAAAGAAAGTCATGTCTGCAGCGGATTGAGATTCACAAATAACTTCAATTCCTATACAGTAAAAATCCCGCTAACGACCACTTGAATTGGGCGACCACCTACGTTTAACGACTAGTTTCAATTCCTCCCGACGATTTTCACTATATTTTATCATTGGATTAAGGGACCTCCTCGTTTTAGCGACCAACGACCACGTTTTTGACTAAAATTTTGCATTCTTGCGACCATATTTAGAGCCAAAATTTTGATCGTTCTCTTGAACAGTAACTTCATAGAGCATTGTTCACACCTGTTTCAAGGTTATTAACCCTGGCGTAGGTTTTCATTATACTATTGTTAAATTGTTTATTGTATTTATTACAAAGTCACTGAAGCGTGGTTACGTAATTGGTCTAATTACCGAAGCATAAATCCTTCTATTGTCTGTCTCCTCGTCGCAACGGTTGATCAGCACAAGCTCAATACAGTAATTAAAAGTGAATAAGCCTTACGAGCTTGTGTGATTATTTTGTTGATTCTGCAATGTTCATGAAATCAACGACGTTGATTTTTTTCCGCCATACCGGCAAGAAAACACAAGAATCGATCTCTATTTATCATTTTTCCAGTAAATTTGGCGTTTCAGTCCAATATTGTAAGGGAAGCTACTCTTAGACGATCCAGTTCGGCAAATCGTGATACCGCGCCTCGTTTTGAATCGAAAGTAGAGTTGATAAAATTAGACCGGAAATCGTTCGAAAGGTAGATTAGATTTGCTGCAGTTTCAGATTCTTTATACGTTTTTTTGTTTTTCCATCTCTGTTTTCTCGCGTTCAACGTCAGTTCAGTCGCTCTGAGGGTAGTTGATAGAGCGAGATGCGTCTGCTTGACAAGGTCAGTGAGATTTGTCAGGTGTTTCCCTTGCTCACTCTACCCATCTATTGTTTCGTATCGATATGAGTGAAAAAAATCGACAGGGATAAAAGTGATTAAAAATAGCCTTGCCCAAGCAAAACACTCCCTTTTGGTTGGAGAACAAAACAATAAAAACAATTAAAGAACCACAGAAAAAACACTAAGAAATCACACTTCTTGAAAAAATAGAAGACACATATGACTCCGAAAAGCATTTCCTAATTAAAAGACCACCTTTATTAAGAGACCATTTTCCATCCTTCCCTTGAGCGGTCTTTTAATACAAGTTCTACTGTATATGAATTATTGAATGTTGCTCTACAGTGTATCCTCCAATAAAGGCCCATCCTCTTCTATCGTAAAGGTACTGTTTTATTCTATTGTAAAGGTACTGCCTGGGTGTTTAGAAGAATTTTTATGGTATGTAATGGTGGTTTGACTATACCTCTTTTCCTAGGCAGATTCAGTTACTGTCAGTTTATAACCTGGCCCCGAGGTTATAAAACTTTTTTCATGCTCATCTAAGCTGAGACTAAAATTTATCCTGCTCAAATATATTAAAATGCCAACAATTGTTGGCATTTTAACATTTATGAGCAGGACAAATTACTAGTTTTTGAGTTTTGAACCTGAAGTTTCCACTATGTTTGACTAGAGCGGGTTCGGGTAATAGTGAACCATTAAGCCGAAAATTGCATAGATTGTCTTTATGTTGGTATTTCACTCCGGCTATTAGACAAATCAAAAGAATGGCATCTGAGCGTCGGTAGAAAGAAGACCAATGCATTCTACTTAGTATTATATAGCACGTTTGGTGCATGAAAGAACAACACTTCACGGAGGCAGTTAGTGAACCCATCGGGTATTAGTGGACAGTAATGGAGGGTAAAAGTGAACCCCTTAGTATCTTAATAAAAGTGTTTTAAAAGCCTTTTGCAAGCATATAACTAGTAGCATTTACATGTTAATAATTAATTACAAGCAATTCTAGAGAGCATAATGTTCTTTAATTGCTAGAATCGTGTGATATCCAGTCATTCCTGTGTAATTTATTACAATTCTAACAATAAAATGTAAAGAATACATACGTCTCAAGACAGTTACATCAAAAAATACCAGAAACTATTGAACGGACAGTAAGTTTTAAAAATACAGATTTTATTAGCCTTGAGACCCAAAACGAGAACATGATCCATAAGTTAACCGTGTTTGACGTGAATAACATACTATTAATGCCATCCATATATATAACATGTCACAAAACATCATTATAATTCAAAATATGTTATGTATTTTCCATGTTTATTCAGCTCAATTAGTTCATCTCGGTTCCTTTTTTGTATTCCCAGCAAATTATTTCAAATTTTGTGAAGTTTTGTTGTCAATTTCATCTTTAACCATATGCAAATATTAAAAAACGCTGAGAATTACATGTTCGTTGTTATTAAAATGATTAGAACTATGAAAATGGAATATTTGTGGTCACAAGCTTCCATGGTTCACTAATACCCTCCGACAAAAATTTCTGTCGGGTATTAGTGAACCCCATATACGACCTAAATGAGCACAGCTAGATATCACTTGTGATGAGAATCAGTTGCCAACTTCATTTGTATACCGGTTTCTATGAATTGCTTTTAAAAATGTGCACATTTTTGGGTGTGAACCCAAACGGGCCAAAAATCTGCTTTTTAAATGGTTATCTAAGAACGGACAAATTTGGAGGCTTCCAAGCAAATACTATAATTGTTGGTCTTGCATCATGACTGCGAGAGCTGTGCATCTGAGATAAGTAAGAATATGGGTTACCGCTCATATTTAGCACTTATTTATAAGCGATACAGCGCAAAAAGTATGCAATACAGCCATGGTTCACTAACTGCCTATGGTTCACTAATACCCTCACCCACTCTATTTCAACATTTATGCGCAGATGAAATGTCATGCTCAACTGAGCTGAGCTTGAAAAAAGTTTTATAACCTCGGGGCCAGTAATCAGATGGTCAACCAGTGGGTTAGCCTTGAGGCACAAGCAACCCATCTATTTCTCAAAGCCCTGATGGGTGGGACCCCTGCACTGGTTCCTGGTCATTGCTTACTTGTTTACTTTTCTTACATGTGGGTCCTCAAGTTGTGTCCCCTGACTATTTGAATTATCTCTCCTCTGCGTCAGCATGCTGATACTAGCTATCTTTATGGTCTCTATAAAATCCACTGTAACAAAAACAAATCTACATCAGGAAAACATGTCCGTGAAATGTATACCCCTGTAGACCCCACTTCTATATAGCAAAACTGGCGTTTACATGGACGTACCTATTTTTTTTATTTTTGCTTTAAAACATAGATTGTGGGTACTCGTTACCTTGCCGAGGCAGTTCTAACGTGTACCCACAATCTATGTTTTGAGCAAAAATAAGAAAAATAAAAAAAAAATTCTATTAAAAAATTTTCTATTTTTAAAGCTCAAAAATCCCTGTTAATTGCAAGTTTATTGCAAGTTTTCGTAATCTAGTAGTGTAGATTTCAGAACCAATCTCAAAGCTGAAAAGGTTGGCCTATACCTGTTCCACACTTACAAAAAACAGTTGTAACAACTTGTTTTAAACTTTCACACAGAATGCAAAATGATAACAATGAATGTTACATATTTTTCATAGAGATTTTCATCCAGCTGTTTTGAATGAGATCTTATGGTTGCCCTTGATGCTGCTAATAATGAATAAGAACAAATTCAACTGAGTGGATTGCCAGCACATCTACACCATTTTAAGACGTGTTACTCATCAGGGAAATTCGATTGGAAACTGACATCAGGAAAACAAGTCTGTTGTAATATATACCCCATTAAACCCCACTTTTATATAGTAAAACTGGGGTTTGCAGGGGTATACCTATTTTTCTTATTTTTGCTCCAAAACATAGATTGTGGGTACTCGTTAGAACCGCCTCAGCGAGGGGGTTCTAACCTGTACCCACAATCTATGTTTTGAGCAAAAATAAGAAAAATATCAAAATTTTTCTTATGAAATTTTCAATTTTTTCAGATGAAAAAAATCTCTGTATATTGCATGGGCAAGTTTTCGTAATGATACACGTTGCTTGCACAAAATTGGTGTTTCTTATGTTGGAAATTCAGATATTTAGCTTTCACTGGATGATGAAAAATATTAGGATTTTCTACTGCATGTGTAAGTCAGAGACATAAAAACTGCTATTAAATGTCTTTTATCATCCAGTGAAAGCTAAATATCGTGAATTTCAATTTCCCAGACATCTGACTGAACAATTTTAGAACAGCCAAAACATCACATTTTCATGCGCAGCTGATCAGCACATTTGTTTTCTCTTCACAGATAGCACAACCACTTAACGTTCTAAATCAAGATTCTGTAAATCAAAGCCTCTATCCTATTCATACGGCTGTGCAGTCCGTTAAGAGTTAGCCCTGGTCCAAATCATCCAAAACACTGGTATTCTTGCATCAGGATAAAATGCCCATGAAATGTTTACCCCCTTAAACCCCACGTTTATACAGTAAAACTGGGGTTTACAAGGGTATACCTATTTTCACAATGTTTGATCCAAAGCATAGATTGTGGGTACTCGTTAGAACCACATTGGTGAGGGGGTTCTAACGTGTACCCACAATCAATGTTTTTGTGCAAAACTATTATAAACATCAACATTTTTCCAATAAAATTTTCAATTTTTACTGCTGAAAAAAATCTCTGTATATTGCATGGGTCAGTTTTTGTAAGGGTGAGTCAGTGCACTTACTTTCTTCTGGTGGCTCACTGGTAAGAGCAGACCATGTGAGATACATAACATACAGAGAGATCACGGAAGACTGGAGTAGCCCTGCATTTTGGTTGCCTGAAAGTTTCAGCATATTCTGTAAATTTAGAAATTTCCTCGCCATGATGACCGTAAAGCTTGTATTAAGTCATTATTATTTGACAAGGTGGACAATCACGTGACTAAAATTGATTTTCGTGCACTAGCATTCTGTCAGGACGAGTAAGCAAATTGGCAAGAGATTTCTTCTAACTAAATGAATGTCATATATCCTGGAAGTCTACACTCTACAGTCAGTTTGGGCCCAGGATTTTAATTGATAAGCCCAACCAACCTATAAAACATAAATGAGCCGCCGCATGGGAAAACCAACAATCTGCATAGGCGAAAACAAAGGCGCAGATCAGCTTTGCCTTTGTTTTCCCTACACGGATAGTACAATTCCTTTACTTTCTAAATCCAAAATTTCCAGGCTCTAACCATCTTCTGTGACTGTACAGCTCAGTTTGTCGGACCTGGTCAGAACCCAAATTGTTGGTTTTCTCATGCACAGGCTCAAATTCAGTTGCTGGTGGTTATCTATTAAACTCCAGCGCCAATCAAATTGATTGTTGTATACCAATTTAGAGCAAAGCATGCTGGGGTATCTGCACTTTTACCATGGAATTTCATTCAGTTTTAAGAAAAATATTGCCGATTTACTTACTGGATCTTTCAGAATATTAGAGTTTTCACTAATATTTCTAATTTTACAGTACTTATCAAATGGTTTCTACCTTGCTCTTCTTCTCAAACATGGAAGATTGTACTTATTTCTTTTTCTGTTAAGTTTAACCCATATTTGACGAATGGACTTGCCAATCATTATCATTTGGATGAGTCCACATTCATGTTTAATGACATCAGGAGTGATTTTGAATTTTTATTCCATTTTTCAATGAAATTCCTTTAAGCAAACAGTATAGCCCCAGATGGGATGCCGCTGTATTGTACTGTAATTTCGAACGGGGTCAAATAATTTAAACGTTGCTTAGAAGTATGTTTCTAAACGTGAGTGAAATACTTACATTTTTGTATAACTGGCAGTAGAGTGAAAAATGAGAGAACAGCACATAGCCCTACATTGACGAGAATGAACACTTTGTTAGTGACACATCCATCTAACCTCGTGTAGCTGAAGTACAATAAAATCGCACCACCTATGGCAATGACGTAGAACAACGTGGCACAAAACAGGGTACCTGAAATCATATGAGCCACATGAGAAAACCGGATTTTGCCTATGCGAAAACAAAGGCACAAATCAGCTTCGCAGTAAGTTGCGAAGCTCATCAGTGCCTTTGTTTTCGCTACACTGATAGTACAATTTCTCTTTTCTTAAATCCGAAATTTCAAGCTTCTAGCCTGCTTCTGGAACTGTACAGGCCGGTTTGTGTCAGACCTGGTCGAACCCCGATGACAAGTTTTCTCACGTCGAGGCTCATATATTAATAAGGGATCAAACATGATTCTTGACTTAATGCTGCCTTACAGAAGGAAGAGCATGACATTGTTTAGAAAATGTGTTTATCAAAAATTAAAACTGAGATCCTAAGTTTTGTCTACTTAAGCCTTGTCAATGACCCTTTAGATTTGACAACATGCAGCCAAAGTAAATTACTATAATTTGGCAACTTTCAACAGGGTAGTCAATAAAAAGACTAGCATTATCCAAATGGGGCGAAATATATTAAATTTTCGTTAGACAAGAACACAGCGGAGGTCAATATCGCACCTGCATCAGGCAAAATAACTAAAAACTTGAAATAAAGGTCGAGGGCACCATGTCAAGGTGTGTTCTGAATGGGTATGCCATGGACATTTAATATGGAAGGTTTCACACTCTCAGCTATCACTGATGCAGAGAAAACAAAACTTCGACATAAAAATTAACAACGTAAATGGACCATGAAATATAGAGCAAGGTCAGCGGGTCAAGGTGTGTGCTTGAAGGGTATGTGAAGGACAATTATTATGCAAGGTTTCACACTCACAGCTATCACTGATGCAGAGAAAATCAAACTTCGACATAAAAATTAATAAAGCCAATGGACCATAAAATACCGGTAAAGGTCAAGATCAGCGGGTCAAGGTGTGTGCTTGAAGGGTATGTGAAGGACAATTCTATGCAAGGTTTCATACTCACAGCTCTAACTTATGCAGAGAAAATCAAACTTCGACATAAAAATGAACAAAGTCAATGGACCGTGAAATATAGGTCAAGGGCACTGGGTCAAGGTGCGTGCTCAAAGGGTATGTCAAGGACAATTACTATGCAAGGTTTTACACTAACAGCTATCACTGATGCAGAGAAAACCAAACTTCGACGTAAAAATTAACAAAGTCAGTGGACCGTAAAATATAGGTCAAGGGCACCGGTCAAGGTGCGTGCTTGAAGGGTATGTCAAGGACAATTACTATGCATAGTGGAGCTGCTTATTGAGAAAATACTTCAGTTGATGATACAAGCATGAAATTTTCACCATGTGTTCTTTACATAACACACATTAAATTCTGATCCCTGGCCACTCGAAATTCCGCCATTTTTAAGATGGCCGCCAAAAAACAAAATGGCCGACAATTGTGAAAGGAGTACATGTAGTAAATTGCTCATATCTTAGGTTCTTTTCATCATAGAACAACAATATTGATACCAAAATGAAGCTAAATGATTGTTCTTTCAAATAAAGTTCCAATATTTAAATTACCTAATTTGCATATTTATGAATATTAATGAGATCTTACTTTTTTGGCTAAAAATTGAGAAAAAAAAACACATCTTATTTTCTGAACGATGTAAAATGTTAAATGAAATGGATAACTATGGTTTTGATATTGCTAGACCATAAATTATCATAAATTAACAAAAGCTAATTAGCATGTTCATGAATATTCATTTTAAAACATTTTAAGACTTTGTAAGCCCTTATCTATCAGTTTAGTTTAAAAAATTCATACAGTTAATTGCTTATAGCTTAGGTCCTGTTCATCATAGAACACCAGTATTGATACCAAAATAAAGCGTAATAATTATTCTTTCCAATGGAGTTCAAATATGCAAATTACTTCATTTGCATATTTATGATATTAAAAGGTCTTATTTTGTTGCCGAAAAACTTGAAAAAAAAAATCACATCTCATTCTCCGAATGATGTAAAATGTTAAATGAGATTGATAACAGTGGCTTTGGTATTTCTACATCATAAATAATCATAAATTAACAACAGCCAATTAGCAGATTCATGAATATTCATTTTTAATTACTTCAAGACTGTATCAGTTTTGTGAAGAAAGTTCAAACTGTAAATTGTCTATAAATATCACTTTCATTGTAAAATAAGTGTCATTAATACAAGATATATGTCATTGTACTTTCTTTCTAAGCTCGCATGTGTTCACTGGCTAACTGAATATCAAAACGTACTAATAATATAAAAACGCATGTTTGATCCCTATAGTGCATACCTACGTGTATATCTAAACTAAAATTGACAATTTATGTTTGTAGTGAGCTTCCCACGATTAAATTATTTCCTATCAATTATTTGCTTGCATCTACAAAGTCTGACCAGTCATACCATCATCATATCCTTTTTATAGTCCTTTGTCCTCATCTGAGTGTTGGACTTGTTTGACAAGTCTCCTTCTGTTAAAAGTTTCAAACTTACAGCAATTCTCTTTGGCTCCATGTCGCAAAATCTAAAGGGTCACTTCAATAGGGCTTGAATAGCCGAAACCGTAGTATGGTCCATCACCTTTCTCACAAATATACTCACTGCTCTTAAAGGATCTCAGTTTTATTTTTATTTGCTGTTACTGCAACTGGTGTTGTGCCGTGTGGCGGTCCTACAAAGTCTCCCCGTACATCATTCATAGTGCAGATTATATTTTCCTTTTGGTCCTTTGAGATCAGAGAGGGTATTTTGAGAAATCAGAAAATTATTATTGGTTAAGATTCATTTCTATCCAACGTTTACTGTATTTGGCCCCATTTTGATTAAACAAGTCTTTATTATTGACTACCCTGTTAAAAGTTGCAAAATTACAGCAATATTCTTTGGCTCCATGTTGCCAATTCTAAAGGGTCAGTGAAGAGGCTTGAAGAGCCGAAATCGCGGTATGGCCCATCCCCTATCAAACAAATATACTCACTGCTTTTAAAGGATCTCAGTTTTATTTTTATTCTTAGACGACCTCTCCACTCTGAGCGATTCTACGGATCGGCAGTAACCATTCTAACCTCCTTTTCGTCGTCCAACAACACTTCATCCCATGATTTCCTTAGCTTGCCGGATCTATTCTGCGCAACTACATTTAGCTTGCGTACTTGAGAAATAAAGACTTAAATGCGCTCTACATGTCCATACCATCTCATCTTGCTGGAGCGAAGCACTACATCTATATCCTGAAGTCCAAGCTTTGAGAGAAGGGAGTCTGAGCTTGCCTTGAAATTACAGATCCAGCACATCATTGCACGGTCATTGCACTACAGGTGACAAAGTGTAGCCAGTCATTGCCCATGTACATAAGTTGAATACACTCGACCTCAAGTCAAACGTGGCATATTGCGATTGGTGTGGAGAGGGAGTTGTTGGCGGAACTTGCCCTAAGCCGATTTGCAGTGCGTGACTGCAGCCAGTTCACAACCTCCACCAGCAAAACGCATGTCTCCCAGATAACAGAACTCTGGTACAGCCTCAACTTTTTCCTCATCAACTAGAACCTCCTTCACTAGTGTTCCATCTTTGGGACACGCCTTTCCAAGGCAGCCAGCATGATGGCGCTAGGAGCCTTTGATTCCACTGCATTTCTTGTGGATCCAGGATAAGCATCCACCAAAGAAGACGGCATTTCATCCTACACCTGTCTGACAGACGCCAAGGGATTCTTTCCAGATTTTTTCAGAAGGTTAGGATTGAGGCCAGAGACCATGATCTTTGTCTCCCCCATATTCACTCAAAGAACTTTCCTCTCCATCTCTGCTTTCCAAGTCTTTAACAACAGGTAGTTCTTCCATGGATTTGACAGCGTCATATCATAAGTCATCTGCATACAGCAGAACCCAAGGGTAGCCTGTGCGGAACTCCCTGGATAAAGCCTATAGCACAATGATGAAGAGTAGCGGGCTAAGGACAGAGCCCCGATGAACACCTACTTTGACATCAAACTCCTCAGTGTATCCACTGCCCACTCTAACCCTGCCTCTCATGATCTTATACATAGACTGGACCAGACGCACTAGTGATTCGTCAATTCTTAGTTTCGCATTGCCCACCAGATTACATCCCTCAGGACTCGATCAATTGCTTTCTTCAGATCAACGACGGCCATGTAGAGCAACTTGTTAGTGCCCAAGTGCTTCTCTTGTATTTCATAAACACATCAATCAGTTAGATAAAAAAAAAACTCATAATTTATAATTGCCAGTACGGCTCATTTCAAGCATACCAGAATGGGCGACAACATACTTGCAAGTTCTTAGCTTATTGCTTTCTCCAGATACACTAACCCGGAGCATCAAAAATTTTTGAAGATTAGGCCAAGGAGGCGATCGTACCTCATATTGAGTCATATGCCAGAAAACATTCCAGGATGTATTTTTTTATTTATCGCCAAATTAGTCTCAATGATGAGACAAGGCAGAAAATAGTAACTGTTGTATACCGAAAAAGCAGTTGGTAATTACAGACCTCCAAAATCATGGAACAACTTCATCAGATGTGATGAAAACAAAACGGAAATATTTGGGTTTCTTGTAGATAAATTTATTCTTGCGCAGAATTATGCACAGGACATTGTGATAAAAAGGAATGATGTTGTTTTCAATGTAGAAATTAAATTCTTCAAGACTTAGCTCCCACTTTTTGAAGGAAAGCACAATGGCATAGATCTTATATTAATGACATTTATTTTACAATGAAAATTAATAGCGATCTACACCATGAACATTTTACATCGCTCAGTGTATAAGATGTGATTTTGTTTTTCAGGTTTTTAGCGAAACAAAAACCTCATTTATATTCATATATATGCAAATGAGGTAATTTGCATATTTGAACTCTTTTTGAAATAACAATCATTTAGCTTCATTTTGGTATCGATATTGTTGTTCTATTATGAACAGGGCCAAATATTAACCAATTTACTGTATGAACTGCAAACCAAACTGATAGGTATGGGCATACAAAGTCTTGATATATTATAGAATGAATATTCATGAACATGCTAATTAGCTTTTGTCAATTTATGATAATTTATGTTCTAGCAATATCAAAGCCACAGTTATCCATTTCATTTAACATTTTACATCGTTCAGAAAATAAGATGTATTTTCTCAATTTTTAGCCAAAAAAAAAGTAAGATCTCATTAATATTCATAAATATGCAAATTAGGTAATTTGCATATTGGAACTCTATTTAAAAGAACAATCATTTAGCTTCATTTTGGTATCAATATTGTTGTTTTATGATGAAAAAAACATAAGATATGAGCAATTTACTACATGTACACCTTTCACAACTGTCAGCCATTTTGTTTTTTGGCGGCCATCTTAAAAATGGCGGAATTTCAAGTGGCCAGGGATCAGAATTTAATGTGTGTCATGTAAAGAACATATGGTGAAAATTTCATGCTTGTATCATCAACTGAAGTATTTCCTCAAAATCTCTCACTAAGCCGCTCCACTAGCAAGGTTTCATGCTCCAATCTCACACTGATGTAGAGAAAACCAAACTTCGACGTAAATGTTGACGGACGGATGGACGGACGAATGAACGGATGGACGGAAATTTGGACTCCTATATCGCACCCTGCTATAAGCAGATGCGATAAATCTATAAACCCGACAATAAACTCTTGTTACTTTAGAAAATGGGTTAAACGCTTGTCTTTGGTTGGATTGACGGAGGATATTGTCTTTTGTGTCTATGCTAAGCCTTGTGGTTTCAAAGAAGATTTTTTATGTTTTTCCCAAAGTAAGCCTATGGGAACTATCTATTGCCATGGAAACCACAATTTTGGTATAGTTTGCTCAAAATCCTAAAACGGTCAATCACCCAAGCCAGTAGTGGTTCGCATAAAATTTGATCAATATTGGCCCACTACATGTAGCTACAAAAACATTATTCTTTGAAGTTGTGGATGGACAGACAACAACGGAAGACTGAGCCTTCAGCTCAGGTGAGCTAAAATGCCACCTGCTATAATAATAATACTAACAATCTTTATTTAAAGTCGCTTCATTATTCAACAATCAACATAAGCTCTGTAGAGCTTTTATTGCGACTATTTCAAGAACATTTGTACACTATATTCATTGAGCTGTGGAAATGTGACTTGCTCAAGGCCACAACAGACGAAGCCCCGGACAGGGATTGAACCGGGGTCCCTAAGTCTGATGCGCTAATGACTGCGCCAGCCCACTCCACAATTATAACAATATATAACAATATAATATAACAATACTAATTGCATATCAGTAACAAACCACTCACAAGAATAACCAATACAACTTTTTTCTTTCTTCAAAGATGTTTGACCCACCCTGAAAAAGTAATAATGAAAAATTTAAAGCCATGATGAAGTCTGTGTTGATATTACAAAATGCTGTGGTAATATATTTTACCATATAAACTTGTTCCATTTAACACACTATACGCAGAATTGCCCCAAAAACCCCTACTAAAACTTCTTCCTTTAGTAGGGCACACAAAGAACAAAAACAACAGAACACAAGTTGTTGAAGCTATATTTTGTCAAAAATATTAATAATGATGTCATTCAAACTATCGTTAAATAATTTAAGGCTTAAGTTTTTATGCATGACGGATGGTGAAGATACACTGTAGAAATGCCATCATCAAAACCAGACGGCCAATGGTCCTGTAAATGCTCAATAAATTTCGGAGATTTTTTAAAGGATTTTCACCACATGATATGGGCATGGCAGTCATCTTGGTCATGTGACATAGATTATTACAGTGAGGAATATAAGTCCGATTTCAGAAAATTTGCTCAAAAACAACCACTTAATGTGATTATTTTTCTAACTGTATCTGTATTGCCAAGCATTTTTCTGACAAGGCTGGTTAAATGTTTATGAAAGCATTTCAAGTGAAAGATCATTTATACTAACTCACAAAATTGGACAAAACTGATAAAAAGTTAAAGCTAGCATAATGCTATCTTCATGTGTTATAGCGTATACCCATCAAATTCAACAAATTGAAGCATTTTTGTTTCAGTAACGCTTAGTCCTTTTTATTTGTTACAACAAATGTATACAAAAAGTGAAATGTGCAAGTTTTAAATATTAAAAGTAGTCGCACATACACTTTGAAGGCAAGTTGTAACTTCAACATAGAGACACTTAGCTTCTAGTATATACAATGCTTATGTTAATTTGGAACTGTCCAGAGAACATATAAACATGACCCTGCAATGCTGCAGAGATATGTTTTGATAGAGATTAAGAACCAAGATAACCTATGAAGCTGGCTGAACAAATTTTGTTCAATTTCTTGCCTTTATATACCATACTGATTAAACACAATGGTTCCCCAAACATAATGGCAATTTACATGTGTATTGTCCTGGAAAATGGGCAGACTAGTCCCTATGTCAATTTTTTTATCAATTTTTTTATGCAGTAAAATATGTCATGGTCATGACAGGGTTAAGATTAAAGAATGCATTTTCATGAAAACATGTCCGTGTAATATATACCCCCTGAAACCCCACTTTTACATAGAAAAACTGGGGTTTGCAGGGGTATACCAATTTTTCTTATTTTTGCTCCAAAACATAGATTGTGGGTACTCGTTAGGCGGTTCTAACGTGTACCCACAATCTATGTTTTAAGCGAAAATAAGAAAAATATCAAATTTTTCTACTGAAAATTTTCAATTTTTACAACTTAAAAATTTATATAGGACATGGGCGTGTTTTCATAATGTTCTAGAACTATAGTCTCTGATGCTACTTGCCAAGTTTTGTTGAAATCAGTCCACTGGTTCCAGACAAGATTTTGAAAGGGTTTATACCACATACGGGCATGACAGCCATCTTGGTCATGTGACCCTGACTATTTATAAATACATTGGTTCCCCCTTCCTATAGATGCTTCATATAAATTTGAATTCATTGGTCACGCAGTTGCAGAGAATGAGATCTTTGAAAATGGTGGACGACAGACGCTGGGTGCCTGCTTAAAATGATTATATAAATAATTCAATTAATATTTGACAATCTTTGTGGACTTGTAAACGATTTGGGTTATCTGCTCATATATAATATGCTCAGAGGCAAAAGTTCAGTCAGTGAGATTATTATTGAGATCCTTAATCTTCAAAATGTCTCAACAGTTTCATTATAATATACCATTGGCATGACGTTAAGCATATTCCACTTTCATCAGCCAAAATGGTGAAATCAGATTTCTGAAAACAATATGCTTCATAAACCAGTCCTAGGTACTTATTTGAAGGTTGTGGGCCAAATAATAGTTTTCAGAATGGCCTTTATCAGCTCGAATGAATGGCATTTCATCATGTACTACCAGTAGGCCAAATGTTCTCAGATAAAAGCATAGTGGGTATATTTGTTTCTAAATTTAAAGAAAATTGTACAATCTAAAATTTGATAGTTAATTTTTACAGATCTGGACCCAGTTGTTCAAAGCATTGTTAGCTTAATGATATCATTAAGACATAAATTTGTTAAGCAAATATCAGCTAAAGTAACAAATACACTTTTATTTTTTTGCAGTGCAAAGGATTCTCACATTTTTTCAACAAAAAATAACAGTGTATTTGTAATATTAATGTTTGAAATTTTAACGAAACGTTAACTAACGACGTCGTTAGTTTTGAACAACTGGGCCCTGATCACTTGATCATGTATGCAGAAAAAAAAGCAATAAACTTAAATTTCATTCACCACTCAACAATGAAGAGTTGCCACATATGGATATGTCAAGGGACCAAAATTTTGTAGTTACCATTTTGCATTCCATGCATGAGTGAAATCAACGAGCAGAATGAGTTGTAGGAAAATGAATAGTGACCCACCAACCATACCGACATACATCCAATCTGAAAACATAGTAAGCAAAATAAGTTTAAATACTATCATACAAATTTGAATTGAATGTCAGTGAGAAACCAGAATTTCCAACTATTCTATGCTCAGATTATATGTTTAACCACTATTAAAGCTACAGTTCCTCTTTTTATTTCATCCTTGAGTTCTTTCTGATAATTCTGAATTATGATTATTTGATTGATTGACTTCCTGTTGTACATTCTGTTTAACAACTAAGCTTGTAAAATACACGTTACACCAAGCCACTTTCCAACCATGATCACACTAAATATAAAAGTTTTCACAGACGTAGTAAGGTCATGGTAAGATTCTTCTCTTTCATGTTCTAAAAACTTACATTTATCTGACCCACCGCTCAAAGCATCATAAATTTGTACTATATTTTTTTATACTTTTGGCTCAGCCTGTTGTCAAATGATGTTATCAGGTGTGCCATTACAGTAACTGAACAAATCATCATAGCAACAAGGTTTGTCAAGTAACTTGTATAAAGTGACTTCCCACTTCTGTCCACATTTCATGAATGTTGAATGTAAAACTGGTGTAAAAATCACATTTGTATTTTTGTTTTCAATGACAAAGTTTGCAACATTTTGCTCATCATGAGTAAAGTTTTCTCATCAGGAAAACATGTCTGTGTAATGTATACCCCCTTGAACCCAACTTTTATATAGCAAAACTGGGGTATGCAGGGGTATACCTATTTTTCTTATTTTTGCTCCAAAACATAGATTGTGGGTACTCATTAGAACCGCCTCAGCGAGGCGGTTCTAACGTGTACCCACAACCTATGTTTTGAGCAAAAATATTAAAAACATCAAATTTTTTTCTGGTGAAATTTTCAATTTTTACAGCTGAAAAAAATCTCTGTATATTGCATGGACAAGGTTTCGTAATGTAAACCAACTTACAGAGACTGAAGTCATGAGGTATAAAGAAGGCTACAGTACAACATCCAATGAGTAAACCAACTTACAGAGACTGAAGTCATGAGGTATAAAGAAGGCTACAGTACAACATCCAATGAGTAAACCAACTTACAGAGACTGAAGTCATGAGGTATAAAGAAGGCTACAGTACAACATCCAATGAGAAACAAGAACTTGAACACCCAGTAGCTGAAAACAAACGATAATTGAAGTACATATACAACATCAAATTTATATAGCACACAAAATCAAGGGCAATATTACTGTGTGTATATAATGTACCGGGTTTTCCAGAAAACATGATACAGGACCCTCCATCGACTATATGCAGTGAAAAAATTTACTGAATAGCAGTATCCCCATTTTTAAATTTGCAAATTTCACTATTTTGTGTTATGCGTCATTTTAAAATTCCAATTTCCATCTTTCAAACCTTTCCGACTCTTGTTCGTGCCAAACTTTGGATTTCACAAAATAAAAAAATAATTTATATAGTGTTCTTCATTTAGAAGAAAATCGGTACAAACCTAGGTGGCTGTGAGAACTTTTGACTAGTGTAGGACTTGACACTTTCATGTAAATGAGTTAGACAGTTTACCTACCTCAAATCAGATCTTTGACAACCATCAACCCAGAAAGGTCAACTGACGGCAAATCTTGCAAGACTAATAACAAAACATAAAGAAAATGGGCTGGACTTTCATCTTACCCATTCTGCAGATGTCCTCTCCACTGGTTACTATTTGGAACACACAGAGTTATCAACATAAACAGCACATGAAATACCACCATACCCAGACAGAGCCGATACACAGCTTTATAACCAGTTAGTCGGGAACAGTTTTCACCCACATGGAGCTGAACACAGGTTTCGTTGAAATTTGGCACCTAAAAATAACACATTACATATATTTAAACTTGCCCATGCAATATATAATTTTTTTCAAAAACAAAAATTGAAAATTTCATTGGAAAGAAAAAGTTTGGTAGTTTTAATAATTTTGCTCAAAACATTATTTGTGGGTTAAGTTAGAACCGCCTGCGGCGGTGCGGCCTCACCAAGGTTCTAACAAGTACCCAAAATCTGTTTTGGAGCAAAAATAAGAACAAAAATAGGTATACACCTGCATATCCCAGTTTTGCTGATTAAAGTGGGATTTAAAGGGGTATACATTTCATGTATACATTTCACGGACATGTTTTCCTGAAGAATTATACCTTACATAATACAGTACACAATTATGTCATAGCAGTAAAAGACATAAAATCTTAAGCTAAAAATTTGAATACCAATTCTTATTACAACTACCCTTTACTGTCTGAAGCTGTCAGGGTCGGCACATAAAACCTCTACGGATACATGCCTCTTATATTTGGGACACTGAAGAACAGAAATATTGTTTTGTTTTCTTATTCTTTTTAAGTACTTGACGTCTTGTTTGCATGTTTTGTTGACTTCTGAAATAAATATGTTTAGACTTACATTTGGCAGCAAATGTTACATTTGGCAGTATTGAATCATTTATGCACAGTTAAGTCATAAGAATAACATGTCCGTATAATATATACCCCCTTATACCCAACTTTTATGTAGCAAAATTTGGGTGTGCAGGGGTATACACATTTTTCTTATTTTTGCTCCAAAATACTTGTTAGAACCACCTCTGTGAGGCAGCGCCTCTGTAAGGGTGTTCTAACATGTACCCACAATCTATGTTTCAAGCAAAAATAAGAAAAATATCAAATTTGTTTCTCCTGAAAATTTTCATTTTTTACAACTTTAAAAATCTCTGTATATTGCATGGACATGTTTTTGTAAAGTAAATGTAGTAGTGCTAGGTATAATGCACACTTGTATCGCCTTGATGTACAAGTCCGCTTTTACAGCGACGCGGTAGAGTGTTGGATTTGCACGCAAGAGATCCTGGTTGGATCCTCAGCTGGGGCAAAAGGTGATAAGCATTTTTTCACCTGTTACATAAAGAAATTGTCAACTCACATTTTCTATTAGATGAGATTCCAACTGTGGTGAGAGCATCAAACAACATGTGATGAAACCGAGAACCAGGAATATGGTGTACATCAACCTGGTTCCTGTTGACTCATTGATGGGCTTACAGCATGCTGAGCACAGCCCACAGGAGGCTGGACCAAAACAACAACCACACTGAAACCAGAGATGGGGTAATGGTAATGTGTAATGGTAATGCATTGTTACAGGAATGCATTACAAATTTCAAAGTAATGAAAAGTAATGTGTAATGAAGGATTTTATCATTACAAGTAATGGTAATTTAATGAATTACAATTGAAAAAATGCCTGTAATGCCACCATTACTTCTCATTACATTATCATTACTTTGTATATCAAAAATGATACAGCTTCTACAACTTCACATTCTGTGCATCAGTTCAGGATGATGTGGTTCAACAGCAAATGAATAACCAAATACATTTTCTTCACCAAGTTGTAAATTTATATAATGTTAGAAACAAAGAGAACAACAGTTGTGATGATGATGTTGATGAAAAACAATATTATTGTTGATTTAGGATTTAAAAATCCTATATTTCCAGAAGGTAATATTTTTTTATTATTGTTCACTATGGTACAATTCAATTCTAAAGCAATACATCTATCTAAATCAACCTTAATAATCTACTCTGTTGTTACTAAAGGTGACAAAGTAGAACAAAAGAGTTTGCAAAGTGTGAAAACAGTTCCTCAAGATTAACTCAAATTAAAGACTACCCTGATACATAGTTTGACAGATGCATACATGAATCAATCTATAAAGTCACAAGGGGCTTCAATTTCAATCTTGCAAAAACATAAAACAAGTTAGCTGTGCATACAAAAACATGAAAGTTAACTTTAATAAAAATGAAAATTGATTTTAACTCAAAGCAAAACATCATATTAAACATATTAAACAACTTCATCCAGTGATAATTTGTTTTTGTGAAACAGTCCTTTCAAATTTGATAGTCAGCTTACATGAATAAAGAAAAAGAATTTCAAAAGAATTAAGATATTCCTCTATAAACAGATTTTACAAATCTTACTTTTTTATTTGTTGCACAAAGAAGCAGTTGCAGACAGTCTTGTTTTAATATGTCTAACCTTCTCCTAAGTTGGTGTGCGGCAGATATCCGCAAACATCATTTTTCAAATTGGGGCAAATGTCTGAGGGAGAATTTGTCCAGTACACTCATTTTTGGTAAGGTATCAGTATGAAAATTTAACACCATGTTTAAATAATGTCAGGCACTTGTAATTGTATGTTTAGTCCAAAGTGAACTTTGTTCAAATCCGCCATATTGGGACAAGTCCGTCATATCGGGACAAAAAGTAATGTGTAATGGTAATGATTACATTTCCAATGTAATGGTAATGGTAATGATTACTTTTCTAAAAAGGGTGCAATGGTAATGGTAATGGTAATGAAGAAAATGCAATGTAATGGTAATGTAATTCATTACTTTCAAAAGTAATTGACCCCATCTCTGACTGAAACACAGAAAAATGAGCCTGTGTGTAAGAAAACCAACAATTTGGGTTCCAACCAGGTCCTACTCAAAGCAGCCCACAGAAGCAAGCTAGAAGCTTGAAATTCCTGATTTAAGAAGGAGAGGAATTGTACTATTTGTGTAGCGAAAAAAAAGGCACTGATCAGCTTCGCATTTACTGCGAAGCTGATCTGCACCTTTGTTTTCGCCAATTATTTGGTAAATATATGAAAATTACATGCATTGCTAATTTAATGACCCATATGACAGCAGTGTAGCAAATCTTATTGTCATAACCATTGACCAGGGTTCTATAAAAAGAATTTTAAACAATTTATTTGGTGATTTTATGGGGCAGATGACAGCAGAGGGTTAACAGTGCGCATTAGAATTGTGTACAGTCAATGGTCGAAAGTTTTTCTAAAAAAGTATTCAAGTTCATAGACATAAAGAAGTTTCCAATTATTTTGTAGCAACAATACTTGAAAAAAAAATTCTGGTATGGATGTAAAGGTAAACAATAGATGTACAAGTGGTACAATTGTGATTCAATTTAACATAATACTTATACACATACAAGTGTGAAGTTAGAGAAAATTACTTTCAAAATAGCAACTTTTTCAAAGATGTAAATGTTGCCCAAATAAAACGATGAATGGTCGATTCGCAACCTTCCTGTTCGTACCCTATACCTGTTCGCTACCAACACTTTCACTACCTGTACATGTTCGCTACCTGACATTTTCGCTACCTTCACAGTTTTTGTTGTTTTCACGTTGAAAAAAGGCCATTTCTACAGCTCGGTTTTAAAAATAACATACCCCTGCAATGTCGCAAAATAAATTGACCTCTTCACCTTCATTGCATCGATCATTGCTTGATGGCTATTAACTTGGTACGAATGAAACTTCTACATTTTGTGCATATGGTTATGTGTGTTGAAATGGTATTTAATTTATATTGATCATGAGCAGTCCGATCTGACAGGAAGCTGTCTTTGGCATATACCAAAATTCTGACAGATTTAAAGTCAAGTTTTCAAATTTAAGCGGTTGGTAAGGTGTACGTACTGTGAATATTGCCACTTTATGACCTGCAGGCTATGCATTGACACCTATTTGAGACATCTTCAAGCTTGCACCACACTCGAAAAAAAATACAGATTCAGAAATTGGAAGTTTAATGTACCCACTACTTGTAAATAAGTACCTTGCAAATGCATGTTTTCAGCGCAAAAATTATCTTCAAAGTTATCCAATTTTATAAATTTGCATCTCAGAATAGCAGTAATAATCGAAATGATTATTTATAGATAGTTCTATAGAATTGTGTCTCTTGCAAGGCGCACATGCCTATGGCAGTGTTGAAGTTATGTAATGACCTTCTTAAACATAATACATTAATCAAAGGCATTTGTTAGTATGTGAATATATTTGATTGAAATCTTGTGACTGGTCATCTAATCAAGATGGTTTTTATACGAAAACATCCCAGAGAAACTCCTAAGAAACAAACATCAGGCGCAAGAGAACACAGTAAGATGTAAATGGACAGTTAGAGCAGTTTTGCTTCCTTAACACACGCCTGTAATGAAGGGATTAGCGTCTATGTAATCATTATTTCAGTACTTAAAATGGTAAGCAAATTTGGTGCAAGTTTTAAGGTATCTAAAGTAGATGTTCTTGAATAGCATTCAGGTCAGAAAATGGCAATATTCTTAGTAAGTACATCATACCAATCGCCCAAACATGAAAAATTTAGCTTAAATCTGTCAGAATTTTGGTATACGTCAAAGGCAGCGTCCTGTCCGTTCGGACTGCCAATGATCAATATAAATTTAATACCATTTTAACACACATAAGCATATGCACAAAGTGTAGAAGTTTCATTCGAACCAGGTCAACAGTCATCAAGCAATGGTCGATGCAATAAAGGTGAAGAGGTCAATTTATTTTGCGACATTGCAGGGGTATGTTAATTTTGAAACCGAGCTGTATAGTATCCCCAGGGCTTTTTCTGACCTTTTTGGGAAATTTTAAGTACCGATGAAATTAGGAAAAAACTGTGTGATTTTGGAAAAAAATACGATAATTTGGAAAAAAATAGTGCAATTTTTAGCAAATTTGGGAAATTTTACCTTTTAAATTTAGATTTTTCTGCTAATTGGGAATGTTCCAGGTCAATTGGGAATTATTTCAACCAATTGGGAAAAAATTTGGTACCGGAAACCGGACCCAGTTTTGTATAGAGAAAAAACCCTGATCCCAAACGTTGGAATGCAGTTTATCTGCTAAGATCAGTTTATCTGCTAAGATTTCCAAAGGTTGGTCCCAAACTAGAGGTCCCCTGTGCAGGGACAGTCATCCGATATGCTTTTAATTTTGTTTTTAACCCTCTTCTCACCCACTTTAACCTCTCATCTTTGCTCACCTTACTATCCCATCTTGCACTTTTTTATCTGACTCAACTTTTACTTCAGCACTGACAGTGCACAACTGTCTAGAAAGCCTGCTAGGGCGCGATACAGTAATAAAGGTTATAGATCCCTACACAGGTTCTATCCTCATGCAAACACGGCAATATCATGTTTTACTCCCCGCTATGGAATAAACTGCATCTAAAGTTGTTCCCTTTTACAGTTTAATGAGCAAATACACATAATATGCAAATTATTAGTAGGTTTATTCCGTGTTTAATTTTACATAACTATCAGACTATAACTTATAAGTCTGAGAAATCTGGAGGGTGGGTGGGTATGGTGGGAGGTGGTGGAAATATAGCATGGGGAGTAAAACAGGATATTGCCCAAAAATGGTGTCTCCAGTCCTCTAGAAATATAGAATCACATCACTTTTCCACAAAATAGTTCATTAAAATGAGAAACTATTGCCTTGACAACAGCCACACACACTAAAACCTTCACTATTGTTGACAGTGACTGATAGTCTCAAACCAAAAACAAACCCTTGCAATTTATTTTTACTTTTATTGTTCTATTGCAAAACATGGCATGGAATAGTTTTTAAGTATTCAGACAGCCAAATTAAATGCTAGAAAATTGTTCAATTTGAAAAATAATAAAAAAAAAATTAAAAGGTCAAATAGTCTCAGAGCATGGGTCAAGCAGTGACCTGTAAGTGACCTCACAGGTTCCCAGCTATGCAATGGACATGGCCACTGAGCAAGGTACCAAATCCAATATGGCCACTGAGCAAAGTATGAAAATTAAGTAAACAAAATTTATTTTGGCCTGCGCTTCATTGTGCTGCTATGTATTCATTTCAAAGTGGTCAGATATTGTTTCTAACATACACAGCTTCGTTCTATCACATACGGATTGATTCGGAATGATAATAAGAAAAAAATCAATTTTCAATCAAGTCATCGCAACAGAGATAATCATCGAAAATGGTACTTGCTGATGCATTTATCCATTTATTGATAAGATCCACAAGAAAGAAAAACATCAAAATTCGATTTTAATATCAAAACCACGCACTTCCAGTTGACACGATTTGAGTAAGAAAAAACAATGGATTATGCCGCCTGATTTCCGGTTCCCGGCTTCTACTAAAGTCACTATACAATGTACACCTCCCAAGAATAATCAGAAGGCGATCGCTACTGACAGCCGGCTGTCAATAGCGAATGTTCGCTATTGACAGCCAGCTACACATTTTCATATATATTAATGTGCATAAGTTTATTTCTCTATATTTAAAATGAAATGGTTTCATATATCCTAGTAACAATCAACCCCATGGGAGTCAAACACATCACAAGGAAAGCGAATAACTTGAAATTCAGTATTTATTATTTTCATTATCAATATATAAAATATTCTGTCAGAGCTGCACCAATACATGTATATTGTTATCACATTTAGTATTGAAGTGTTTATTATTTATAAAGTCATTTATTTATAAATTTATTTATTTATTAGATTACCCAGCAGTTTATTCTGAAAAAGATGTAGAAACATGATCAGATGATGTTATGAACATTTGTACAGCACTGAGGCATGGACAAAATTTCAAATTGTATTCAAAAAGATAAACTTTTATCCATTTCCAGCAAGTTTATAACCATTTTCATCACTTTATATCAGTATTCCTCCATCTTATGCATAAATGTCTGAATGAAGTAGTTTTCAAGTCGAGATCATAGTCAGAATCTATCACATGCTAGAGTTTCAACAAGATGTGATCCGACATGAAAATTATACAACATTTTGTTTCCAATTTATGAAGAAATCTGTAATTTTGATGATTTTTGCTTCCAAGCAGATATTAATGTTTAAATTATCATGTTTTTGTTAAATACAAAGCACATTCAAAATCTGCAGGAATTTAACATTTTGGTGATTTTTCCAAGATCTGATATTTATTTCATTCCCAATAAGTGTTATCCTCAGTATGAATTATTCCCCAGTAAGGCCTAAATATGTGTGGACTTAGCCATGACCTCTGTTTATGCTAGTATGGAGGATTCAACTCACCTCAGAGCCATTTTCAGGGCCAGAAAATTTAGTTTTAATCTCAGAAATAGTTACTACATGTGATTATGACTTCTCAATAAGTGTTATCCCTCGTATGAATTATTTTTCAGTAATTGAAGGCATAAAATGTGTGTGAACTCAGCCATGACCTGTGTTTATTTCCTAGCATGATTCAACTCACCTCAGGCATCATTTAAACCCTGGAGTTCAAGTCTGACATGATGCAGGTACAAATGGTACAAGAATATGATTATAAAGGACCGTATTGATTTAGAATTTTAAAGATCTAGATTTTGGCCTATTGTCCCAGTCACCTAACCCCATTGCCAAATCAAAAGAATAGTCCCTTGGATTTGATGGCATATATGGAATACAAGCCCTATATGTAGCCTACTTTTTCCAAGTATGCAGTTGTCAAAAGATAGACTTGAAGAAACATTGATATGAAGAAACTTCAAGAGAGTACCACATTCAAAAGATATTTCAGATTATTTTTATCTCTAGCCCTACCACAGGTATGTACCATTTGGCGTCATGTCATAGACTATAAGCTAGAATCATAAGGTTTTAATGTTATTCATTTATCTGACAATGATCATCTAATCTAATGATCCATATCAGAAACCAACAGATATAAATTTAATCAGAAATATATAGCTGGCTGTCAATAGCGAACTTTCGCTATCGACAGCCGGCTGTCCATAGCGAACTTTCGCTAATGACAGCCAGCTCACCTAGTTGTTTATCAAATTGGTTTATAAAGTACTTAAAGTCATCTATGTGCCATACTAGAGTTATAACAAGATGTGATCTGACATGGAAATGTTATGAAGAAAGTGTTATATTTAAAAGATCTTGGATTATTTTGATCTCTATTTCTATTCAGGTAATTTTTGGACCCTAAACTAAAGCTCCATGCCATTGAATGAAATCTACCCTTAAAGGTACTTATAGCTTAAGGAATGCCTTACAAGTCACAAAGGGGCTGTCAGAATATGGAAAACTTGAAAAGAAAAACATTAATTAGTTATTACCACAAATTTTAACATTTTTTTGAAAGTCTGACGTCTGGCCCAAATCCCAAACATACATACAAAATATATGCTTAAAGGATACATGTGATGAACCTAGGGTCATATGATTTAATGCCATTTATTTATCTTACAATATTAAAGATGTCACCTGTTAGAAACCCACAAATATAAAGAAATATATAGCTGGCTGTCAATAGCGAACTTTTGCTATTGACAGCCGGCTGTCAGTAGCGAACTTTCGCTATTGACAGCCGGCTGTCAGTAGCCACTTCCTAATCAGAAATTGATAGATCAGCTGGGGATAATTCTCAAATATGGAGACAATCTCCATATCGGGTGAATGTCTCCGTTTTTAGGAGACAAGTTATGTTAAAAAATAGCTGCAGTACCAAAAAATTAGATGTCCCTCAATCGGGAGAGTGTCTCCCATTTTGGAGACTAAACAGGTTTCCGATTCGGGGGACATTCTCCCCAGATTGAGCACTGGTCCCCTTACGCTACCTGGGCTGAGCAGCAGCCACCCATTCTTCACACTTTAAGAGAGTTACAACTCGCTTCAATAACGAATTTTCATCTAAATTATGCCATTTTTGATTTACTTTTTATTCAAATTATTATTTTTAACGGAACCGGAAATCGTACTTTCTTGACTATTTATTCATCATTCGTGTGCACGACAGCGGGTCATCTCGGTACCTAAGTCAACTCGTATCGATACGTGTACCTCAGTCAACTCATTCACCATTTTTGCATTATCGGCTGATTTTTAGCTTACAAAATCAATACTGGATATACAGGTAACAAAAACCACCCTGACCTCAATTCCCTTGCAAAAAAAGAGAAAATAAATAAATAAATAAATAAATAAATAAATAAATAAATAAATAAATGTAACGGGATAGTCTCCCTTGTAGAATACGTTGGTGCAACGTATTAGCGGCATATTAGCGGGTAGTAATATGCAAATTAGAAACTCGAAACTTTGTGATTAGAGTAAGTGTTAGGTATATAGCGCAGTAAACCACCCTTGGTGGATGAGCATGCTTTTCCACCGACGGGGTTTCTGTGGCTTGACTCGGCCGTTCGTTACATTTGGTGGCAGCGGTGGGATGATGACAACCGCCAGACCGGGGTTGCCTTACCCATGTAGTCCCCAGGCCAAGACTCGGGGCGAGTCTTCTCGGAGGGGGAAGTAATGTAACGGGATAGTCTCCCTTGTAGAATACGTTGGTGCAACGTATTAGCGGCATATTAGCGGGTAGTAATATGCAAATTAGAAACTCGAAACTTTGTGATTAGAGTAAGTGTTAGGTATATAGCGCAGTAAACCACCCTTGGTGGATGAGCATGCTTTTCCACCGACGGGGTTTCTGTGGCTTGACTCGGCCGTTCGTTACATAAATAAATAAATAGAATAAAAAAAAAAAATATGGGGACCATTAACACACTATCTATCTTCATATACTGAATCGATCAATTTCTGATCATCATCTCAGGTGTTGGAAGGGTGCTAAATTTTGAATTTAGCAAGATTGTGAGAACATTCAGGATTGGCCATTAAAACTTCATGTATTTACACGAAGCTAAACAGAAGCATATGCATACTAAAACGTATACCTCTGAACCCCTTATCTAAATGATAAGAGCATTGAATTCTTCAGCAGTCTTTGATAAGCCCACTGAAGAGGGAAAACTATTCCATAAAGGGATATTCCTAGGGTAAAAACAATTCTTCAGAGCATTACTACAGGCAATATATCTTGTGTATTGTGAATCATGAGATGCCCTGTTACTTTTTAAGTTGGAGGCTGTGGTCAAATACCTGTCTTTATCAAGAGACACTGTACGGAGTGAATAAAATTAAGGAGGACTTCACGCTGCGGTTCTCCAGGGTTCGTCCAACATATCGTCGACGCTACTCCTGTTCTGCCATCGCCTGCAGGTCCACCTGGCTGCTGCCTTCTGCACTTTCTCTACCTTTTTGTCTCTGTTTCCGCCGAGGCAGTTCTAACTAGTACCCACAATATATTTTTGGAGCAAAAATAAGAAAAATAGGTATACCCCTGCAAACCCCAGTTTTACTATATAAAAGTGGGGTTCAAGGGGGTATACATTACACGGACATGTTTTCCTGATGTTAAATTGTAACAGCCTATTACCATGAAATGCTAAAATACACATTGAATGAGACTTATGATGATGAAGCTATAAAACACCATATTGTTTCCTTGTGGAATCCTTGAAAATCGAATATAAGTTACTTTTTAACAAATCTGCGCTTCAAATATGATGTAATTAATAAGGCTCTAACGCAACCTTTGATGACAATAGTAATTTACCATCCTACTTTGCAAATTAAATAAACACATTTCTCCGGCTGTACATTTCTTGCCAGTGAAGATTGTTCACAAACAAGAAGAATTGTCAATTATTTCTAATAAATTGCAGGGATATAAAAAAATAACTGAACCCAAATGTATATTGCTTTACAAATGTATATAAAAGGTAGAGCCAAAATCTCCACCAATGACCTTATCACAAAGCATATGCGTTGTAAAATTAACACTCCTCAGCAAGTACAAGTGCCTATTTCATAGTCCCCCATACTATCAGGGACTAAAATAACATTGCTCATAAATCTCTGATTTCCTCTGCTGAAATGTCAGATAATGGTGTGTCTAAGTTTACTTCTCTTGTGAAAGCTCGGTACTAATCTACCCCACACCACACCCCCGGGACCACACCATCCCGGAGATCAAGCGTGCCGTTCATATATGATATGCGTCTTGGTAAAATACAATTGTATGCAAAAGGAGTTTCTTGAATACAATTTAAAAAGTATATTTTGGTTTGCTAAACGTTTGACAGAGGAAATGATCAGTACGAAAACTTGACCATGCATAATACAGAGATTTTAATAATAATAATAATAATAATAATAATAATAATAATAATAATAAAATGAAAATTTCATCAGAAAAGTCTTGATATTTTCAATATTTTTACTCAAAACATTGATTGTTGATACACGTTAGAACCGCCGAGGCGCCGGGGCGGTTCTAACGAGTACCCACAATCTATGTTTTGGACCAAAAATAAGAAAAAATAGGTTTACCACTGCATACCCCAGTTTTGCCATTTAAAAGTGGGGTACAAGGGGGGTGGGATGTAAATGTCACGGACATGTTATCCTGTTGCATTTCCAATAAGAACATGACCTACATGAAAAACAATCTTTGATCATCTTTAGGGTTTATTCAAAAGCTAAACCACCGATAATTTACGAAAAGATTATTTTCATTTCCCCTAAAATTATTTTCTTAATTTTATAGGGAACTCTCCGTTCAGAATTCACCTTTAGCATAACGAAAACTTGCCCATGCAATATACAGAGATTTTTTTTTCAGATCATAACCAGATATTAATTGTTTCAATTCATATCATTGAAGGTAATCTCCCAATTAAAAAGATTTTTGAATGTTATTTCCCACACTCACATCACTCTATTTCCACAACCGATTATATCTCCATAATGACCGATGTAGTGTGATCGAATGTGCCAACCGAAAACGTATGTTGTTGCAGAATTACACTTGATTTGTAGCAATGTACCCCATAGTGCCCCAGATTACTCAAGTTACATGAAGGTCCGAGTAACGGTGTACCGCAGAGTACCACAGATTACTCGAATTGTCCGCGGGTCCGAGTAACAGTGTACCACATAGTTCCCCATATTACTCGATTTGCCTTCAGGTCCGAAGAGCAGTGTACCCCATAGTTCCCCAAATTACTCTATTTGCCTTCAGATCCGAGTAACAGTATACCCCGTAGTGTCCCAAATTACTCGATCTACCTGCAGATCCGAGTAACAGTATACCCCAAAGTGCCCCAGATTATTCAATTTACATGCAATTCCGAGTAACAGTGTACCCAATAGTGTCCCAGATTACTCGATTTACCTGTAAATCCGAGTAACAGTGTACCCCAATTTGCAAGCAGATCCGAGTAACAGTGTAATACCCCATATTGTCCCAGATTACTCGATTTGCCTGCAGACCAGAGTAACAGTGTACCCAATAGTGCTCAAGATTACTCGATTTGCCTGCAGGCCCGAGTAACAGTGTACCCCATAGTGCCCAAGGTAACCCAATTTGCAAGCAGATCCGAGTAATAGTGTAATACCCCAAAGTGCTCCAGATTACTGGATTTGCGTAAGCCTTCCGAGGCTAAATATCGTGAAACGGGAGTTTGCTGAACCTCTGTAACCCTGTCTCCGGACATAAAACGATACATATTTAAGATTTAGAGGTTCCATTTTTATCCATCTTATAGACAAAACCTACGCACGAAATTACTTTAACACAAATTTTACCAGATTAAGTTTTTATTGTCTGCTTTTATGGCTATCAATATCAGATTTTTGTCATAAGTTTGACATTTAACTTCTTTTATATGATGACAGACAAAAAAGAAATGAAAAGTACAACAATAAGGATACTAATAAAATGTAAAAAAAAATGTTTACAGTCAGCTACGCCGAATCTTTGTCGATGAATGCATTGCCAATTAGCCCCAGGTGTATTGGCATATGTTTTCGTCTTCATCAGATATGTTTTCATGTCTTCAGTTTAATATTCTTGTAATGAATGTGGCGCTCAATACACCTGCGTTTTGAGCTTAAGTTACTGCTTGCGTTTGACAAGATGCACCTTAACACTGGCGGACCCTGTTGCCACCGATTTCATTAGGATTCTTAACCATTCGGGTCAATGTGTGTTCGAGCCCGGCTCGGATTACATGATGGTCAGGGGGCGCTGTGGCAATGTGCTAGAATACAGGGCATCGAGCGAGAGATACAGGGTTCGATGCCACCTCCGCTGTAAGTGTTCTTGAGAAAAAAAGTTACTCATAATACAGGTTTAGAAACTGGAAACGAAGTCAAGTTAAGTCATAATCAAACCCAACCAAAACATGCGGGAAACTCCACTCCGCTTGAGACATGTCGTTGATTCAAAGCAATATATCACCAAAAGGACCAATGGTAAAATAAACGTTAACCTGAGATCTGGTATATAATATTACGTATTTTCAAGTTTTCCCCTTCAAAATACATTTTCAAACAGTTTTCTCCCATTAAAGTGCATAGGCAGCGCAACTTGACCTGGCCGTAAAATAGCTCATTGACAAGTTTATACGACAGAGTCATAATAGATACATATATGCATTGTGAAGCTTGAGTCCCAAAACGTTTGTGCAAAGTTTTACGGTCTAGATTCTGAAGAAGAAGATCTTTTAAGGTGTATACCATATATGGCCGTGATGACCGTCCTGCTCATGTCCTCATGACTATTAATTGATCCTGAGAAAAGTTCCGACCAGGTTTGACACAAACCGGGCTGTACAGTCACAGACGATGGTTAGAGGCTGGAAATTTTGGATTTATAAAGTAGAGAAATTGTACTATCCGTGTAGCGAAAACAAAGTCGCTGATCAGCTTCGCAGTTACTGCGAAGCTGATCTGCGCCTTTGTTTTTGCCTTTGCAGATTGTTGTTTTTTCCCATGCGGCGGCTCAATTATTACTGTGTTGTTCCTCCTATACCAAGATAGCTACATAGGAAAGCTGATATAGGTTACCAAGCAGCTACAGAGAAAAAGATGTTTGAATAGTATGTTCATATACACCACACCGGTCAGAAACGCAAGGCTTTCCATATTAGGTCCAACACCGGTAAAATATTACCCAAATTCCCCCACTTTGTGAAGCTCCCAGCTAGTACCCAACATTGCACGACCAAAATGTTGATAGCACAGCCACAACCCTACCCAAAGGTGCCACTACCGAGGGGGGTTGACCATCTCGATTTTCCGGTATTCCCATTTGCAATATACCTATGGGTGGATTTTACACTCTAGAATGGTCCAAATTTGGGCGATTTTAGTAGGGGGTTGTTTACATACACAAACCTCCGATGAGATATAGTCCGTTTTGACATGGTGATTTGTGCACTAACATGTATTATGGTGATACTTTGTAGTTAATGCGAGATTCGTCACATAATGTCGGAAATGTTCTCACTATTCAGCATCTAACATGAGTGGATGAAATCTTTAAATGTACCTTTCTAAAGTACAAAACTGACAATGGGTTCATTACGGATGATCTGACCCAACTAAGTCTCAAGCTTAAATCCATGGTAAAAGACAGTGACGGGGTAGCCAAAGTTCACACCAAAGATGGCAATATTCACCGTGACAAGGGCGGGACTCACTATGTTATTTCCAGTCCTGATTTTCTTTTTGAACTGGGGCTCGATGAGATTCTAGGCCTGACCAACCTGGCCTAGGCCAAGGAGGATGGTGTACTCGATGATTCGTCCGACGATAAATCTAGTCATGACTTTAGAAACTTGAGTTCTAATAACATTGATCATAGTGATCACAGTTACTGTTATAGTTCAAAGTTAAAAAAAAAACAAAAAAAAACTAAATTTTGTTTCTTTAAATGTGTGTGGCTTATGTGCTAAACTGTAATTCCCAGATTTCCAAGAATTTATAAACAGATATGATATAATCTGTCTGACAGAAATTAAAACAGACCAGTATGATGAGGTCGATATCGATGGGTTCAAGTTCCCATCGCAGAGATATATACAAAAAGAAAATCTGGGGTTTTGGATTATTCATTATGAATTCCATATGGCCATTTGTTAAGATTTTAGAAAATTCGAGTGAAAATTGTGTAAGGATATTTATGACCTTAACTTTGTTTTTGGGACTATTTACATTCCACCGGAGGATTCACCATATAGCTCTGTTCGTATTTTTGATAAGCTTGAACAAGACATTATCAATTATTGCGCTGATCAGAACACTCGTATGTGTTTGTTGGGAGACTTTAACGCCAGAAGTGGGCCACTGTCAGATTGAGTTATTTATTACTTTATGCCATTTTTACATCAATATCGGTTAACTCAAAATGGTTTATTGCATTTACCATTTATACAAATAGTTGTCGCGACAATTATTGTTTCAGCTTAAGGTCAAGGTCAAATGATAGAGATCAAATAATACAATAACACGATTCAATGATTCCCTTATAATTTGTTAGTTGCTTATGAAACGAAAACGGCTCCCGTGACAAATTTATGCTAACCAGGATTTTCATATACTAAAATGTTCGTTTATGAGGCATTTATTTCAAAATTTATTCCTGTCATATCGTTTGATCATAATCAAGGTCAAGGTCAGAGGTTACAGGTCAAAGCCCTGGAGTAATTATCACCAAAAGTTACATAACGATAACGATTTTGGATACTTTTTTGTTGTACATGTAAATCTGGTTTACAAAAAAAAAAAAAAAAAAAAAAAAAAAACAAGCATGATCGTTGGTAATTACCTCACAGCAGTTTTGAATGCCAGATTTAAAGGCCTATGCCACCCGGCGAGAGATTAGTACCTTTTAATACAGGTAATACAGGTAGAGAAAAGCTACTGCGCAGCTTCTGTCATATTCATTGTCTTATTGATAATCCCCTACACACTACCTGTTGCAATAAATTAATCACAGGTATGTGCATATGTATTTATGGTTATTTGTTTTACATGAAACGACCCAGGGCGAAACGACTCACGGGCGAAACGACTCAGGGGCGAAACAACTCACGGGCGAAACGACCCGGGACCGTTTTACAAGGGAGCATATATCAGTTATTTTACAGGTAGCAGCAACAGCCAATCAAAATGATTATTGGATTTTAAGGAGGTGCTGGAGATGTTAATCCTTTGGTGTCTAGACAAATACTGAGATAAGCTACCTAATTTTGCCTTTTATAGTCCACCTAGGCCTTTAACTTGACATTCACATTAGAAAGGTCGAGGTCATTTAATCAAAATTGCCCGAAATTAACAATAACATATTAGTTCAATGTGCATACGATCGTCAAATCGAAGACTGCTAATATATATACTTTATGCTTGCATTATTGCCTTAGAAACTGGTATGCTTGCATTATTGCCTTAGAAACTGGCAACTTTCGCATAAATCAGTTGCTTTAACAAAAAAGATGGTAAACACACATTGTAGTACTCTTGTTCCAATTGCTATACATGTCGAATTTCGTTGAAATATACTATGAGACTTAAATTATTGCTAACTGGTGTGAAGATGAACCGAAACAAACTCTTTTTAAACCTTTAGGAACCACAATTTCCACTTTTCGTCGGAAAGTCGATTTTTCCTGGCGCAATGACGCTGCATCAAAGTTTACAGGGGTGTTACCTCAAAATTCACATTGGTTTTCGGCATCTAAAAAGTTAACGGTTTCCCGTAAGTATTGCCCTTTAAATGACATTTTAACAGTTTTCTCCATACCAATGCAAGGGCGACGTCGTAAAATAGGTAAAGGTCATCACAGTCTTGATTTATATATACGTTGTAGTACTTTATGCCCAGATGCATCATGCCAAGTTACGTTGAAAGCGGTCAACTGGTTCCGGAGAAGATTTTTAAGGGTTTTTACCGTATATGGGCATGGCGGCCATCTTGGTCGTGTGACCTGGATTGTTTATAAACACATTTCTTTTTATATATAGATGCTTCCAGTGAAAATTTGCTTTGATAGACCAAGCAGTTTTGGAGATCTTTGAATGTTATGTTTATAAACATGTATATTGTCCCGTGGTGTGGACTGACCAACCCCAGGGGTAAATTTTATAGAATCTTAAATCTTCAGTCCATTTGCACATTTTCTGCAAGTTTTTTTCTTCAAATGACATTTTAACAATGCTTCTCATTCAAATGCATCGGCAATATATGCTGACCTTGATATGAAATAGAACATGATTTATAAAAACGTTGTAGTAGGCCTAGACCTACCATTTCCGGAGGTGAAGATTTTGACTTATATATATATATATATATATATATATATATATATATATATATATATATATATATATATATATATATATATATATATATATATATATATATATATATATATATATATAGTATGAGATTTGGGTAATATACATCAAACAGACAAACCTGTCGGTAGCACCGGATCCATAAATGGATGCTTGAATGATATGCTTTAAGTATATGTGGAGATTTTATCATTAACGGTGCAAAACTTTATTTGTGCCTGAGCTAGCTTTCGCCTTTCGGCTTCATCAGAGGCATTCTGATTAGTGCAAGTTTACAGAAAAATAGAAGGTGAGACAGCGAAAATGGCCATCCTCGATTTTTGAGATAAGCAAATACAGGTAAAAAATCACATTGTACTCAATTGGAGAACACACGAGCAACAGAAATTTGATGCAATTTGAGTAAAATCCCGAAAATAAAACTCAAACAAGAAGAGGGGGGGGGGGTGGAAATAAAAAAAGAAAAAGAAAGTAGAAGTAAACAAACACGACCGTTCACTTCGAAGGTTGCAAAACTACTGAAGGTGGGCTATGCAAAGCCTGCCTTTAAACACACCGCTACAAACGCTGGTCATTTTTATGGTTATGTAAACAGCTGCGGGCGAGGTTTTCCTAAATAATTGGCTAAGTTGAAGACTACTTGATACAATATGGAGAATGACCAGGTTTGACTGGATCAAAAGATACAAGATGTATGACATGGGAGCCATCGTGGTCATGTGAACTGGATTATTAATAAACATACAAGTTTCCCTTCCTATAGATTTGGATTTGATTGGCCAATGGGGTTTCAGAGAGCAAAATCTTAGAAAAATGTGGACGGCGGCGACGGACGGACGCCGGGAGCCTACCTTTCATATAAGCTCATTGCTGAGCCTTCGGCTCAGGTGAGATAAAACCGTCCAATATTCCCGTCTTTTTGTTTGTAAAAGCTACGGGAAACATCCACGTACGAAATACCGACGTTCCGCTAACAGCATGACACCCTTGACGTTGCCACCTCATCAAAGCAACCAAGGCGCTTGCGACTCCGAGACCGAATCATTGATCCAGACACTTATTCGGATATAAAAAATGTTTGAAAGAAGGGCTTGCTTCCACTAAAAAGCACATTATAGTCGTGAGATTCGAACATGAAAACTTCGTATCTGGAGTCCTGTACCATATCCACTGTGCTGTCATTGTAACATGGACAAAAGTAATGTTACATCGATTACTTAGGGGGCACCGCATAAAGCACATTTGAGCCTCCACCGTATGATGGGAAAACCAACAATATGTATAGGCGAAAACAAAGGCGCAGATCAGCGCAGTAACTGCGAAGCTGATCAGCGCCTTTGTTTTCGCTACATGGATAGTACAATTCCTCTACTTTCTACATTCAAAGTTTCAAGCCTCTAGCCCTCTTCTGTGATGTTATAGACCAGTTTGTGTCGGACCTGTTCAAAAACAAAGTGTTTGTTTTCTCTTAAGGCGGCTCATTTTTTGTGCATTTTTATACAAGAAGTAAGTTCCAAGTTCGTTGTCCACTCGATTGGCTGTAACTTATTTGACAGCTGTCTAGGAATAGGTTGTCACAGTGCTGAATCAATATAAGCAGATAAATTGCGGAACGGAAATTCATTGTTAGAATATATCAGAAAAAGCCAAGAAGACTTGAATCTCGTTTATTGATTGAAGTGATACAAGTGTCTTTTAACAAGGGTTTTCATAGACAATGGTCAACAGATACGACTATATATTAATAGACTGAAGTTGCGTCGAAATGTTTACTGGATAATAAAAATATAAATTTGGAACTTTCAATACTTAGTAATACAAAGTAAGTAATAAGGGTGAATTATTAGTATACAGATGAAAAATAGAGAACACCATACGAAACTTTACGAAGTTGTGCTAATACTTCTGTGCAAATGATATTTAATTAGAATTTATCCTGCTACAAGCAATAAAGTGTTGTTAACTGTTGAAAATCGGATGTTCCATAACATTTTTTTCTAGTTTTCAAGAATGATCTCTGTAAACATACTAAGTAAGAAAAGAAAGTTCAAGAATCATCACCTTGGTCTGGTGTGATTTAAAAAAAGAAACATTTGTTTGGTGCTAATACAAGCTTTTTAATTCGCCAATGACGCATAACTGAAAATTACGACTATAGACACTGAAAAGTTTTATATTTAAACAAACTTGCTTATGCAATATACACAAACATGATTTTTTTTATATTATCGCTCAAAACATACGTTAGAGCCGAGGCAAATCTAACGAGTACCCAACGTTAATCTTTGTCTTGGATGAAAAATAAGCAAAATAGGTATACCCCTATTTCTATATAAAAATGGGGTTGAAAGGGTTATACATTTCACGGACATGTTTTCATGAAACCGTTATCATCGACTCATCCGCGTTTAGGGTTTACTGGTGTGACGTATTTACTACCAAGTTTTACATATTACTACGCTATCAAAGTTCTAGAATACATCGGTACTTTTTACCGGTATTTGCCTGTCCGTGCGACCAAAGGTATCTCTTTATTATAACCGTGCAATTATAACTGCATCGTGGAGAAGTTTGAAAAAAATATGCTAATTGGTCATTGATCAATAATACAAATATATGTACATACATGTAAGTACATGTATACAATAATTAATAATTAAGCACTGTGATGCAGCGAAAAACGATGGCCCGAAAGGTACAGCGTAACGTCGACTCTGATAATCAAAGAATAATAAGTGCTCATGATTTGAGAATAAAATCGGGTCGATCTTCGAAACACTACATTTGCATGTCTAACCGAATATGTACAAGGTGTGAGTTGCACAAGGTTGGAGATGAATTTCAATTTCTACCTACACGTAACTTTCTTTAGTCAAGCCGATAATTGCAAAATAGCAAAGACAACTGCTATTTGTGGTACAAGCATGAAACTTGGCATAAGTATTGTCTGAAGCAAAATATTTGATTTCAGATATGGAGGCATTCTGGGAAATTCCCACTTCCGGTCAAAATCCAAGATGGCCGCGGCCACTACAATTTCAAGCTTACGACATCATAGATGTCACACTATTTGACCTGTGATAGGTGTTTATGCGAATGTATCACTGTTTTAGCGCTCAAACAACATTTATCAAGTTATATCATGATTGATTGACGCTTATATTGATCGATCGACCAATCAATCACGATCGATCGATGAAATAATTGATCGATTTTAGACTGCAGCTGCATCAAGCACTTGGCGTTCCCATCACATCTGATTTTTTCGTTTGCTTTTAATTCATGCGAGTGTTATAATGTTTGAAAGACTTTTTCGAATCCCCATTGATTACATCATTATTTGCTTTGGGGTTATATTTAACATTAATCTTTTGATAGCAGTGAAATGGAATTGCTTTTGTGGTCATCAAACATACTTAGTCTATTTTCTGAAACCAACTTGAATGCGACTGACAGCAGCATTTTTGTAATCCCAGTTTTAAAGACGTCACTCATGATTTAAAATTATTTTTGTGCTTGTTTATCGCATAAATGTTATCTGAAGTAATGTTTTTGCGTTCAGATAGGGAGGCATTCTGAAAATCCACCACTTCCGGTCCAAATCCAATATGGCAGCCACTGCTACTATTTTCAGCTTAAAGCATCATGAGTCTTGTGTTAGTTTGTCAATTGATAGAGGGTTCGTCAAATTAATTCCTGTTTTATGCTGTAACAATGTTTATCAAATGACATTTAAATTGATCGATAAATCAATCTATCTTGATCGGTCACTGAATTAGTTTATTTGCTGCGTTTAGACTGCATACTTGCATCAAACACTCGACTTTCGCATAATTAAGGATTGACTCTGTTTTTGCTTCGAGGTTCCAAACGTTAAAATGTTGTACTTGTATTAATAGTTTAAAGAAGCTTTTTAAGATGTTGTACTTGTATTATTAGTTTAAAGAAGGGTTTTAAAAATGTTGTACTTATATTATTAGCTTAAAGAAGGTTTTTAAAGATAGTGGAGAAAATGGAATATAATTTAAGTGACGTCGTTACACATACTTTGTTATAAAACCAATGCGCCTGATATAAACTTGGGCATGCACTTTTAAAGCCCAAAAATACTTTGTGTGAGCACTGTTTACATTTTTAACAATACGCTGTAAAGTTGTAGCTACTCTTTTGTCATCCGACGACACCACGTTGACCTAAAACTCTCAAAACATACACCCGCGTATGAACTAAGACTGCCTTACAGAACTTCAGGGCGACTGTCGCCACTGATGTATGCGGTAGCCAAAATTACAACATGATGACAACTTTCATTGGCGTTGAGGGCTAAACACACATTTCACGACGACGACGACTAACACCCAAAATAACAGCCACGTCGAAGTATTGAAGTATTTTCAACAAAATGCAACATACTCAAGCTGTGGTATCGTACCCTTGACATTTTCGATATGATATAAGCGTTTTATGTGGTTGACCTTCCGGTCTAAATCTTCGGAAAATCGAAGAGGGTTGTGTCGGTTTCCGACAGTGATATTCTTCACTAGGTCCTCTATTAGTATGATGAGTTACTGAGTCCCATTGGGCTGTTTCTCCCAATACCCATGTTGGAACTTTTAAATGAAGTCCTACTCTTCAACTATGTTTCAGGTTAACAATTTTTGATACCCTTGCAAAAAATGCACGTGAAGAATATTGGTGTGTACATGTAGTTCGATGCCAGAGTTATCATGGGCATGACACTGTCCTTCTTACTTTCGGCTTGAAGTTCCCTTTTGTAGTGATCTTTTACATAATTTATTAATTTTAAGAACGGGGGTAATATCATAAAGACGAATAACTATCAGTCTCTGACCGGTCTAGCTAAACCTGTTTAAGATTTTCATTTATTTTCGGCGGTCATTTGCTGAAATGCTTACCAGTAGCACCCACTTAGTAATGCCCTGTCGAAGATTAGTGTAGGTGTCAGAAGACAGGCCATCTACATGTACTAATTGCAGATCCTGCAAACGTATTTCGGCCTGGTCTGAGAGAGACATACTCTATTTAGGATAAACATTTTAGATTCATTCAGATTGATAATGGTGGGGTTCAAAACAAATGACCTGTTGTGGGAGCCTGTATGTAAAATCTACGCTTCCCATTGCAACAGCATGATTTTGTCATGAGCTTGTTAATTGCAAGTACATAAGTGCAGGATTTAATGAAAGTATTAGCAGTCAATCTCTCAGTATACAATTGCCTTCTTTCTTCATATACTGAGTCGATCTATTTCAGATCATCACCTCAGCTGAAGGGTGGGTGACTAAATTTTAAATTTAGCAAAACGGGAGAAAACATTCTGGATGGACCATTAAAACTATTTACAAGATGCTGAACATAGGCATACCAAAACGTATGCCTCTGGACCCGTGACTTAAATAAGAGCCTCTGGGCCACATAAAAGCCTTAAATTCTTCTGTGGTCTTGGATGCGACCATAGAAGGAGGAATACTATTCCACTGTTAGTCCTTCGGAAGAAAGCATTCTTCAGATAAAAATTAAAACTGAGATCCTTTAAGAGCAGTGAACACATTAATGAGAAAGGCGATGGGCCATACCGCGGTTTCGACTACTTAAGTCTCGTCAGTGGCAACTTGGAGCCAAAGAGAATTACTGAAATTTTGCAACTTTCAACAGGGTAGTCGATACAAAGACTATCAGAGCATCACTATAGGTCATGTATCTTGTGCCCTCTGAACGATGAGATGCCCTGGTATATCTTAATCTGAGTGCCGGTACAGATATTTATCTTTGTCAAGAGACACTGTACATAGAGGAAAGTTATGGAAGACTTCAGCCTGCGGTCCCCCAGGGATGGCATGTCGCCAAAGCTATTGGTGTTAGGCCCACCTGGCTGCTGTCCTCGGCACTTTATCCACCTTTTCTGCCTCAGTGGCATTATAGGAATGCCAAATAGACGCTGCATACTCAAGCTGGGGACGGACCTATGTTTGGTATGCAGCTTCCTTCGTATGCCTATTTCGCCGAAGAAAGCCCAATATCATGCATCAGAAGAGATATCATAAACATCTTGACCACATTCCAAGTTGCCTGTAATAGTTATCCCGAAGTATTTAGCGGGCTGAACCTGCTCCAATGTGTGTTGATGCAGTAATTAAAGAGGGAGGTGCCGGGTCGCCATCATTGAATGGCATTTGGCGACATTAAATTTCGTTTTCCAATCGGTCTCCCATTGTACTTGGTTATTCAGATCATCCTGTAAAATGTGGCAGTCTGTGGGGGATTTAATATTTCTGGAGGCAAACTGCTGCAAAAATACATAGATTTCACACAGGAGTCATCAAATAAAACTTGAGAAAAATCCAGTCAAGATTTATTCAGGAATCTACAGCTAATAATTAGTTTATTATCTGATTAGGGTTTTACTTTAGTTTGTCCCCTTGAACATACGCTTCTAACCGGAAGTAAGAGTTTTGCGTATGCGTATTGGTCACAACTTGCAATTGTACTCACATACAATTCGTTCCATATTGAAAATAAAAAATCCGGTATTATCAGTTTATTTAGATATTAAAGCGATATTTTGAGAAATGATCAAAAAATAAAGAATTAATAGTCTGCCATCTTAGATTTAACCGGAAATTTAAATTAGATTGAAACAAAACGCAAATGGTTTGTCTTTTGATATGAGTTTTAATTCATTTATACTGAACACTGTTGACTTTAAACCAAAGAACCTGAGATTTGTTCCAGTCTGTCAGCTAAACGAATGAAATTCATGACAAAGTCTGCCATCTTAAATCAAACCGAAGTACGAAATTTGGCGCACGTGTATCGGGCAAACCTTTCGGTTGTACTCACATACTTTTATTTTCATATAAAAGACAAAAATGCCTGATATTGTTTGATTTAAATGAGCGATTTCGTACAATTGGCCAAAATAAGAAAATCTGGTCCGCCATCTTGGATTTAACCGGAAGTTGAATTATGTTGAAACAAAAAGCACTTGGTTTGTCTTTTTAAATCATTTTTGATTTATTTAGGATGAAAATCGTGTCGACTCTGATGATTTTCTACACAAGATCCTGAGATATTTCCCAGTCTGTATGCTAAAAAAATGAAATTAATAACCGAATCAACCATCTTGAATCAAACCGGAAGTAGATTTTTTTCGGAATACTTCCATATCTGAAATCGCTTTTATTGATGTCCTCTTCATTTGTACCAAGTTTCATGCTTGTACCATAAATAGCAGCTTTTTCACAAATCGGCTTGACTATTGTACAATGATGAAAGGGAAAGTCTGATACTAAATTAATTTCAAATTGTTAAGTTTAAGTTTAACCGATTAATGATTATGGTTATTAACGTAAGTTTTATAGAAAATTGTTAAGAAAGAAAGAAAGAAAGAAAGAAAGAAAGAAAGAAAGAAAGAAAGAAAGACAGACAGAGAGACAGAAAGAAAAAAAGAAAAAAGAAAGAAAGAAGAAGGCTATGATGATTTGATTTCTTAAGGATTCAGATCGTTTTATCTTACACAGTCAGTACCTGGTGGTTACACCAACCCCATTTGCTCTTACTAGCGCGAAAAAGCCATTTTGCATTGGCAGAATGTGGTCCGGTCACAATTTTGATAATGTTAGTCCACTGAGCAATGCAGATTTGAAACCAAACGTTTACCACTTGCATGTGAATCATTGTAAAGTGCGGCAACATCTTTGGGCGACAGACTGACGTAAAGTGACGGAAAATGCTAACAGAATAATAATAATAATCGGTCGACTCCCAAACAAGAGATATCATGTTACCATGCGACTTTTTAGAGTAAAAGGGCGAAAATGAAACAATTCGAACAGGTATTTCAAGCGTATCGACGCTAAACGAGTTACCCCCTCTACGTAGCCGACCGCTCTAGCAATATTTTCGAGAGAAGCGAATTATTGATTCTACGAACAACAAGCTTTCTTATTCCATTCAAAGATTTCCAAAAGACACACATCATGAGCAGCACGTGCAGAAAACCTGTTTTGCATAATCTTCATATGGCATAGTCACGTGATTAAAATTTATTTCAAGTAATCTAGTATTTATGCGTAAAAGCTCGTCAAGGAAGAGTATGTAAATTTAAAAGCAAAGTCTTTAATGAACGAATTTTATTCAATTTTTAAAACTGCATTGACATTTTCAAAGTCCTTTAGTATATATTAAAGATTGAAATAGAAATGGTTTGGTTTGCAATTTCTGAGCAGAAGCACAAAACAAATTACTGTTATTCTGTCATGTATTGTAAGTCGTTATACGTTTGCGTGATATAATTATTTTCAGTTAATGTAACTTGTGATTTTTTTCTTTGTAGACTTCATTCATCTAGTTTCTTTTGATCTGCTCTCGTTTAAAAACTTAGAACATTAGACGTCCATTATCGTTTACCTTTGAACAAACGTCTAAGACGGTTGCTTCATCTTTTCATACCATACATTTATAATGGATGCTTACATGTCAAGCCAATGTTTACCCCGAATGTGTTTGTAAAAAAAATCTGCGTTCCGATTCAGACACTAAACAAGTTCTACGACTATAGCAAATAGTGCAAAGATTGATGAAGTAGAGTATAAAAAAGAAAGTCAAAACGATGGCTGTGTGGCGGCTTAACAAGTCTCCCCGTACACCATCCACAGTACAGGTTATATTATTTCTTTGGATCCTTTGAGATGAGCAAAAATAGTTAGAGTATTAAAAGTTGTACGTTTTGAACTATATTCCAAACACTGTTTTAATTATTTGACCGCATTCAGGCATGTGTCTTTGATTTAGACTTCCCCTGTGTAATTTTTGAAATTGCAGTATATTGGTCGGTTTTTAAAGGGTCACTGATGCGGGTTCAATATCCGAATTTGCGCAATATGGTCCATACTATCCCCAGTTGAACGTTTTTACTGCTTCCAAAGGATCAAACTTTTATATTTTATCTACACTCAGGGGCACTTCTAACGCAACACTTACATTTTCCATCATATCTAAAAAATTAAACCATCAAATTAATTTAAATTTTCCGCAAATATAAATCAATTATGCTTGCGTGTTGTGTGTATTTTTCATTGAAATTGATTGTCCACAACATATAAAATATTTAGTTTATCTAACAAGACTCAAAAATGAAAAGTCGCAAAACAGCCACTCTATTGAAGAATTTAAAAGTATCACAGCAGCGTCTCAAAAAAGTATCATATCCAGCTCATATCCCGTATCCCCAACACCACGAGCTTGCAAGTAAGTTTCCAAGCAAAACAAACAAATATGACGTATTTATTCCAAGAAATTTTGCGTTATTGGTCATTTCTGGGATGCGTTTATTTAAAAACATGCGTATGCAGAAAATGCCGTGTTGTATCAAGAAATTCGCAGTAACTGAAGTAGATCTTTGTGGAGGAGTGGAGAAACACCCCACAGGGGTTTGGTATGAAACTGATAAATATTGTCCATGAGGAGGAGGAGGTGTCCCCGTGTCGTCCAGTTCCATTCGGGACACACAGGATATTAACTGACTATGAAACACTTCACTGCTGTGATATCCGAATAACTTGCATTTAGTAATCAGTTCAACCGGGATTTTGTGACTTTTTGTTTTTCAGTCATATTATATAAACATCCAATTTATTGCAATCTAGTCCACCGATTTTTGTGAAAATTACAGAAAGTTAACAACAATAGATGAACTTAATTTGTTGAAAATTTCATGAAGATCGGTTATACGATTTTTGAGTTATGTCCAAAAAGGTAAGTGTTGCGTTAGAAGTGCCCCTCAGTGTATATACCTGTATGTCAAGGGTTTGTGACATCATGCGCTTTCAAGCACGACGGAATTGCTTGATGTGGATTACTCCTATATGCAGACTGTTAATAGGCCCTGGTCAGACAAAACCGTAGAAGTGACAATTATGGGAAACCTTCTTGAGGATTTATGAGCATTTTGAATTATCCCATTAGACAGGCTCATTTGGTCTGTTGTCTTCCTCAGCCGAAGTACTCCGCCAATGTTTACATCAAAACACACAACAGAAAATTGATCATAATATATCTATAATGCCATTTTGTAAACATGTCGTGGCAAAGGTCATTTTGGTTCCATGTTCCGTTAACTTAACAGTTCAAAAAGTGGACAATGCTGATCACGTGGAAATGACAATAAACAATGCGCCCACTTTAATGTCTTCTTCAGTTCATTAAGATAGGATTATATCTATATCTAAATCACTAATATGCGCAATCAGTGTTTTTGTGCACATGTCTTACCCTCGATACAAATATAATTCTGTAGACATAAAACAAGTCAAGTTCTGTTCCCTTACTGGCTTCCAAACTCCGTCAAGTATCTTCACGGAGACATGAAAATCACTCGCTGTAAAATACTGTGCCCCCTCACCAAACCAAATAATAATAATTGCGATCTCGCCACGGCGAGAGCGCATATATAATTGAACAGGGCTGGAATCTTGTTGTAAATCGACCACACTTCCGGTCGTACTTGATTGGACAAGGCACCTTCGATTGGGTCACACTAAATAGCGCATGCCGGCTCGGGTATGAAAGCTCACGTTGAATCGAGCTGTCAGAGTCTTTATACGTGGTCATACAGTGAAAATAGTGCTGAGAGATCGCAAGCGTTTTGGAAACGCTTATACTTGTAAAAAAATAGTTAAACACTGTGCTCCACCCACTCCCGACAAATATAGAGAGGCTCATCTGAGCCGCGACGCAAGAAAAACGATCTTCGGGGTCTCCGACCAGGTCTGACACAAACCGGTCTGTGCAGCTATAGAAGATGGCTAGACGCTTGAATTTTCGGATTTAAGAAGATTTGATTGATTTATTGTGTTGAGGCTTAACGTCCCAGTCAACAATTGTTCAGTCATGTCGGGACGGAACCAACGCTTCCTGGATTTTAACCAGTGCTGTAGGGAGTTAATGTGTCTTGCTCAAGGACACAATACGAAGACGCCCGTGGGAATCGAACGCAGGACCTCTAGATTCGGAGTCCGACGATCTACCAATACGCCACCGCGCTCCCTGGATTTAAGAAGAAGAGGAATCGTACTATCCGTGTATCGAAAACAAAGGTGCTGATAACCCACAGGCGCTCGACGACTGGACTGTTTTTTTTTTTTTTTTTTTTTTTTTTTTTTTCATTTTTACCCGTTTGGAGACCCTTACGATATGTTCATGCAATTATTTTACCTTTAAAACCTTTTCTATCAATCCTCAATCAACCCTAGTTTATGGGCTACTATATAGACAAGGTCGGAAACGCGGTGTCCTAGTTTAATTGGGGTCATGGGATTCCCCGCATCTCAAACTCGTACTTCACCCTTTACCGTTATTTCAATGCTGAGTGTCTTCTTATGAGCGACTTTGTAAAAGGTCTCGACCATTGCCTTCGTCAAAAATAAGCATAGTCGCCCGTAAACTTATATTTTATACCACCACCTGTCTACTTGGATGGGATCCCGAATGTTTTTGTATGATGACCTTTCGTTTCTAGAAATCAGTGGAAGGTCACTGTGAATATCGTATGAAAGAATCAATCCTACTGGATAATTGTATTGCATTGTTGCCATGACACTAGATCACAAAGTGTTTTGACTGGTTATTTAACCAAGCAACCTATGAAAACCAACGTAACATATATCACGCGCTGGCGTAACACGTCGTGTGACCAGTGTATTTATAGTAATGTCACGGCTAGATTGCCGATTTCATTCGGGATGTCCTCCAATTCTGTAGAATGCTTTAATTGTTAGTTTTTACGGGCGGTTGTGCTTATTTTGAATGAAGGCAATGGGCGAGACCTTTTACAAAGACACTCATGTGTTGACAGCCAGCATTGAAATAACGGTAAAGGGTGAAGTATGAGTTTGAGATGCGGGGAATCCCATGACCCCAATTAAACTAGGACACCGCGTTTCCGACCTTGTCTATATAGTAGCCCATAGACTAGGGTTGATTGAGGATTGACAGGAAATGTTTTTAAGGTAAAATAATTGCATGAACATATCGTAAGGGTCTCCAGACGGGTGAAAATGCAAAAAAAAAAATAAATAAATAAATAAATAAATAAAAATAAATAAATAAATAAAAAAAATGAGTCCAGTCGTCGAGCGCCTGTGGATAACCTGTGCAGTTATTGCATAGGTGAAAATCCGGTTTTCTCGTGGCGAGACTCGTCTTGCGTGATGCAGGCTTTGGTGTCATGTCGGTTCAGAGGGCTGGTTAGAAGTGCACTTCTGTTGTAATTTAACACATGATCCCAAATATTTTGCAGGTGTGCCTAAAACAGACATGAATACGGTAACAACAACGACACCCCAAGCCAGTGTGACTTTCAAAGATGGAAACCTTACGTTACAGGACATGCCTGTGTTTGACGAGGCGAAAATGATTAAAGTCCTCGTTTTAGGAACGTTATTCTTTGTATCGTTGTTCGGTAATTTGGCTACGTTGATACAGATGTACAAAATGCGAAAACGCAGGTCCACGATAAATACACTCATAATAAATCTGGCGACAGCGGATCTCTTGGTCACGTTTTTCTGTATGGGTGCTGATGCAGTGTGGGCAGCAACGGTACAGTGGTACGCTGGTGAATTCATGTGTAGATTCGTAAAATTTGCTCAAGTGTTTGCGAATAATCTTTCGACTTATGTAACCGTTGTAATCAGTCTGGACAGATGCTGTGTGATTTTGTATCCAATGAGCAGAAACAAAGCTCCTAAACGAGTGAGAAGTATGATCATTTGTTCATGGTGCCTTGGAGCTTTATTCAGTATTCCTCAGGTGAGTAATATCTATACAGGTCAGTTGCATAAGTTTAGTACATACATGTAGAGCTTTGTTTCATAAGTAATAATATACCAGGGTTTGGTAAGCCATCTTAAGCTTAAGATCATCTTACGACCAACTTAAGTATCTCTTAGACATTATGGTGAATAACTGAAAACGACCTTAAGTTACGGTGACAACTTAACAGCATCGTAACTTTACGGTCAACTCAAGCCCACCATAGCGTCATCTTATCTTACAAAGTGGCATCTTCCATTTCAAAAAGTTACGATAGCTTATAAGAGTAACTGGAATAGCAAAGGTGTAAATTTTAGTAACTTTTAAGGTGGTCATCTTACGACCATCGTAAGTATGTCGTAAGTACGGGAAATTACGATGCCTTCGAGTTACTAACCCCAGTACCAGTACTTTAAGCCTCGTCATTTTTTGTGTGTTTGTAGATATGAAATGATTTCATTCTTCTAGGTACGTAGCCATATGCACTGTTTTTTTTTTTTTTAAATATAAATTTTATTTATTATATTCTTTGAATGGCTTTCAAAAATATTTCACTTTTAACAATAACAATAATCAGCAGCCAGAAAAGTTTCATTGTGTGACAGAATACTCTCAAGAGGCGGCCCTAGCTTAATGAGTACAGTAGATATTTATAGTAGTGCAACCTTATACCGGCCGGGCCGCCTTTTCTTGCCTTTTAAACTTCTTTTCTTTAAGTACAAGTCTTACGCTTTAAATAATATTCAAGCCATACATTGATGCTGAGTAAGCTTAATCTTTTTAATCTTTGAGAAAATGAGACGCATAGGTTTCCTGCGGCCAAAGCTGATTTTGTCGCAATTCGAAGAAAATTCATCAATTAGACCTCTTATTATAGGAAAATACAGCCATTGAATCGATCGAGAGGTACTGAACAGCTAACTAGTCTATTTGTCTTCCAAAATGAGTATGACAATGAAAGGTAGCAATTCTACTTGAAGCTATTCAATTTCTCCCATCTATATCCACAAAATTAGCTGAAATATGAAACTTAAGGCCTTTTATGGACAATTCTCAGCCATTTAGAGAGAAAATATGCATTTTTTTTTTCATTCAGAAATCCACAATAGTCAATTGTTTTAACTAAAAAGTACCAGTATGCCTATTTCAGCAAATTTAATTCCTACCGTGTATAAATGTGTCGGTTCAGAACCCGATGTCTGGGAAAAAATGACGCTGTTACAAAACATAAAGACTCTGGCCGGATAAAATTTAACGCATTACTATGCTTTCATTAAGCTGGGCTACTATTCAACCAGTTTCTAGCCCATTGCACTTGCAAAGGAATGGCATGAGAAAATGTTTTCTTACATACCTCTTTCATAAAGATAGAAAAATTCCGGTATTTTAGCGGTGGTAGACAAATCTATCTTACACTGCTCGCTTGGTTGCTAATACAAGATAAGAAAAGCACGCGACTAACTTCGATCGTTTCTAGCCCAAAGCAGCTGCTTCCAGCAATATTGTTCAACAAAACTAGACTTCATACTGGTATATTCTTGATTCACACTCGTTTTCAATGAAAAACAAATCAAAACTGCATCTCTTTTCAATTTGACAACGATTTATTTACATTTGACGTCATATCCGCAATAAACACAACGTCATCAGACTGAGTTAATTAAAGCACGGTACCAGGTGACGTTACCGATAAAATGAATTTAGGCTTAATCGGGGTATGTAAGAAAAAGAATCGATCATGGGTGGTCAGTGGAGAAAGGAAAATCCCAACCCTCGGGTCCACCGTTCCGGTGGGAAACTCGGCGAGCCTCGTTTCCCACTGGAACGGGTGGACCCTCGGGTTGGGATTTTCCTATCTCCACTGACCACCCATGATGGATTCTATTTATCCCACTCCCCCACCCTCACAAAATTCATGGAAAAATTCACCCAAGCCATAGCAAAAGCCAATTTAAGCCATGTGTCAGGGTCTGAAATTTTGTTTGTGTTGAGGCTTAACGTCCCAGTCAAATTTTTCAAAGGGTCTGAAATGAATTTCCAGTCAGAATCAAATGTTTCCTTCTTCACTGAATGGAAGGGAATATAGAAAGCAAGAAAACATGAGTCTCCCTGGCAAAGTGAAGGTACATTCTACTTTCGGTTTAGGTGGCACCAATGTGAACTGTAACATTCAGCAGACAACAACTATACTCTTACCAGTAGCAGTAAATTTATGTTTTTTTTTTTTTTTTTTTTTTTTTTTTTTTTTTTTTTTTTTTTTTTTTTTTTAAGCTGAGTTTAAGTGGTCTCACTGGAGAGAGGTTGAAAATGTTTTTAAAAAGTAATAAAATTCATTGAATAGTTTTCCATAATTATTTCACTTTTAACAATAACAATAATCAGCAGCCAGAAAAGTTTCATTGTGTGACAAAATACTCTCACCAAATGAGCCGAGGCGGCGCTTGCATAATGAGTAAATATTTATAGTAGTGCAACCTGAATAAATGAATAACACCTTAAATGTGATAATCGAAATAGCAGAAATTCTCGGACACAAATATTAACTTTTCATTTATTTATCTCTCTAGAGGAATGTCTGAGCAAAACGTTACGCACCAGTCATTTGTATCCAAGTCCCGTTTGAAACAGATGGGAGTTGTTCTGATGAAAGAAAAATATGAAGCTTGGATTTCTGTGTGTACGTGTACAGGTAAATTTACATGTACAAATTAAACAAAGACATGAGACCGGGGATACGAATGAATGTTGCATTATCATTCTGTTAAATTGACATCATCCTATAGACTACACCTTACACACTCATATTAAGTCTACCAAATGTCCAGTCAAGGTCAGAAAAGTTGGCAATCTTGCATCTTACAAGACCCCGCACACCATATTAAATGATCAATAGGCGTTTGTGACATAATCATCCATTCACTCAGTGGTATTTACAAGTAAAACTGAACAAACAGCGTCATTTATCCCTTCTTAGCAGTACTTGGTCACAACTTTGGCAAAAGGATAGTTTAAACAAGTCACGGCACACTGATTTTATTCAAAGCTCCCTTCTTTCAAATGTCACCATTATCATATTCATCTGGCATGCTGTTCGTCTTCACGGGCGGCCGGACCTCTCTTTCTGACGATGAAATTGATTGTAAGCTTACACCATTGATATCGAAATTGGATGGTAGAAAAAGAAATACTTTCATCCCATCCAGCTGTGATCTGTCTCGCACAGTGCGGTAGACGGAATATTGACATCGGTGTACCGTTAGACCTCTCCCACACGGAAGTGGAGCGAGGTCATGGAGTGTATTGGAGTGCCGGTTAGCCAGCTGATCTAACAGTGCGACAATCCGTAGAATTTGGACCTGTTTGCTCTCTGCAGTTAAATTTGTGAATAATGTGTCAGATATTGAATGGAAAAGGGAAAAAAAAGTAATCAAGCCCGATTATGTTTAATTTGGAAATTTAAAATTGGATACATTAGTTAGGGAAATTTCATTAAAAGCAATATATCTTACCTTGTTTAGACTTTGCTTGTTTAGTCTTTTTGTCGATTGTGTGCCCCAAGATCTTTTAAAGCGGCGTCTTTGGCAACAAATGCCATAAATGTCTTTCTTTAACGATTTTTACTTGTAATTACAGCTGCCGATTGTAAGTAAAGCAATACAGATTGCATAATATGGTGTACGGGAACTAGTAGGCTGCAATAACCTTGACTGTACATAGGATATACCAAATATCATGTTAATATCATGATAATTGTAGTCTACCGAATGATATGTCAATTATACAATAGTATCTATTTTAACTTCAAACTTTCTTGCAGTGTGTGAAATCAATGTTAGAAATTTATATTTATGTCCCAGAAGTTACGCTGTATAGCTTATGATATTATTATACCCCCGGCATATACGAAGTATATAGGGAGTATATAGTTTTTTGTCTTTTCTGTAAAGATGTTTGTGTGCGTGCGTGCGTGTGTGCGTGTAAACCTTTTTTTCTGTCAAAGATTTCTCTGGAACTGCTTGACATAGGATGATGAAATTTGGTACAAACATTGGGTATGGTAAGTTGTATTGTGTAAGAGAGAATCAGCCATCTCCTGCTTATCAGTCCCTTTATTTGTCCATTTTTCTTACTCTCTGATTGGAATTTCTGTCACAGATTTCTCAGTTCCTATTTATGCCAGCTTGTTCAAATTTTGTATACATCTAGACAGTGTCCAGGTGTATTGTGTAAGAGAAAATCAGATGGCCACTATTTGTTTTTCTATTGTTTTTCCACTTTGTAGTTTTTCCATCTGTCACTCCTGTATAATGAATGGGGAAATTTCTGTCAAAAATTTCTCAGGAACTGCTTGACATAGGATGATGAAATTTGGTACAAACATTCGGTATGGTAAGTTTTATTGAGTAAGAGCCATCTCCTGCTTATCAGTTGCATTATTTGTCAATTTTTCTTTCTCTCTGATTGAAATTTCCGTCACAGATTTCTCAGCTCCTATTTATGCCAGCTTCTTCAAATTTTGTATACATCTAGACAGTGTCCAAGTGTATTGTGTAAGAGAAAATCAGATGGCCAGTATTTGTTTTTCAGTTGTTCTTCCACTTTGTAATTTTTACATCTGTCACTCCTGTATAATGAATATGGAAATTTCTGTCAAATGCTCAACTTAGGAAGGTGACATTTAGTACAAGCATTGGGAATGATAAGTTGTATTGTTTAAGAAATAATCAGGCATCTCCTGCTTATCAGTCCCTTTATTTGTCCATTTTTCTTTCTCTCTCATTGTGTGAACTTTCTTAAATTTTATACAAATCTACACCAGAAGATACCTTGATGTTCTATCTTTGTAGAAGTGTACAGTACACTTAGGTACATGTATTCATTTGATGACTAGATGTATACCTTTTTTCTGTAATCTGCTTTTTGTCTCAAAGTGGTATGACCTCTGATGGCTACCACCGGGGGTATGTGAGCTTTGCTCACTTTTGCTATATTTTTTTTATTCTTTATATTCTAATAGAGCAAAATAAAAAATCGGCTACTTTGTGTTTATTAGATGCTTTTGAAATTCAGCCAGATTCGATAACTGATGGCAGTATTAGCTGCCCTTAGCTGACAATTCTTTCAAATTGTCCAAAAAATTCGCAGATATTTCTAGTAAGAATAGAAAATCAAAGAATTGAAACAATTAACTTTAAAATTCAAACTTACATGTAGACACCAGGCGGTAAAAAAAGTCAATTCTAGACACCACCAAAACATTAATATCTCGCATGCCAACTCAGTTTAGTATTTTCTGTGAAAGTCAGTCGAAATATTATGATACCGGTAAATGTACACAGCGCAAAAATACTAGCTCATAATGAAAACACGCCCATGTAATATACATTTTTCTTATGTTGTAAAAATTGATTGTTTTCTCATTTTTGCTTAAAACATACAATCTATGTTTTGGAGCAAAAATAAGAAAAATAGGTATACCCCTGCTTACCCCAGTTTTGCTGTATGAAATTTGGGTATAAGGGGGTATTCATTACACGAAATTGTTATCCTGGCGTTGCTTGCAGCGTTGATGACAACTTTGGATGAAAAATCGTGACGATGCTATTATTTAAAGCCAGATGTACGTAATTGACCTCACGGTAGAATTTTTTTATTTTTTGCATGTGAGTGTATTTTGATGTCCTACAAACGAAAATGAAAAGAAATCGATACCGTTCCGAGCTTGTCTTCGAGATATCTGCCTTCAAAGTCGCTAAATTTGAGAGCGAAAATACATTGACGTCATCGTAAAATGCGATTTTTAGACCCCTTTTCTGTTGATTTTCTTGATATATTTCGAAAAATCCACGGTAGGATTTTTTAAAAAACTGATATGTTATAGAGAAATTTCTGAACGACAGGTAGATAACGCGAGAGTCCATAGTTACCGGATTCGTTTTCCTGCTATAAGCGTGAGAAGGCAGGTAGTCGTTGCTGAATTCAGTACGTTTTACGCGCGACGTCGGTTTTGCGCCAAAATCTCCGATGCTATATAGCATTAAATATTTCTTACTGTCGCGCAAATGACGTTTTCCTCGGGAAAACATATCCATGATCTATATTTTGAGCAGAAATAAAAAATAATATCATTTTGTTTACATTTTTTATATTTCTGAAGTCCTCCTCATAATTGTATTGAACATAGTTTCGTATTCTGAACGTAAACTGACGTTAGAAATGACGTTTCGAGCGAAAACTGACGTTACGAATGCGGCGTAAAAATGACGTTTCGACCCTTAGATACGCACGTTCCTTTGAGCGCCTTCAATTACGTACATCTGGCTTTAAGAAATGAATTTCATTTTTCTGGTGTTCATGGAGCTATGAACCGCAGTGGGTCGCGTGCAAAGTGAATGACCCCCGAAGGTGAAAAATCACCAAGGCAGTCACATTTACCAGCAAACAGAGAATCTACACACAGTGTGTGTTCAAACAGCGGAACGGCGTCGACGTTTACATCGTCCAATCAGATTGGCGAGATTCATGTTTTTTGACGTCAAGTGTGGATTACGTCACGTCGCATGACACAATGTTGTTCATGGAAGTATGAACACAGATGAACATCTAATGGTTCATCTAAGGAGGTTTTAGAAAAATGTAAATATATATTACGTAAACGTCAAACTTTGAGCAGGAGATATAGATACAGGTCTTAGCAATCAACATTCATGAGCGTGACGTCGGAAATTTACCGTTAGAAATATGGATGAAATAAAAAAACATTTGACCAAAAAGAAAAGACATGTCATTCAGATTTCTCAAGGCACACCTCTGACGTCGCTCCCATGTTGATTGCCGAGTACTGTATATGCAAATGCTTTTGGTCGATTTACCGTTAACCGACAAAGAAAGAACATTACGTAAACACCCCATGTAATACACTGATTTTTTCTTAGTTGTAAAAATTGAAAATTTTTGATATTTTTCTTATTTTCGCTCAAAACATAGATCGGCAAGGCGGTTCTAACGAGTACCCACAATCTATGTTTTGGAGCAAAAATAAGAAAAATAGATAAACCCCTGCAAATCCCAACTTTTCTATATAAAAGTGGGGTTTGAGGGGGTATACATTTCACGGACATGTTTTCCTGATGAAACATTGTATTTAGGCCTAGTTTCCACGGACAATTTTTCTTTGACAAAGTAGGTTTGTCGCAGAAAAAAATGCTTGTGTAAACTCGATTCTGTGGCGAAGTTCCATTGTCAAATATCTGTGACAAAGGTGAGCGTGCTTATTAGTATAAGTAATCTTTGTTGTGTGGGAACGCAAACTCATTGCCAAAGTTTCTGTGACAAAGAATCTTCGTCAAAGAAACATTGTCCGTGGCGACGCGGCCTTATTCACCACACGTCGCCTAAAGAATATAAAGCGACATATCAACGACGCAATTTCACAAATGGTTTAAATACCCGCTTTTCTTCTAAGACTTTGATCCCGGCGAAACAGATTTTAAATCCCTTCATTACTCGAATCGGCCAGCCTATTTTCCTCGGATCAGTTTCCAATAAGACTCGTAGCATAAACATAGTTCTTGCAGTCAAAGCAATTCGAAAATAATATTGCCGGGATAGGCACGGATAGTTGCAATGAAATGAATTGATATTTTGCTACTACGACAATAAATCACAACCCTGCGTCAACATAGGAAATTATATTTCGCAAATGAAAAGATCTAATATAAATGTTGCGTTGCATCATAATGACTTCCAAAGTCTTATTTGCCATCAAAGGAAAATGAAACGGTCATTGACTTCATATCTATTGATATGAAAGAGTTGTGTTTGGATGTGAAAAAAAAAATATATTGACGGTCTTAAGCCGACTTGACCCAAATATACTATGCACAATAAATTTAGTAATGTTTGATGCTTCATACATTTTTGCACATCTAAGAGCAACAATTAAGCAGGTCTTGTATAATCCGACATTACGAAAACTTACCCATGTTATAAACAGATTTTTCAAAATTTGTAAAAAATGAACATTTTCAGTAGATTTATTTTTACATTTTTCAGCTTATTTTTCTTCAAAACATAAATTGTGGGTACACATTGGAACCGCCTCGCCGACTTGGTTCTAACGAGTACCCAAAATATATATGTTTTGGAGCAAAAATAAGAAAAATAGATATACCCCATCCATATCCCAGTTTTGCTGTATCAAAGTATGGTTCAAGGGGGTATACATTACACGGAAATGTTTTCCTGATGAGATACTCTGACACGTCCTTTTAAAGGGGATTTCTCAAAATTGATACTTACCTTTCATACATCTTTGTGTATCTTTTCACTTGCTTATTAGACTGACGTTAACTTGGAGCTGCACAGTCACAGTTGCACAGTCACAGGCTGATAGATTGTTTAGTATTTTATATCCACTGAGAAAATCCTGTCTAATAATGTATGTGTGCTAAATCGGCTAAGCGGTCACACCAATGCTTATTTCTTGTCTATTGAAACATAGTTTTGTACATCGTATTCTTACATTGGCGCCTGTCGCCACCCCGTCACTGTCCAGTTTGCGACCTCTCAACTTTTTTCGCGACTAAAATCAGTCGCGGTCAGTCTTTTGGGCATGTTCAAGACAGCTGGCGACTGATTTCAGTCGGCAACCGGTCGGCGACTTCAACAAAAATCTTTTTTTGCGGGCTTTGCAACCTCTTCACGATATCAGGGATTTCTAGTTGCAAAGCGGTCGCGAGTCGGCTGCAATTTCTGTGTGTGCAGGGCTTAAAACAATCAAATTTATGCAGATATGTTTGCAACTGGGGTCAGTTTCATCAAAAAGTTCCTAGGACATATCTTAAAAGTGTCCAAGGGCATTCTCTGAGACGTGCGTCAGTCGGTTTCATCAACACGTCCTTAAAATATCCTAAAACCCTAAATGTGCGTTTCATCCAAAACGTCATACTTTACCTATGCTTTACTATACACCCCCATAAATATCATGTGCTAGATCACGTGAGATCGTTTTTAGCTGTGCAATAGCCATATATGTATTAGTCTTTCCAATTATCAAATACTGAAGTAATGGGGAAAAGTAATTTAATTGGAATGTAACGAATTTAACTGAAATGAAAAATGTAATTCAATTGCAAAAATAATGAATTTTAATTGGAAAAAAGGACTTTAAATCATATAACCAAATTTTAACAGTAACTAATTTTCGTTTCGCCCAAAATTCGATTTTGTTGTTTAATTGTAAAAGTATGCCGGGAAGTTTCCTTGTGTCGGTTTGTAGCAGGAGTTTTGATTGGTCGACTGTTAAAGTATGGCAGCCAGCTCCGGAGAGAGGTTTGAAAGCGAATGAAAACTAACCTGTACACCTCAAAAACGAGTACTATCAATACTACATGCCAAGTTTCCAGGGTCCTTTTTCAGAATCATAAATATTCAGTTCAAATCCCATATCCAACAAGATTTTCCATTTGAATACTATTTTAACAGTTTTCCCCCATTCAAATCTATAGATGGCTTATGTTGAACTTGCCGTAAAATAGGTCAAGGTCATCACAATATCATGATTTATATAGACAATGTAGCCTACATTAGTCATTAATGTTACATGCCTAGTTTCCCAGCGGGCACATGACGTCAAAATGACGTCATATCAACGTCGATGCGACGTCGACGTCGATCTGACGTCATTATGACGTCATGTGCCTGCTGGGTTATATCTTCGTCTATATTCGTATACTGCCATACACCTTCACGGGCATTCTAGCCAGATCCGCTGCCAAAATGAAAATAGGCTGAAAATCAATGACGAGACATGTTAAAGGCATTTAGTGAGACGGAAAAAGATGATAGAGCATTCCCCTGAACAATGGCCAGGGGAAAGAATGAGTATTTCTAATAGTTTGTGGTAGTTTGAAGTTGGCGAAATGTCAATGAATGGCAATGTCTAGAAATACTTTTGGAAGGGTAAATAAAATCAGGAAGGGGTACAACAACAAGGCCATGTACTATTTTGACTAAAGTGCTCTCCATCCGAGGGTGATTACAGTGGCAGTAGTACTTTATTGCTCTTGGTCCAGCGCGCTGTACCTACATTGTACTTTTCCAGCTGAAGTACCTTCTCCTTAGTATGTGGGTCCCAAACAGGGGCGACATACCAGTGAGTTATAGACAGTCTCTTGTACCTTTCTATTTTTGTTTTAATATTCCGTTGGACAAAAGTTAGTGTCCTGGTGGCATTTTTATTCATCTGGGCTATGTGGGGATTCCAGGATAGGCCATCGAAGATATCAACCACCAAGTACTTTGCACTTGTGACAACCTCAGGATTTGGCCGTGTAGAGTGTATGTTGTCACCCGTACCACCTGCCACTTCGAGAGGTTGAACTCTATGTCTCATCTGTCCTCCCACACAGATAGTCTGCAGAGTTCTTGTTGTTGAACTTTGCCATCTTCCGTTCTCCTATTGTCATGTACATGGCCATGTCGTCTACTAATAGTAGCACCTGTGATGACAGTTCATCCGGCAGGTCACTGATGTAGACTAGAAACAGGATCGCATTGGGGTACCCCAGAGGTCACTGGGACCGACACTGTTTCAATGCCATCAAGTACCCCCGTCTGCGACCGGTTCTCCATGAAGGCACAGATCCAGGCAAATGCATTCCTCTGATTCCATACTGGTGGGGCTTCCAAAGGAGTTTGAAGTGATTCTCTTTATCAAACGCATTTGAAAAATCCAATAGTATCAGATCTGTCTCTTTGCATTTACTCACATTCCTGGCAAGGTCCTCCATTAACACGGCCCGATCAACATGGTGAGCTGGGTTTCACATCACCTCTTCTCCCTAAAGCCGTGTTGTAAACCATACAGGAGGTCATGTGCATTGAGGTGCTTTACCACGTGTGAAGCGATAATATGCTCAAGGTGATATGCAAGTCTGTAATGGCAACAGATTATTTATTTCCCTTCTTAAAGATTAGGGTGACTTGTGCTTTACACCAGTCTGCAGGGAGCTTGCCTGTCTGGAGAGAGCGCTCAAAGATAAGCAATTTCCTCCCGCAGTTCCTTGAGCAAAAGAGGTTTGAGCTAGTCTGCACCGGCTGTCTTGAAAGGTTTCAGGTTTCGAATGAGCTTTAGAATGCCATTACAGGAGATAGTAAACTCTTCCATTTTGGGATTGGGGATGGCATCTGGTGCTGCGTCATGACGCAGTGTATCACAATCTGCCATGTCACATTTCGTTGAAATCCGTTCACCGGTTCCTGAGAAGAGTTTTGAAAAGGTTTTTACCATATTTGAGCATGGCGGCCATCTTGGTCATGTGACCTGAATTATTTATATAAGCATTGGTTCCCCCTTCCTATAGATGCTTCATATAAAATTTGGCTTTGATTGGCCAAAATGTAAACGAGCACGTACGGATGCACGCACGCACGGACGCCGACTCGAGTACCATCCTTCGGCCCAGGGAGCTAAAATGCATTGTAAATCAAACCCAGTCAATCAAATCTTCTGTTATAATTCATTCGTAATGTACTATCCCCGGCATGCAAGTGTTGCAGTTATATGAAAAATTGATACCAGTTGAAATTAAATATCGCAACTGAAAAAAGGTACAAGTAGGCAAAGATCAGGAAAAGGCGCAATCAGAAAAAGAAAAAGATTCCCACTCCAAAAACCGAGGTGGGAAAAAACCAAACTAACAATCAGGTACTTATATCATGAAACATATCGTAATCCGAATGAGCAGCTATTTTCCCAATAGGTGGCCACTCAGTTACCTTTACTTAACTAAAAATATGAAAACATACATAAGGCGCCAACAGCACAAATTTTTCTTTTTGCACACCAAGACATAAAACAAAAAGAACCACCACAGAAGTATCGACTTGGAACGATCAGTAACACAAAGTTACTGGCGGGCTTAAACCGGTTTTACATGGCCATAACCTCACCCTCAGATTCTGCAGTGGTTCATAACATTTAGTTAGTTATTCGGTCCTCGTGGTGAATCTCTAACTAGTCAATGAATCATCAAGAACAAACAAATAAATCATGATAAACATCCTGATGAATCAAAAACCAGGACTCACAGACTGAGTAAGCTGCCCGACGATGGAGATCCCTGGGCGCCGAATAACCTACTAACTCCGGAGCAAAAGAAAAACACCAGTTGGACCCCGGTGGGCCAAGCAACAGACAAGAAGCTCCGGCCCCAACCAACTAAAATGAATAGCTTTATGTCGGGGCCATCATAGAGTCTGACGCCCGACCCACCGGCGTGCAATTAAAGAAGGCAGCATAGTTATCAACCATGATTGGGTTAAAAACTAAGCATGCAGACTGTCGCATAACATTCAAGTTATAACCTATACGTCTGTAACGTGTTATGATTTTTCTGAACTGAAAAGAAAAATCATTAATTCCTTTAAGTTTCTTAAATTTGTAAACCAAGTCACCATAAAATTCAGGTTCCGAAAGGCCCTCACTCAAAAGCGTCTTTAACCCAACATTATATTTGGAATTCATAGTGTCTACGATAAAATTTAGAAAATGTTTTTCGAAGTTTATGATACCGATAGCCCTGTTGGAGAAGTTTTGCCGTTAAACATTTATTTCGAGCGTTGAAGTCTGTAACATGATTGCAGACTCTAGCAAACCTAATAAGTTGCGAAATGTATACACCATAAGAAGCACGACGAGGAACGTCACCATCCAAAAAAGGAAAATTTACTATATCAAAATCAAAGTCATCGCGCTTATCATAAATTTTAGAAGAAACAAATCCATTTGCAACAGAAAGATGTAGATCTAAAAAGGGGGCTTCGGTATCTGTGATATTGGCTTTGTTCAACTGAAGTTCAGGTGGATAAATTTGATTGACCATACCTTCAAAATAAGGGTTGTCAATGTTCAAAAGGTCATCTAGGTACCTAGATGTGGAATTAAAAGCCTCGATAACATCAGCTTGATTATCATGGTTAAGAGAATCCATGAAATCTCTTTCGTAGCAGTATAAAAATAAATCAGCTACGAGAGGTGCGCAATTTGTACCCATCGGAATTCCAACAATTTGTCTGTATAACTTGGTCCCAAATCTAATATAAATATTATCAAGGAGATAGGATAAGGCGTCGCATACATTCTGACATGACCAAAGTGTATACCGACTTTGGTCAGAGGAAGTGAAAAAAGCCTTTCTGTCATTACATGCCAAATAAAGTGAACCATAGTTTTTTAATGCCCTTTTGAAGGTCCACTCTATCAAATCCAGAAGTTTTTCTTTTATTAGATTATGTGGTAATGTTGTATACAGAGTAGAAAAATCATGTGGACAAGCTTGTCGCACGGAACCCTCTACACTTCAATTTACTGAGCACCTCACGAGAATTTTTAATTGACCAAAACCATTTTTTATTTGATGTTTCATACACTGTCTCACAGTATCTTATAACATGAGATTTGATAGCAGTAAGACAGGAAGTTAATAATTTAGAAAGTTCAGTGGTAGTACAAGAGCTAGAATTTGCAATAAATCTAGCTTTGTATGGTCTTTTGTGAAGCTTAGGTAACCAATACATCGTAGGAAGTTTGTCTTGGCCTTCATTGACACAAACAGAAAACTTAACAGGTAAATCGTTTAAGTGGGCATTAACTACAGACACCTCATCAGTATCTGTCTCCAGATAAGCCCTGGTACCATCAAGCTCCTGTTTTAAGGTGTTAACGTAGTGAAGCCTACAAACGACAACAACATTGTTTGCGGCTTTATCTGCCGGAACCAAGACATACTTTCTATGAAATTCTTGGATACCCTGCTTCAAATGCCTAAATGACGATTTGGGTTTAGGAGGTAAAAGATTAGTATTTTGTGAATAAAACTTAATACGTTTATCCACGATAGTGAAGATACTTCTTTTCCATTCTTTAAGAGCATTATCCTCAACACCCTCTCGTTTACACCATCGATTACCGAAATCATTTAATGCAGATGAAATCTCCTCTCTACATTTGTCGAAATTAATGTAGGAAGGGAATCTATATTTCGGACCTTTAGAAACAATTTTGCGAATTCTAGAATCCGAAATTATCTCTAAATTTCCAGTAACAATATGTCCAGCGGGTTGATAAACATACTTTGAATCTTTACAATCTCAAGACTTAGGAGTATTAGCATGGATATCAAGATCAGAAACAAGTTTATTGAAATTAAGAATTGTATTTCTGATTGGTTTGTTATATTTGTAACAAATAATAGGAGGTTCTGAATTTTGGAAGTAGGTAGGTATAGACTGTATCACTGATTTATCCTGGAATATGCTTGGTAAATCAATAAAGTCAATTCCTTTATTGATGAAAGGAATTTTAATAAAACTTCTAATGTGATTAGATTCGGAATCGATAAATGGACGAAGAGCATGCTGAGTATAACAGCTTGTTAACAGTGCAGCGTCATACATTTGATGATTTCTATCGTAAAATCTATTAGCCTCTGTGTCCAAGGAACGTAATGCAGCAATAGGTAGAGAACTAAGATACGACAGCATTGGGTGTCGACCGTGAATCCTTAGTTTAACAGCTAAATCATTAAGAGAAATGTTCAATTTCAATGCAGCGCACCGTTTACGTTTGTCATTACCCTTTTTCCGTATACCATGAGATCTAGATTTACGTTTACGAGAGTCCGAAAGTGTAAGTACATCAAAATCGGGCATTTTGGAAATATTGCCTTCATGGTAAATGTTGTCGTTAAATCCCAGTGGAAAGGGTGTTTGCAGTAATTTTATCCATTTAAGTTCAGTTTCAAATCGTTTAATGTTTTTGAATCTAACTGAAGAATTTTCATCATATGTGATTTTCGCCACTGGTTGAACTTTAACATCATTGGGAGAATGACCAGTGCGCTTAAAATGCTGGTACAGAAAGGTATCATTATTTTTGGGCTTTCTGATTCTACGATAGTGCTCACCAAATCGTTTTTGCAAAGTTCGACAAGTTTGTCCAACATATTGCATCCTACAATTGTTTGTATTTCAAGTAAGAACATATACAAGATCCATTGATTTTCAGTCTAAATCAGAATCATTAACCACTGAAAATGTCCTACCATTCACAGATGAAGTGATAGTAGTCTTAGAGCATAAATGATTGCAACAGTTGCACTTCTTGGCATTGCACTTAGAAATACTAGGGTACATTCCAGGTCTCTTGAACGGATTAATATATTTACGTAAAATTGGTGATTTGAGTGGAGATAACCTAATCTGAAGATTATTACGAAACATATTAGAATTAGAAGCTCCGCGTAGATTAACAGTAGATGCCGAAAATAAATTAAGAGGTGTCACCCTTACAGTAGGTAATAAATTTTGAAAATTGTTAGTTGAATGGGGAATCCGTACAGTAGACGCGGCATGCAACCTAAGGGGAGTTAATGTAATTCCTAATCTTTTTGTGATAGTCATAGTTGGGAGTATTGTGTTGATACTGCCAAAAGGAGCGCGACACTCATACCGGTTATAGAATCAATAATGCACTTAATCGTAATGCAACATCTTTCGAATGAAAGAAAAAGGTATAACCGAAACCCACACCTCAGGTCCATGTCTAATACAAGTCCATGGATAGAAACGTAAGAATCGCTTATACAACGAGATACGAGTGACGGTCAACTAATGACCTTCAATACGGTATCGAAGAGTTGTGGTAGTTAGAGATAGGAAAATACAAACTGATTGCAAGCAATCCCTGAGGATTGGAAAAATAAGAGCATTAAATGGATGTACGGGGAGACTTTTTAGGGCCGCCACACGGCACAACCACAAGAACTCTGATATAAAAAGGTACAAGTAGGCAAAGATCAGGAAAAGGCGCAATCAGAAAAAGATTCCCACTCCAAAAACCGAGGTGGGAAAAAACCAAACTAACAATCAGGTACTTATATCATGAAACATATCGTAATTCGAATGAGCAGCTATTTTCCCAATAGGTGGCCACTCAGTTACCTTTACTTAACTAAAAATATGAAAACATACATAAGGCGCCAACAGCACAAAAAATTTTTTTACACATCAAGACATAAAACAAAAAGAACCACCACAGAAGTATCGACTTGGAACGATCAGTAACACAAAGTTACTGGCGGGCTTAAACCGGTTTTACATGGCCATAACCTCACCCTCAGCTTCTGCAGTGGTTCATAACATTTAGTTAGTTATTCGGTCCTCGTGGTGAATCTCTAACTAGTCAATGAATCATCAAGAACAAACAAATAAATCATGATAAACATCCTGATGAATCAAAAACCAGGACTCACAGACTGAGTAAGCTGCCCGACGATGGAGATCCCTGGGCGCCGAATAACCTACTAACTCCGGAGCAAAAGAAAAACACCAGTTGGACCCCGGTGGGCCAAGCAACAGACAAGAAGCTCCGGCCCCAACCAACTAAAATGAATAGCTTTATGTCGGGGCCATCATAGAGTCTGACGCCCGACCCACCGGCGTGCAATTAAAGAAGGCAGCATAGTTATCAACCATGAGTGGGTTAAAAACTAAGCATGCAGACTGTCGCATAACATTCAAGTTATAACCTATACGTCTGTAACGTGTTATGATTTTTCTGTCAAGGTCAGGTCAGTTTAACTGCTACTGTAACATGTAATCAGTACTACCTGTTGTCATGCGGTGCAGATGGGGCTCGTTAGCCTTGGAAGGCAACTCATCTAGGAGTTAAGCTAGTTCTCTACACAAAATCTAGCTGGGCAGGGGGAACTCATTAGTCTTGGTTGACAGCCCTCCTAGGAGTTTACAGGTCTCTAAACAAAACCTAAGAAAGGGTAGATGGAGCTCTTCAGCTGTGGCCAGCAATTCATCTAGGAGAAGGAAACTCCAAAATCAAACCTGTGTGTCTGGATATGCCTAGTCCAGATATGCAAAGACTGTTTCGGTAGATGGAGCGGAAGAAATCATCTGATTCAACGGTTCAGAAAGCGATACAGCAACATGTTGTGGAACATGCAGAGCGTGACAAGGCACTAAAGATGTTACGGTCATCCACTGCATCCAAACCCAACTCCAGACGTCTTGACCTGTGTCTTGCCTCTGGGCGCAGCTGGGCGAGGACTAGAGAGTGAGGTTGACGTTGCGCACCTCTTCCTCACTATAATCCAATTTCATAGCGCATGTCATCTTATTTCTCAACACACAAGCACTTGCATACACAACAATTTCATCACACTTGCACCCACATACCTACAAAGTCCTGTGGCGATGGGCAAGTGGCGAAGCAGCAGGTGTAGGACACACTGGGAGCTGTAGTTGCAGACCTGCACACAGGCGGCTCAGTTCTAATGGTCGTTTTCTGTGAGGAGAAGCAGTAAGCAGAATTCGGCAGTCGGCTGAGTGACTGAGCAGACCTATTTAGGACCGCACTGCTCACCCCCGTAGCATGGGGAAGGGGCTAGAAAAGGTGCCCTAAACAATTGCCTGCTTCAAACCCCCTGGCTGGTTAACCGCGATCAGCGGGGATCCCCTTAAGCGGTCGAAATACAAAGAAAAAGCTAGAGTAATCCCCTTACGGATTGGCGCATGGAATGTGCGCACTTTAATGGATAGTGCTGGGTCAGATAGACCACAGCGTAGAACGGCCCTTGTGGGCAGAGAACTTGGGAGGTATGATATACAGATAGCTGCATTGAGTGAGACTCGGTTCGCAGATGTTGGGGAGATCAAAGAAGTTGGTGCTGGATACACCTTCTTCTGGAGTGGTCGCAAAAGTGAAGAGAGGCGTGAAGCAGGAGTTGGCTTTGCCATCAAAACAGAACTTGTTGGTAAGCTGTCAGGATTGCCAAAAGGCATTAATGACCGTCTAATGACATTGAGACTTCCTCTGTCAGGCAATAAACATGCAACTATTGTCAGTGCTTATGCACCCACAATGACCAATCCAGATGAGGTCAAGGACAAGTTCTATGATGACCTAGACAATGTTATTTCTGCAACACCCCGCACAGACAAGCTTATCCTTCTTGGCGACTTTAATGCCAGAGTGGGTACAGACCACCAGACCTGGGAAGGAGTTATAGGTCCAGAAGGGGTTGGAAAGTGTAACAGCAATGGTCTCTTGCTTCTCAGGAAGTGTGCTGAACATGATCTTCTAATCACCAACACAGTCTTCCGTCTACCTAATAGGAACAAAACATCCTGGATGCATCCCCGTTCCAAACTCTGGCATCTCATAGACTATGTCATAGTGCGGAGAACAGACAGGCAGGATGTTAAAGTGACAAAGACTATGTGTGGTGCAGACTGCTGGACAGATCATAGACTGGTTGTCAGCAAACTCAACCTAAGAATACAGCCTGCGAGGCGACCTCAAGGCAAGAAAGCTCCTAAGAGACTGGATGTCTCAAAGCTGAATAAAGACAGCATGAGACAAAATTTCTTAACAGACATTTGCAACCAACTTGATGCAATGAATCTCAGTTCAGAGGACCCCGAAGAAAACTGGACAGTTTTCCATAAAACAGTTCTTTCTTCAGCTGCAAGCACCTTAGGCCATCCATCTCGCAAACATCAAGACTGGTTTGATGAGAATGATGATGAAATTCAGAGGCTTCTTGAAGAAAAGCACCGTTTGCTCAAGGCACATCAAGATGATACTAGCTCAGTATCCAAGAAAGCAGCCTACAGCAACATTTGTAAGACAGTCCAGACCAAGCTTAGGGACATGCAAGATTCCTGGCTGAGGAAGAAAACAGAAGAAATTCAGTCTTTTGCGGATAGAAAGGACATGAAGAAATTTCATGATGCACTGAAAACCATTTATGGTCCAAAGAGTTCTGGAGCCACCACATTGCTCAGTGCAGATGGAAACACTCTTCTCACAGATAAAGAGGCTATCTTGGAAAGGTGGGCGGAACACTTCAATAGTGTGCTTAATCGACCATCAAGCATCAATCAGGATGCAATCAACAGACTTCCACAGATAGAGTGCAATGTTCTGTTAGATGAATTTCCTACCGTTACGGAAACAAGAAAAGCAGTTCAACAACTATCATCTGGCAAAGCCCCAGGTGCAGATGCAATTCCTGCCGAAGTTTACAAGGCTGGGGGGCTACCCATGGCAGAGAAACTGACAGAGTTGTTTCACTGTATGTGGAGGAAGGAGGCTATCCCACAAGAATTTAAGGATGCATCCATAATCCACCTATACAAGCGGAAAGGAAATCCTCAAGTCTGTGACAATCACAGAGGCATCTCCCTCCTATCAATTGCTGGGAAGATACTTGCAAAAATTCTGTTGAATCGTCTGAATGCTCATCTTGATCAGACGGGACTTATCCCAGAAAGTCAATGTGGATTCAGAAAAGACAGAGGGACAATAGACATGATCTTCACAGCAAGACAGCTTCAGGAGAAATGCCAAGAACAGAATGTAGATCTATACATGACGTTTGTTGACCTCACCAAAGCTTTTGACACTGTTAGTCGTGATGGACTCTGGAAAATCATGGCCAAGTTTGGCTGTCCACCCAGATTCATAGCTATGGTGCGGCAGTTTCATGATGGCATGCAGGCACGTGTGCAGAATGATGGAGAGTTCTCTGAACCATTTGAAGTAACAAATGGGGTCAAACAAGGCTGTGTTCTGGCACCAGCACTGTTCAGCATGATGTTTTCTGCCATGCTTATGGATGCTTTCCAGGACAGTGACACTGGTTTTCCAATCAGGTACCGTTTTGATGGCAACATATTCAACCTCAGAAGGTTGCAAGCCAAAACTAAGGTCCAGACTGATGTGCTAGATGAGCTCCTCTATGCAGATGATATGGATAAGAATGCCAACACAGAGGCAAAAATGCAAAGAGCCATGGATCAAGTCTCACAGTCATGTGATAACTATGATCTCACAATCAGCACAAAAAAGACAGAGGTTGTACACCAACCAGCCCCCGGAAAACCATATAATGAACCAACCATCACTGTGAATGGGCAAAAACTGAAAGTTGTTGACAAGTTCACCTACCTGGGAAGCACTCTCTCCAGAGCAGTGCATATTGATGATGAGATCACTGCCAGAATTGCAAAAGCTAGTGTGGCATTCGGAAGACTCCATGCAAATGTCTGGGAGCGAAATGGAATCAAGCTTGACACCAAGCTGAAAGTCTACAAGGCTGTGGTACTGCCAACCCTCTTGTATGCATGTGAGACCTGGACAGTATACCAACGCCATGCAAAGAGACTTAACCATTTCCACTTAAGCTGTTTGAGAAAGTTGTTAAAAATCAAGTGGCAGGACAAGATTCCAGACACAGAGGTCCTGAGGAAAGCAGGGATGCAAAGCATGCATACAGTCTTAAAGCTAGCACAGCTAAGATGGACTGGCCATGTTATAAGAATGCCTGATGCGCGACTTCCAAAGAAAGTTTTCTATGGAGAACTACAGGAGGGAAAGCGCTCTCAAGGTGGCCAGAAGAAACGCTACAAAGACACCCTCAAAGCCTCTCTGAAGGATTTCAAAATACCAATGGGGTCCTGGGAACAGACTGCACAGGAGCGATCAAAGTGGCGAGGTCTCATCAACAAAGGAGCAGCTCTCTATGAAAAGAAAAGAATCTGTGAAGCTGAAAGAAAGCGAAGAGAGCGCAAAGCCAAAACAAATGTGCCACCAGCAGACTCTATGACATTGACTTGCTCTACTTGCAACCGACAGTTTAGAGCCAGAATTGGCCTAGTCAGCCATCAAAGAACTCACCAACACACATCAGCACTATTCAAGAAATAATGATGGTCTTTCTCATTAGTGAGAGACGAACTATCATGATTTTTCTGAACTGAAAAGAAAAATCATTAATTCCTTTAAGTTTCTTAAATTTGTAAACCAAGTCACCATAAAATTCAGGTTCCGAAAGGCCCTCACTTAAAAGCGTCACTTAACCCAACATTATATTTGGAAATCAATTCATAGTGTCTACGATAAAATTTAGAAAATGTTTTTCGAAGTTTATGATACCGATAGCCCTGTTGGAGAAGTTTTGCCGTTAAACATTTATTTCGAGCGTTGAAGTCTGTAACATGATTGCAGACTCTAGCAAACCTAATAAGTTGCGAAATGTATACACCATAAGAAGCACGACGAGGAACGTCACCATCCAAAAAAGGAAAATTTACTATATCTATCAAAATCAAAGTCATCGCGCTTATCATAAATTTTAGAAGAAACAAATCCATTTGCAACAGAAAGATGTAGATCTAAAAAGGGGGCTTCAGTATCTGTGATATTGGCTTTGCTCAACTGAAGTTCAGGTGGATAAATTTGATTGACCATACCTTCAAAATAAGGGTTGTCAATGTTCAAAAGGTCATCTAGGTACCTAGATGTGGAATTAAAAGCCTCGATAACATCAGCTTGATTATCATGGTTAAGAGAATCCATGAAATCTCTTTCGTAGCAGTATAAAAATAAATCAGCTACGAGAGGTGCGCAATTTGTACCCATCGGAATTCCAACAATTTGTCTGTATAACTTGGTCCCAAATCTAATATAAATATTATCAAGGAGATAGGATAAGGCGTCGCATACATTCTGACATGACCAAAGTGTATACCGACTTTGGTCAGAGGAAGTGAAAAAAGCCTTTCTGTCATTACATGCCAAATAAAGTGAACCATAGTTTTTTAAAGCCCTTTTGAAGGTCCACTCTATCAAATCCAGAAGTTTTTCTTTTATTAGATTATGTGGTAATGTTGTATACAGAGTAGAAAAATCATATGTGGACAAGCTTGTCGCACGGAACCCTCTACACTTCAGTTTACTGAGTACCTCACCAGAATTTTTAATTGACCAAAACCAATTTTTATTTGAAGTTTCATACACTGTCTCACAGTATCTTATAACATGAGATTTGATAGCAGTAAGACAGGAAGTTAATAATTTAGAAAGTTCAGTGGTAGTACAAGAGCTAGAATTTGCAATAAATCTAGCTTTGTATGGTCTTTTGAGAAGCTTAGGTAACCAATACATCGTAGGAAGTTTGTCTTGGCCTTCATTGACACAAACAGAAAACTTAACAGGTAAATCGTTTAAGTGGGCATTAACTACAGACCCCTCATCAGTATCTGTCTCCAGATAAGCCCTGGTGCCATCAAGCTCCTGTTTTAAGGTGTTAACGTAGTGAAGCCTACAAACGACAACAACATTGTTTGCGGCTTTATCTGCCGGAACCAAGACATACTTTCTATGAAATTCTTGGATACCCTGCTTCAAATGCCTAAATGACGATTTGGGTTTGGGAGGTAAAAGATTAGTATTTTGTGAATAAAACTTAATACGTTTATCCACGATAGTGAAGATACTTCTTTTCCATTCTTTAAGAGAATTATCCTCAACACCCTCTCGTTTACACCATCGATTACCGAAATCATTTAATGCAGATGAAATCTCCTCTCTACATTTGTCGAAATTAATGTAGGAAGGGAATCTATGACCAAAGTGTATACCGACTTTGGTCAGAGGAAGTGAAAAAAGCCTTTCTGTCATTACATGCCAAATAAAGTGAACCATAGTTTTTTAATGCCCTTTTGAAGGTCCACTTTTGAATGCTCTTTTTGTCGCAGTTGACACAGAATTATAATTGAAGCCTAGGTTACATTTGACCTACGATTAGCTTGCGATGATCGTACGATGCCATTTTTTTGTATTTTTGCGCGATCTCCACAAGGTGACCCTGCGATGTCCCTACAATTCTACGACTTCCCACGGCTTCCTACGATCTCCGCAGCCTCTACGATTTTGTAGTAGTCTGCACTTTTACAAGTTTTTAAAAATTGTAAGACCGTAGCCCGTAGACATGTCGTAGGTAGCATCGTACGGGGGCCGTGCGGGCGCTGTACGGAAACCCTGCGATCATCGTGCGGTCACCGCACGGTTTGTATGATAATTTTGGAACTAAAATCCTAAGATAATCGTAGACCTTTAGGGTGATCGTACGGCGTCTGTACGGCTATTTTGCAAGGTAATTAATATCGTACGGATATCGTGCGGTCATTATACGAACATACCACGGCGTTCACACGTTTATCCTGCGGCCGCAATGTGATTGCTGTGCATTTTTGATGGGATATGGTTGCATTTCACCATTAGGTTTCAATAGGACCGCTTGCCTTTTCCTTTCGGGGGAGCCATGATGCACTGTGAGGTTGTACACGTTTGGTAGTACACGAAAGAGGGATGGATACCTAAAATTGCACGGCTATCTTAAAGGGAGACCGCAAGGGCTGTCAGAAATCGTAGGGACTCCTCACGGACATCGCACGGGCTCCTTACGATTTCCACTTAAAGCGTGCGGACACCCTACGATTTCCCTACGATCTCCTCACGGTTCTGACTCGGAACATCGAAGAAAGCCAGGTCAAGAAATCGTCGATACACACATGAATTGTAAGCACCTATGTCGTCGCCCATTTTCGCCTACGATGTCTAAAATAAAGCAGGGGAAATCGCAGATCGAAAAAATCGTACAATGATCGGGAAAATGTAACCTACTAGGTATGACGCCTTGCGAACTCCCTACGATCGCTGTACGATTTTTTGTCCCCAAACTATCATACAAAAATCGTGAGGTGACCGCACGATCATCGCAGGGTCTCCGTACGGCGCCCGTATGATGACGTACGACGTGTCTACGGGCTACGACCGGCTACGGTCTTACAATTTTTAAAATTTGTAATAGTGCAGACTATTACCAAATTGTTGAGGCTACGGAGATCGTGGGAAGTCGTAGAATCGAAGGGACATCGTAGGGTCAACCTGAGGAGACCGCACAAAAATGCAAAAATTGGCATTGTACGATCATCGCCTTGCGTTTTGTATCAGAGCGTAAAGGGACTCCGTACGGGCATCGCACGGGCTGCGTTCGATTCCACTTAAAATCTGCGGAGACCTACGACTACCGTACGATCGCCTTGAGTTTTTGTATCAGAACGTCGACAAAAGGCAGATCAAGAAATCGTACGATGCCCGTATGAATTGTAAACACATACGTCGTAGCCCATGATCACCTACGATGTCTAAAAATCGTAGGGAAAATCGCAGGCCGCAAAATCGTACGATGATCGGGGCAAATGTAACCTAGGCTTGAATGCTGTTTTAATTTAACCAAGTTATCAGTTATAGCATATAAACTAAATCTTTCCTTAAATGCTTTTTTTTTCTCAATCAAATAAACCTGTTTATTGTAATTAAATACGCGATAATGAAAATGAAACCTTTCTTTTGATAAATAAAATACTAAATGCGATATCAAATACTAAATCAATGGCACTTAAACTATTTAATACACATCATATTTAAGATTAATGTATACTAATAGTTTACTAAAGTGTCACATATCAACATCACAATTTACAACAAATCAACGACAGAGTAAAAGTGGATATTCTGCCAACAAATGTCTTACGAGACACTATTATCACAATTTTAACATATATACAAATACATGTGTGTGTTTTCATAGTTTTAAGAAAGAATCTGATGCGATGAGCTTATTTACATATGAATATGAATATAAATAGTAAATGAAATTGATAATAGCAAAAAGATTTAACTCCTGCTAAGTATACTAATTAATAGTAATGAAACATAACTTATAAATCATTAAATTAGGAAAACGGGACATCCACACCACACGCAAAGAGACCCAAGGGACCCAAGAGGGCCGTTCCTGCAAGCTATTACTAACTCACCAAGGGGGGAACTGGCACGATGCGTCACATAGAGCTTTCCCGCGTAACCACCCGTATTTCCAGGAACATTGATATGTCTGGAGCAATTTTGCATATAAAATCAGTTTATTACTTAAAATACATATAACTAATGGATTTTGCAACAAACCACACGCCATATTCCAAGGCCAAATTTCTTTATTAAATAAAAACCTTGAATGCAAAAATAAAATGGTGTGTGTTTTTCCTATTTTTCTCACTTATAAGTAGCGCATTCTGAAGCTTTTTGAAATGAATTATAAAAAAGTAAAATTTTAAATAATGTTAAAAATTAAATTTCCGACTTTTGACACCACAAGACACAAAATGCCAGATACTGTCACTTATAATTCTACGAAAGCGTGCATTATTTTAAGTAGTATATGTCATTACGCGTATTATTTCAAATGACATTTTTTGTTTCTCAAAATTTATATAAACTAATTAAATTCTTATATTTAAGATGACGTCTGTTTTAAAGCTCGCCAATGTTTGACACTACGCTAAAAGTCTTTCAAAGCAAGCACTTTTACGCTGATAAAACTGCGACGTAATTTAAGATCTTAATTCTTGGTTGCTCAGACCGGCGTCGATCTTTCTCACCTTGAGTTGTCGTAAAGCGATTCCCCAGACGCAGCATATACGAGGGATTATCAAAAATTACGTGGACTTTTCTCATAACTTGATAAAGGTTTAGACAAAACATATTCAAATTTCAGCGGATGATAAACTAGCTTAGATCCAATAGATTCAGAAAGTTTGGTTAATGAAAAGTATAAGGATTTACTTAACCCACCCACCCCATCACGGAGCACGTCAGAAATGCCGTTTAGCTTGGCATTGCATTATCGCATATCTTTTGCATTTCTTCAAAAGTATTTTTCGGATCACGACCAAACTTGTCATGCGTCTTACTGAATCCGTAACAAAATATTTTATGCTTGATCATACATTACGGTTGTGCACCTACGTGGTTTTGTTTAGGTCTATATGTTTGCTTTTTTCAGAACGTTTAAGCGGCATCTGAACCTCATGCAACACAGATCAACCGGCAATTTATACAATTACCGTTTGAAACAAATCCGAATTTTTTCATTAACCGGTAAAACCTCAATGTCCTTTGGTATTACATTACAAATGAAAACATTGCATGAACCTTTGAACAAATATGATCTTAATAAATATCAGAAGCTCATATCCGTCATTTGAAATGTTCTAACGTCTAAACTTTAATGTTCAAATTCAACATCAATATGCCCAGTCCAAATTTTTCAATACATGGATTTGTAATTTAAACCATGCCCCTACAGTAGACAAAATTAAACATACTTAGAGCAGTAAAAAAAGTAAAAATCAGTAGCCCCCCCCCCCCCCAAAAAAAAAAATATATTTTGTGATTCAAAATCGTTGTTCTTGCGTCGTCACTGACGTCATTGGACTGCTCCATGACGGCGAAAGTGGGTGTTTTCATTTCACTATCGTTTTGTAACGAACGAAGAAACTGAGATGATTTTTTGCAGACTGCTGCATATTACATGGAAAAATATGCATGCTAAGTTTTAGTGGAAACGAGTGATATCTTCAAAAATTATCAGAAAAGTCCACGTAATTTTGATAATCCCTCGTATATACAGTCAGGCATAAGTTTTAAGCAGTTAAGCATCGCTTGAATATTTTCCAGGAATAAAAAGTAAATGTTTCAGAACAGAAATATTTTCTTTGACATTTGTGTTATGTGATATATGGGTGATAATTTAAAGCACATCTTGATTAAATTAACATTAAGGTAAACAACGAGGCTTTGTTTATGCAGGCATACCCCTACATAGTCCGAATTCACTGTTTTTATTATTTATTTCACGCTGCTTCGTGCACTTTGCTTTAACCTAAAATGTTTTGTTCTTTTAACTTTTTGTTTCTTTGTCCTTTACAGGAGTTATAGAACTAATCTGGCTTGAATGCAATTCTGCCAACTTTTGGCAACTCGTGTAATTTGCATAACTTGATCCAAAATGGCCATCAGAAATCTGTAAAAATTTCGAATCGCTGAACAGTGTAAAATGATAATTTCATGTTTTGACAATTCCAACACCATAATCAATATGAAAAATTCAGACAGATACCTCGAGCACATGGAAAGCTATGGAAGTTTAAAGAATGGCATGTTACATAGTGAAAACGTCGTGTTTAATAAACAAGCAAATAACTTTTCCTGTATCTGCCTGTAACTGCCATTAAAACATTGAGTAAAAGAAAAAAAAATCTGGCACATTTTTACGATATAACTCTAGTTTCATTCCATGCCTATACCAACTAAGTGGCGAACATAGTGGAATCGGTTAAACAACTTTTAATGGCATACCCCCTAAATAGGGATAGGCGTACTTAGGACACCATAGAACTTGAGCGACAAGGTCAAATGTCATACCGAAAGGCCTAAAATCAGGGATAGACGCGAGTTAAAGACCATTACAAACTTATTTTTTTTTTTTTTTTTCAAAACATTTACTTGAAAAGCACCTGTAGAAAAAATAAGGGTGATGCTTACTGTTATCACTGCACCTGGTATTGTGCCGAACATCATTCATAGTGCAGATAATATTTTCGTTCGGGCCTTTGAGATCAGTGATGATATTCTGAGAAATCAGAAATTTATGCGCAGTTTAGATATATTCATCTGAACTATTTTAATCATTTGGCTCTGTTTAGATTAGCAGGTCTATGTATTGACAGCCCAGTTAAAATTTGTAAAATTGCAGTAATTGTCTCTGGCTCCATGTTGCCAGATTTATAGGGTCACTGATGAGGCTTGAGTAGCCGAAACCACGGAATGACCCATCCCCTTTCTCCTTAATGTTTTCCCTGCTCTTAAAGGAACTAAGTTTTACTTTTTATTAATTTATGTCCGACTGTATATTTGACGGATGGTGTGACGACAGAAACACGCCATCCAGCTTGTCATGGCGTACACGTCTTATTGTTTTGGACCCCGAGATACCTTTCATTCTGCCCGAGATGAAATGTAACTCGGGTACAGATGGTTCAAATTACAGGGTAATAAAAATAATGACCTCCCTCAGTGCCGCTAGGGTCATTTTGCAAATTTGGTATGGTTATCTTGTGATTAATTATCTGTTAATAATTGATATATCTATATAAAATCAAAATACTTGAATGTATATTCTAGACGAAAACAAAGTCAAATTTCAGAATCTTTTGAATAACATTTCATTTTCAATCCGCTTTCTACATGAATTATTAACGATTTTGCACCTTGATGAAAATAGATTTTTATCTGACACGATCAGCTAATTACACACTCCCTGCAATGAGGTGCAGCATAAGCAACACAGTTTTATAGTTGAAACCATATGCCAACTTCATGGTTCAGGGAAGAAAAAAATGCACAAAATTTATTAATTATCAAATAATAGAAAAGTAAAAGTTGGCAATGATCAGGAAATGGCGCAATCAGAAAGCAATTCCCACTCCAAAACCGTAGTGGGAAAAAACTAAATGAACAATCAGGTACTTATACTAAGAAAACATATAGTAAGCCGAATGGGCAGCTATTTTCCTAATAGGAGGCCACTTAATTACCCAAATATAACCAAATATGAAAACATACATAAGATGCTAACAGCACATGTATTCAAAGCCAAGACATAAAACAATAAAAACCACCACAAAAGTATCGCCTTGAAACGATCAGTAATATAAAATTACTGGCGGGCTTAAATCGATTTTACATTGCCATAACCTCATCCCCAGTTTCTGCAGTGGTTCACAATATTTAGTTAGATGTTCTGTCTTCGTGGTAAATCTCAACCTAGTAAATGAATCATCAAGGACAAACAAATAAATCATGATAACCACCATGATGAATAAGAACTAAAATCAGAGTATATTTTATACATTCATGCTTCATTTACTACATTTGATACATGTATGTTTACTTGCGAAGACGCCACGTGATACATATTACGAAAATGCATAGGTGGTTGTAACCAGTCCCTTTTGAAACGTCAGTTTGCAATTACAGTATTTCTCTATGGCTCCATTTTGCCAAATCAAGAGGGTCACTGAAGATGCTTAAGTAGCCGACACCGCGATATGGCCCATCCCTTTTCTCATTGTTATGCTCACTGCTCTTAAAGGATCTCAGTTTTATTTTTATTTGCTATTACTGCAGCTGGTGTTGTGCCGTGTAGCGGCCCTAAAAAGTCTTCCCGTACACATCCATAGTGCAGATTATGTTTTCCCTTTGGTCCTTTGAGATCAGCGAGGGTATTCTGAGAAATCAGAAATTAATTATCGGTTTAGATTTATTTTCTAACCACCGTTTATATCTTTTGCTCTGTTTGAATAATACTAGTGTTTGTATTGAAAGTTGCAAAATTACAGTATCTCTATTTGGCTCCATTTTGCCAAACCAAGAGGGTCACTGAAGAGGCTTAAGTAGCCGAAACCGCGGTATGGCCCATCCTTTTTCTCATAATATGCTCACTGCTCTTAAAGGATCTCGGTTTTATTTTATTAGATAAAGACAGAGTCAGAGTACAGTTACAACCGCTCCTGCCTTTCTTTCCTAACTCAATATCTAAATACGGTTCTTTTACGAAAAGGGAATGTAAATGGCTTTAATTTATAACACCCCATCTGAGGACAGATAAGTTGAAACAAAGTCGCTGAAAATCATTCCGAAATGTATGCGAGATCTCTGATCCAAAGCGAGATCTTCTGATAGTTCATGCTCATTTTGGCCAATTCGTCTAATTTGGCTAATTTCAGCGTGAGTACGAGTTGACCAAAATGAGTACGAATTTGACCACAACATGAGAACGAATCGATTAAAATGAGTATGAACTGACCACGATTGGCCAAATGAGTACGAATTGATAATTTAAAATTATTCTGGTCAGTTCGTACTCATTTTGGTCAATTCGTACTCATTTAAACATGAGTATGAACTGACTGAAATAAGCATGAATCGATAATGTAATTCTAGTACGAATTCACTAAGATTGTTATTCAGTAGTGTCTTGTAAACATTCTAACGCCTTCATTTATGATCGGAACTTCAAAATTCTTGGCAGAAAACAAGGACAACCATAATACATGTATCTCAAATGAGTTCGAATTTTGACCAGATCCCACCGCTGGTTGCAGATAAAAATCAAACTGAGATCCTTAAAGAGCAGTGAGCATATTAATGGGAAAATGGATGGGCGGCTTCTTAAGCCTCTTCAGTTATCATTTAGAATTGGCAAAATGGAGCCAAAGTGAAATACTGCAATTATTCAGCTTGCACAGGATAGTCGATACAAAGACTAGTATTATCTAAACAGAGCTAAATATTAGTTAGTTAGAAAATGAATCTGAACCAATTAAGAATTTCTGATTTCTCAGAATACCGGCTTGCAGATCTCAAAGGACCAAAAGGAAAATATAAGTTTTTCTGCCTTTGCGTGTTTGAAAAATTGATATTTAGTAGTGTCAACACTGCAGCGCTTTCATTTTTGATTTTAATTGGATCTTCATCATTCTTGGCAGTAACAGGAACAGCCGTAATATCTCGGGTGACTTGGGCGAGTTGGCCCTGTAAAATTGATTTAAGCCCTCAACCCCCCCACCGCAGTAATTTTATATTACTGATCGTTCCAAGGTGAAAGTTCTGTTGTGGTTCTGTTTGTTTTATATTTTTGAGTCGATTTTTGTGCTGTTTGAAACTTATCTGCGTTTTCGTAGTATTTTATTAAGTTCGGGTAACTGACTTGCCGCCTACTTGGGAAATAGCTGCTCACTCGGCTTACGATATGTTCTCTAAGTATAAGCACATAACAGTCATTTGTTTTTGTTGTTGTTGTTGTTTTCCACCTCGGTTTTTGCAGTGGAAATTTCTTTCTGATTTCGACTTTCCTGATAATTGCCTGCTTGTACCTTTTTGCACTGTGTCTACATTGATCGAAAGACTGCAGATTAAGCTGCCGTTGATTATAAGACAAACTGGTACTTAGTGTTGTTAACAATGTGACGCATTTATTTGTGATCAGATTATCTTCATTTTTGGCAGTAACAAGAAGGTACAAGTAGGCGCAATCAGAAAGAAATTTCATACTATAATATCCCGAAGGAGGTCGAATTAGTTGTTCCTTTTTGATTGGATCTTTATCAGAACAACTAAAATATCTCGAATGAGGTAGGATTTCAACAGATCCCACTAATGATCAAGGAGTTATCTACCCTTTAATGTTTGACAAATTAATATTTAGTGTACTACATATCTTTCTAATCTTCCTTTGGGCTACTTGTGCAGATTATATTTTCCTTTTGGTTCTTTGAGATCAGCAGGGGTATTCTGAGAAATCAGAAATTTATCATCGGTTTAGATTCATTGTCTAACCAATGTTTAATCTATTTTGTCCAATTGGAATACTGCTAGTCTTTGTATTGACTTCCATCTTGAAAGTTTCACAAATTTACTGTAATTTTCTTTGGCTCCATGTTGCCAAATCAAAAGGGTCACTGAAGAGGCTTGAGTAGCCGAAACCGCGGTATGGTCCATCACTTTTCTCATTAATATGCTCACTGCTCTTAAAGGATCTCAGTTTCATTTTATTTATTATTCCTTGTGTTGCACTGTTGATGATGTAATCCTGTATATATGTTACAGTTGTTGATATTTCAAGTGAAGGAGGGGCCTTGGGAAGTGCGGTTCGTTCAGTGTATGGAAGATTATGGACCCGCCCGACAATGGGGGAAAAAGGCCTACAACATCGTTTCAGTCCTCTTTAGTTTTGTTATTCCATTGTTGATGATGGGAACAGCTTACGGGCTCATATCAGGGACGATCGCCAGGAAAATGCGAGATTTCAGAGGTAAGATTTATTAAATCATTTAAAATTGGCGTCCTACTTGTTGGGCAAAGGCAAACAGCTAGCCCCAGATGTGACGCCACAGAACGCGGCGTCCCATCTGGGGCTATTCTGTTTGCACACAGAACTTTCCTCGTAAAATGAGATGGATTCACTCCTTACACTCCTAAAAATGAAAGTGGACTCACCCAAGTGATGACGATGGGAGAATCCATTCGTCAAATATGGGTTCAGTAATATTGATAAAATCGATGTCTACGAGCCTAACAACTGTAAGGTCTGTAGACCTGAAGTCCGGATTTTAAATGTTTGGTCATTTGCCCATCATAAGTTAACACCTGACACTTTTTAAAATGCTTTATGTTGTCATATCACTCATTATAGGTAAAATGCTTTGACCGTGCCGCTTAAACTCTGACATAGATATGCATCTCATGGGTTCACGGTATACCAAAGGCGTTGAAAATGGTATTAATGCTCTTCTTTGATTCAGCAGGATAACATGTCCGTGGCATGTATACCCCTTTGAACCCTACTTTTATATATCAAAACTGGGGTGTGCGGGGGTATACCTATTTTTCTTATTTTTGCTCCAAAAGATAGTATAGATTGTGGGTTCTCGTTAGAACCGCCTAACAAAGGCGGCTCTAACGTGTACCCACGATCTATGTTTTGGGCAATATTAATAAGAAATATATAAGAGAAAGTCTACTGAAAATTTCCTATTTTTTACAACTCAAGAAAAATCTGTATATCGCATGGACAAGTTTTCGTAATGGTACTCTCCATTGTTGGGCAATCACTGGAACATGACTGTATCACCTTCATTAGTTTCCTGAATTAATAAATGCAAGCAACCTATACCAGGGGCTTGCATGCTTCCGAGTATCGATACAACTTTATGTTGATTAATACGAGTAGAACTCTTATTTTACTCCCTATGTACCCGTGATTCTAACAGCGCAGATTGGTGCAATATTATACGACACGTGACTAAAATGCAGCGCGTTTATTGGAAGCCTGGGTCAAGAATTACAATGCTTCCTTAAAGTTAAGGTCCACCTTAGTTAAGGTGACAAATTATGACACGATATTGTAACATTAAAATCAATAACTGTATAAATTACGAAAATATACAGATGTGTAGAATAAGATGTTATTTACATAATAAAACCGATGAGTTTGTGTTCAGTATGTTTTAAATGCATCTTTTTGGATGCTGAAATTCACCATCTTAACTAATGTCTACCTTAGCGTTGAGGGGGCATTGTAATTCTGGGCCCTGGTCGATAAGGCTTCAACCTACAGCAAAGTGTTCATTGCCTCGCTGCAGGTAATTATAGCAAAATCAATATTGCTTCGCCGTACGTTGTTGCTATATTGATCAGGCTTCCAACAAAGCGCCCAATTTTGTCACGTGTCGTATGATGTCACATCAATCTGCGCTGTAAGAAATTTGGTTACATCACGGGTATACACGGGTATTCTAAGATAACTTGAAATATATATGGAAAGCTACAAATTGGCCAACTAATTCGTGGCAGTCTTCACTTTGTTTTAAAACTTATGAGTAAATCCAATGATTGAAAAAAAACTATGCTGCATTGAGCAGGAAAAGATCTAAAAGCCATCATACACCCAATCCATTTCGATATAAAAGGTTTAAGTCCAATCCATTTCGATAAAACGGTTTAAGCTTTCGCCCCAGGAAGTCGACATCATACCGTGTTTAAGCTATGATAGTTATATCCATAAGCCTTACCTTTTCTAAACTATCTTGTCACCATGATTGGGTCCAGATACTTCTAACAGGAGCTTAGACAATATACAGTTGAGCCGCTACGCAAGAAAACCGGTCTTCGGAGTTACCGACAGGTCTGACAGAAGCAGGCTAGGAGCTTGAAATTTCGGATTTAAAAAGAAGAGGGATTGTACTATCCGTGTAGCGAAAACAAATGCGCTGATCAGCTTGTACCACTATTGATAAAATATTAGTTTTTCAGTTCTTTAAGTTTGCTGGTAAGTGCAAGTGTACTTGGTTATTGGTGAGTGGAAGTGTACTAGGTAGAGAGTATGTTAGGTCAAATGAATGAGAAATAGCTAATGTTAGGATGAGTGTAAGTTGTGAGGTTATGAACAAATACGGGTATGTGCTAGATGTTGGATGGATGAGCAAGCACGGGAGAAGAGAGGATGACGTTTTCATGAAAGAAAGAGATCGGTGAGAGAATGCGGAGAAGTCAGTTTATGGTCTAGTATGAAAGTGTAAAGAGCTAGTTGGAAATAAAATAAGAACCTGGGTTGTGGAAAGAAAATCAAACATGTAGAAAACTAAACTGTTTTAATTGAGTTCCCTGGCTAAGGGGTTACAAGCTTCGCAGCTACTGCGAAGCTGATCTGCGCCTTTGTTTTCGCATAGGTAAAAATGGTTTTCTCACGATGCGGTTCGATTATGATATATTGACACTGTTTAACCCGTTTTACCTTCCACCGAGTGTATGTATGATTTTGATACAAAATCATACGAGCCGCGTCATGAGAAAACCGGATTTTTGCATATGCGAAAACAAAGGCGCAGATCAGCTTCGCGGTAACCGCGAAGCTGATCAGCGCCTTTGTTTTCGCTACACGGATAGTACAATCTCTCTTCTTCTTAAATCCGAAATTTCAAGCTTCTAGCCTGTTTCTGTGACTGTACAGCCTGGTTTGTGTCGGACCTGGTCTGAAACCCAAATTGTTGGTTTTCTCATGCACAGGCTCAAATCATACTCGTTATATAACGTGGTGTACGAGGTATTGTAAAATTTCTAGTTTTGGTAGCCTTGGGGCAGACCATGTCGTCTAAAGGATGATATGCCAATTTGACGACGGAAATAAGTGTTTTATTTCAGACTTCCTTAAAGGCTTATATTCCTGTCCATTGACGGTTATAAGCTTAATATCATTGATAAGGGACAGGGCACTAGAAAACCTAGTGGCCTGACAATGAATAAGAATACTGGTAGGGGTCAAAACTTGAAAAAATCAATATTGATTGCGGAGGGAGACAGTTTTATTGCACATGTCATGCAGGGACCATAAAATCAATAAACAGTGGTACTACAGGTATTAATCTTTAGGAGCCTCTTTATCGCCCCCTGCAGAGTTGCGATAATCACCTCATTATGACAGTCCTTTGATCTCAGGGGTCATAAATCGAATAATCACTGGTACCAATTTTGCTCCTTAAGAAGCTAAGCCTTTAAGCGAAATCAATGTTTAAGTTGCTATTCATGTACCAGAGGTCATGCTACTTGGCTTATCATATTTAGCCTATTATTGTTTGCATAATAATATATCAAAATCGAAAATTTTACAAAGTCATTGCACACTGTCTTTATTTTAAATTTGTCTAAGCTAAATCCGTTTATATCTGCAAACACCCAATAAGATTTCGCGAAGCTTCAAGTACTGGTAGTGGGAAATTGCTATGTACTTAACTTAAGAAACGGTCCTGTAAATATACTTAGCATTAACGTATTTGATATCCAGCCATTAAGACTCATGAAATACTGCTGTGATAAAAAAAAAAGATAACAGTGTCAAACAACATGCACTATTTACAAAGTACAATACAATACATCTGTACTGAAATAATTATTACTAGTATACTGACGAGCTTAAAAACGCTACACCATAATTTTGTGTTGCTGTGTCGTTATAATGTGCAATAAAAGCATTGAATGTTTTTCCTAAAACACAGGGTGACTGTAGCCAGCTAAACTTTCACAAACGTAATGATAGAAGACAGGGGCGGATCCAGGATTTCAGAAGAGAGGGTTCACATGAAGAAATTTGGGGGGGGGGGGGGGGGTCGTTTGCTTAATTTCACACAAAATCTCTGGAAATTCCTTATGAAAATAAAATAATTTGGGCCCAGAACGGGGTTCGAGCGAATCCCTTGAACCTCCTCTAAATCCGCCACTGGAAGACAAAATCCAACGTCACCGTAACAAAAGTTTTGCGCATCTGGTGCACACTGAACACAAGAAAAGCCGTACATAATTATGCTGGTTAAAATCGATCTTTTTTTGCCAGAAACAGTCAGGATAGTGTCTATTAGAACCGATGCAAGGGGGGGGATAATGAAAATAGGGTTCGCGTTTTAGCAATGATCGAGTGTGAATTAAATGAATATGGCGTAGCTTTACGTTAAAAAAATACGTTCATACATACTCGTCAGTTACAACGTGTCAGGTTGACAGGATGGAACACGTCCCGATGCGCCACATCTACCTACCTTGAAGCAGGATAGCGTCATCCGTCAACGTCAGCTTCGTGACATGTTTCTAAAGGTGGAATCAAATAACTATTTTGTTATTGGTAACTGAGATTGACTATAAGTCAGTACACCAGAAAAAAGTAACGAAAGCCGTACCGTGTTGGGTGACCGTCAATGACGTTTTTGTGGGTCTTTAATCATGGAACCTTAAAAGAATTACAATGTAACAATATTTGATAATGAATTATTCTGTTCAAGGAAACTAAAGTTCAGGGATTTTAATGAATTTAAGGAAATAATGTTGAATATAAAACGTGAATCTCGTCAGCATTAAATATATAGATGATATTCAAACGTTTCTGTTAAATATGACATTTATTTATAGTTCATGAGAGATGACACCAGGCACCAGGCTGGAAAGAAGCACAATCAATTTAAAAATACAATTCATGTATAGCGCAAATCGATCGACCTTTAGTAAAACTTTCCATTTTGCGACCCTTAAGCCCCGTTCTCTCTGTCCTGGTTCTAATCCCGATTCACCCAAGTTTAGTTTAAACATATTTTATTCAATTAGTACACCGTAAATATTACAAATACAATGTTGTGAGCATGCAAAGGATTAGAACGAAAGCATAGATTCTTATATAGTTCTTTTCCAAATAGACCTGACTGTGTAATATATATGGCGGTAATATATCTACAAGCTTTAAGAGAAAAAAAGTAAATATACAACGGAGTGATGAAATCAGACAAACATTGAGGATACGTATAACAGAAAATAACTAGGAATGAGAGAAATTCATGTAACTTGAAGTGGTACAATGTAGACATTATACGCAAAGGAGAAACAGCATGGTAATAATAAAATGTCTTTTCTTATGTTGCTCATGATAGGATGGGGGAAGGGGGAAGGTGCAGACTTACAGGAAAACTACACATGGTGGTTATTTAGTAAAACTTTACATATGGGTTAGTTTTTAAAATCGTTGCGTCGCTATAATATATTTGTGGACATGGTGAAATATGTTAACATTTATCTCATATGATAATGACAGGTCACCGTATAGCAGTAGGTCCAAAGTGGGTACTCGGTAGAATCGTATCTCATTAAGAAGTATTGCACGCTGTTGGTGGTAGAACCTGCAGTGGAAAAAGTAATGCTGTGCATTTTCTATAGAACCACAGTTACAAAGTGGCGTGTCTGTAATATTACGCAGGAAAAGATCCAAGTTCAGAGAACTGCAACCTGTTCGTAAACGTGTATGGAGTATTTGCGCTTTTCTATTTCCGTGATAAAAATATTTTGGCACTCGTTTTTTGTCTTTCTTTAGAAGAAACTTGAATGAATTTAGTGTGTTAGCTCGTTTTGTTTCAGACGGTAAGTTATTCCAATTTCTTAGTGTTGAAGGTAAAAACGAATTATAATATTGTTTTGAATTAGCTCGTATGGTCTGAATATGATCTGAGTTGCGTAGATTATATCGAGATATTTCATTTACTTGCGGTGGTATCAAAGAGGATAAATATCTAGGTGTTAGGTGATTGTACATTTTAAAAAATAACGTTAATTTATGGTCGTCTCGTCGTTTCTGTAGTGATTCCCAGCAAATTTCTTTATTCAAGTTTTTGATGGAGACTAGTTTAGTAGCTCCAGTTGCTATTCTGGCAGCTTCATTTTGTATCTTGTCTAGTTCCTGTTTTTCTGCTTCTGTACAGTTATCCCAAAATGTTATTTCCGTATTCCAACAAGGGTCTTATAAATGTTAAGTTAATTGTTTCAAGTGACTTTCTGTCAAGTTTGAATTTTAGTTTTCTCATAATATTTATACGTGACCACGCCTTGTCTTTTATATAGTTAATGTGTTGGTGCCAACTGCAGTCATCTGACAAATATATACCCAAATGTTTGTGAGAGTTTACTTCCTGGATTTGCACATGTTGCATGAAGAGTGGTGGGTGTAAAGTATCTAGTTTTCGTGAAAGTAGTAATGCATTTGTTTTAGATGAATTAAAGGTAACGAGCCACGTGGCAGCCCATCGAGTTATTTTATCCAAGTCCGAATTTAGGCAAGTAGCTGCATCATGGGGATTATTTACAATAATGAAGAGGCTGGTGTCGTCTGCAAATAAGCGAATATTTGAACCTATGTCGTTGACTATGTCGTTTATAAAGAGAAGAAAGAGTAAAGGCCCCAAGATAGATCCCTGGGGCACTCCTGCTCTGATATAGTTCCAGTTAGAAGATACCCCTGGTAGAACAACCCGTTGACGTCTGTCAGAAAGATAACTCTTAAACCAGTTTAGAACCTCTCCTGTGACACCAGCTGCTTCAAGTTTGTATAAGAGTCCTGCATGCGAGACACGGTCAAACGCTTTGCTGATGTCACAGAAGACGGCTCTAACCTCCTTACCAGAGTCTAACGCCTCACAAAAGGTGTGATACAAGTAGGTTAATTGGTTCACAGTTGAATCACCAGGGATAAATCCGGACTGAAAGGAAGACAGCATGTTATTACCTTGGAGATGTGTGTACAGGTGTTTAAATATAGTTTTTTCAAAGACTTTACTTTCAGAATTTAGTAGAGATATTGGCCTATAGTTAGATGCAGAAGAAAGATCTCCTTTTTTCGGAACAGGGCATACATTGGCTTCTTTGTATGTCGCCGGCAAAATACCTGAGCGTAGGGATTGGTTGAACAGGGAACAAAGAGGTTGCGCTAGTTGCGATGAAAGTTCTTTCAGAATTCTGTTACTGAGACCGTTGGGACCAGACGCCTTTCCGACTTTAAGACCTTTTAGGACAGACTCAACTTCTAATGGAGTAAGAACGAGTGTACTTAGCTGCGATTGATACGCCGGAGGTGGGAGTGGTGGGAGGACGGCATTTTGCTCATTAAGAATGGTCTGGTTTTGAAAATGATTATTCAGGAGATTTGCTTTATCGTTGTCGTCAACATGGGTGTTCCCATTTGATTCGAGGGGTGGAATAGTAGTGTTTGTCTGGGGGGATATGAAAGACTTAAGAGTGACCCACCAGTCTTTTTGGGAAAGGTTTTCAGATTTAAGTTTTGTTGTTATTTTATCATTGTGCTGCTGCTTACATTGTCTGGTCAGATTGATTATTTCATTTCGTAGACGTTTAAATTTTGCCCAGTGATGCAATTGATTAGTCTTTTTTGCTTTTCTGTACGCTCGTTTTCGTTTGCGTATTTGGCGCTTTAAAAATGAAGTTATCCATGGTGGATCAGAAGGCTTAACTGTAATGTGTTTATTAGGTATGCATTCAGACGCCATTGCTAAAACTGAGTTACTTATATTTGTGGCGTATGTGTCTAAATTGTCATCCCTTAACGAATCCCAATCTGTATTTTGCGCTTTATCACGTAAAACTTCATAATTTCCGATATCATAACTCCAGATATGTCTTTTAAAAGCTTTGAGTTTGGGTTTAGAAAACTTCAGAATGCCAAATACAGGGCAATGATATTTCACTTCTTGGTGTAGAAAGGGGTCAGCTACTCCGCTAAGCACTAAGTGATCTTTGTTTGTTACAAGGATTACATCAATCAAAGAAGACGAGGTTTCGTCAAAGTGTGTTGGCTGAGTGATAGCTTGAAAGAGCCTAAATTGAGTACATAATGCATCAATTTTCCGCCTTGTAGGAGGAGAATAGAAGTTAAGGTTGAAATCACCAGTTATTATAATTTCTGATAAACCCGTGTCGACTGCAAGTGCGATTGAGTCTTCGATGTCTCTTAGGACGCTGGCATATGAGTCGTCAGTCGAAATTGATTGGTTAAGCCACGTTTCACTGAAAGCCAAGATGTCGAATTCAAAAAGTTCAGTTTGTAGTATATCTAACTTATGTTGAATACTATTAACATTATAGTGAACGAATGACAGGTTGTGATTAACTTGCAAAGAACCAATAATATCGGTAGAGATACTTGATGAGTTCGAACTATAACTTGTTGATGATGCAGAAGATATTGAGGAAGGGCCCGGGTTAGGATGTATATCACCTGAACATAATAAAAGTATGGAACACCAAGTTATTACATTTGCAGTGACTATGATTCGAATATAAATAGAAGTTAGCCTAAGATTTGATATAACTACTTTACCAGGTTTTATATGTCTAAATTGACTGATCGGTTTGAGTTTCGATAATGAACTTTCTATCAACACATGTGAAATTATGAAGGTACCCACAACGTTACTATACAACGAAAAGAGAATAAGCAAATGTAGACTAATATTGTACTGACACACACGACGCTATACTGGTATAATGGCTGGCTTCATTTTCTCAAAGTTTTTGTTATGTGATTTCATTGTAGAGTAGCAGAAAAAGCAAGACAGCCAACAAACCAGCAATTAAAAAGTTTGACCCGGTGAAGACAAGCTGGTTTATCGTGATTAACCGGGGAACTTTTCCTACAAAAATTGATCGTGTTCTCACAGTTACGCTTTTACTCCTGTGTAGTCCCGGTCGTTTTCTATGTTCTCTATGGTGCGCTGTCTACGATGGCGTCCCGGTGACTGCCGGTCGCGCCACGGTTATGTATCGGTGTTCCCCGGTATAGAAAATAATAGCAACCGGCGAGAACCGTGGCGATACCGGGGTGAAGTTGGACGCCACCGGCCAAACCAAACTCGTCGTGGCAAAATCTTTTTAGCCGGTATGCCTCGATTTATCCCGATGGTGTACCGGTGATGTCCCGGTTTGCGCCGGAATAGCACGGTGTCGTCTCGGTTAACCACGGTTAACGCAGGATCATCCCGGTTTATCACGGTCCAGCCTCGGTGGTGTTGCGGTTTGTCCCGCTATCGCCCCGGTTCTACCTGGATTTTTGACATCTCTCCAGAATTGCCCCGGTGCGTCCCGGTTGTATTAAACATTTAAATAGAACCAGGAAGGCTTGTCGGTTTAGCCCGGTTCGCCGCGGTTTGCCACGGATGTCGACGGTAGCGCTACGGTTCAATCCCAGCTAGTTCCGGTTGATCCCGGTTTATCAAACTAGATGAATCAAAGAGCTAAACCGGCACAGTTAAAACAGGACTTTAATGCTTGTGCGGTTTGAAAATAAGATCAAATTACCATGATGATATAAAATATTGCAATAAGTACATGTTTGTGTTTTATAGAGACCAAAAAAAAAAAAAAAAAAAAAAAAAAAAAAAAGACATAACCGTCATGATTTCTATCTCGGAGTTTGTTAGCTTTTCTCAGAGTGCTCGTAGGTCAGGCGATATATCTGCATTAAATTGCCCTGTCTGATGTCATACAAAATTGCAATAAGTACATGCTAGTGTTTTAAAGAGACCAAAAAATACATAATCGACGTGATTTCTATCTCGAGTTTCGTCAGATTTTCTCATAGTGCTCGGAGGTCAGGCGGTATATCAGATTATGAAAAACAAAATGTTTCAAAACATGTAAAGAGCCAAGTGAATCTCTATTCTTTTTTGAGTATTAGTAAGACTGTTAAAATAACCAGGAAAACATGTCTATGCCATGAATACCCCATCAAACCCCACTTTTATATAGTAAATAAAAATTAAAACTGAGATCCTTTAAGAGCAGAGAACACATTAATGAGAAAGGGGATGGGCCATACCATGGTTTTGACTATAAAAGTCTCGTCAGTGACCCTTTAGATTTGGCAACATAATGCCAAAGAGAATTACTGAAATTTTGCTACTTTCAACAGGGTAGTCGATACAAAGACTAGTATTATCTAAATGGGACCAAATATATTAAACAGTGGTTAGAAAATGAATCTTGACCGATAAAAAAGTTTCTGATGTCTCAGAATATACTCGCTGATCTCAAAGGATAAAAAAAGAAAATATAAACTGCACTATGGATGATGTACGGGGAGACTTTTTAGGGCCGCCACACGGCACAACACCAGCTGCAGTAATAGCAAATAAAAATTAAAACAGATCTTTTAAGAGCAGTGAACACATTAATGAGAAAGGGGATGGGCCATACCGCGGTTTCGACTATTAAAGTTTCGTCAGTGACCCTTTAGATTTAGCAACATGGAGCCAAAGAGCCAAAGAAAATTGAAATTTTGCAACTTTCAACAGGGTAGTCGATACAAAGACTAGTATTGTCTAAATGGGACCAAATATATTAAACATTGGTTAGAAAATGAACCTTGACCGATAAAACTGTGGTATGCAAGCGGTTCTAACGTGTACCCAAAATCTATGTTTTGAGCAAAAATATTAAAGATATCAAAAAAATTTCTAACGAAATTTACAATTTTACTGCTGAAAGAATTATATGTATAGTTTTCGTAATGGCTGGAAGAAGGTATACGAGACATGTTTGGTTCAGAAAACGCCATAACATTACATAAAATACGTCTTCCCCGCTATTTTATGGTCGAACAGGTAGGTATGTGTCTGTACAATAACCTGCATGTATATTAATGTACATTACTGAAATGGGAAGGAATGAAATTAGTGCAGCGACAGATGGAGAAGACATTATAAAATATTAGATATTTTAAAACTGAAAACCTCGTATTGCGTAATTCAGAATAAACATTTCGATATGGGATAAACAGCTTCTACGTAATTCAGAATAAACATGTCGAAATGGGATAAACCCGCCAGTAACTGCGTGTTACTGATCGTTCCAAGTCGATACTTCTGTGGTGGTTCTTTTTGTTTTATGTCTTGGTGTTTGAAATTTTTGTGCTGTTGGCGCCTTATGTGTGTTTTCATATTTTAGTTAAGTTAAGGTAACTGAGTGGCCACCTATTGGGAAAATAGCTGCTCATTCGTCTTACGAAATGTTTTCTTGGTATCAGTACCTAATTGTTGCTTTGGTTTTTCCGACCTCGGTTTTTGGAGTGGGAACCTTTCTCTGATTGCACCTTTTCCTGATCTTTGCCTACTTGTACCTTTCTGTTAGAACATTTAGTAACGAACAATCGTACTCGCGGATATTCAGAAAATCGACCACGAAAAAAGTCAGCGCAAAACTACCACTTCTAGACACCGTAGCCGCCATGATTGCTAGCGTTGACCAACCAACACTACATTAAATGTATTTAAATGAAAATGAGATCCTTTAAGAGCAGTGAACATATTAATGAGAAAAGGGATGGGCCAAACCGCGCTTTCGGCTACTAAAGCCTCTTCAGTGACCCTATAGATTTGGCAACACGGAGCCAAAGAAAATTACAGTAAAGCATTTAAAGGTCATGCCTACATGTCATTTTTTTCTTTGAATGTAAACTTCAGTTTCAAAGTATGCCACGACCAGTCCATTTCGATATGCAGTGAAACAAATAAACTCAGTTGAATAAGTTTGATTTTTGCAGGGTATGTTCACTCATGTTCGAAAAATATATAGCACTAATAACTTTTTTTTTCTAAGTAACTATTCTGTCCATTATGGTATCGTTTCTTTAAACCATGTCAGTATAAGAGAGTCGCCTCTTTTAGAGTGACATACTTCATTTCATTCAAGAAGAGCCATATTTTTTATCACAGATAATAGCCAGAGAAATGTTCTTTCAGATATATATTTTGAAATATTTCACAATGACAGATACCGAGAAATAAAGGGAGTGACAATACTTTTAGACCGATCCTCGTATATATCGTAGCATATGGTTTCGTGTGTGCAGTTTCGTCATCGCGAATTTAGCCTCATTAATATTCATTGGCTGAGTGTGGATTTTGATTGGTCCAAAGCAGGTCACGCGGAGGGTGCTATTCTGTCATGTCGCCTGATCATATTACCCTCTGACGTCATATCTGCCTAAAAACATGCAGCTGCACTTGTAGTCACATGCGTTTGTTTGCAGTGCACGTGGAGGGTGCTATACTGTCATGTCGCATGATCATATTACCCTCTGACATCATATTTGCCTAAATGTGCATTTGCAATTTTAGCCACATGTTTTGTCCTGTGGTATGTCGCTAATGGGTTCGGTAAAATAAAGCAAGTGTTGCACTTAAGTGAGGGTGACATGACGATTTGTTCGCCAGAGGCCCGAGGGCGAAGCCACCCTCACTCAAGGGCAAGAATTGTATAATGTCATACTGTAGCGTTCTAATATCTGAAATGTCTTTATATGAGCCGCATCATGCGAAAACTAACATTTTGCATATGCGAAAACAAAGACACAGATCAGCTTCACAATAAGTGCAAAGCTGATCAGCGCTTTTGTTTTCGCTACACGGATAATACAGTTCCTCTACTTTCTAAATTCAAAATTTGCAGTCTCTAACCATCTACTGTGCTTGTACTGCTCGTTTTGTGTCGGACCTGTTCGGAAACCACATTTTTGTTTTCTCATGACGTGGTTCATATGGGGCTGTTTCTCTAAGAGACATGACTGTAGTGCGTGTGTACTAGGGTACTGAGAAGAGATACGATTCATTTTTTCAGGATAACATGTTCATAGTATATATGCCCCCTTATACCACACTTTTATATAGCAAAACCAGGGTTTAAAGGGACATACCTGTTTTTCTTATTTTACTCCAAAACATACATTATGGATACTTGTTAGAACCGCATCGGCCAGACGGTTCTAACGTGTACCCACAATTTATATTTTAAATAGAATAAGAAAAATGTCAAAATATTTCTACTGAAAATTTTCATTTTTTACAACTTGGGAAAACTCTGTATATTACATGGGTGTGTTTTCGTAATGCACTGTCATCGTTTACCATTTAATATCCGTTCATTGAAACCATGCTATGTCTGTCCTTTAATGCTTGAGCTGAGGCAAATTAAAGCTGCCTGATGGCTCTATCTAGGTGGATTAAATTATGATAAATGTGCCCTTATTTACAACAAAAACAGTTATCAACGTTTTCATTTACTTCAGATCTATAATTCTGAAAAAAAAAATGTACAATATCCTTATAGCGGCTCTGTGCATTCGTCAGTTTGAATTTCTCTGGTAGAACCAATCGATTGTTAATTAATTGAATCTTTAGATACTGAATTCAACATCATCTCATAGAGGCTACCAATAGATAATGTCATTGAGATTGACAAAATGTGTCTAGTCTCATCTAGTCATTTAATTAGCGCGTTCTATGAGCAGCACGGAATGCTAGGTTAATGAAATGAGAAGACCCAATGGACTATATAAACGTGCTCTTAACGCAATCGCAGTATGCAAACTGTCTTAATACCACGATGATAAACAGACATAACATATAGAACAAACAGCAGATTTTCTACTTGATTGCAACTCAATGATAGTTCGTCTCTCACTAATGAGAAAGACCATCATTATTTCTTGAATAGTGCTGATGTGTGTTGGTGAGTTCTTTGATGGCTGACTAGGCCAATTCTGGCTCTAAACTGTCGGTTGCAAGTAGAGCAAGTCAATGTCATAGAGTCTGATGGTGGCACATTTGTTTTGGCTTTGCGCTCTCTTCGCTTTCTTTCAGCTTCACAGATTCTCTTCTTTTCATAAAGAGCTGCTCCTTTGTTGATGAGACCTCGCCACTTTGATCGCTCCTGTGCAGTCTGTTCCCAGGACCCCATTGGTATTTCGAAATCCTTCAGAGAGGCTTTGAGGGTGTCTTTGTAGCGTTTCTTCTGGCCACCTTGAGAGCGCTTTCCCTCCTGTAGTTCTCCATAGAAAACTTTCTTTGGAAGTCGCGCATCAGGCATTCTTATAACATGGCCAGTCCATCTTAGCTGTGCTAGCTTTAAGACTGTATGCATGCTTTGCACCCCTGCTTTCGTCAGGACCTCTGTGTCTGGAATCTTGTCCTGCCACTTGATTTTTAACAACTTTCTCAAACAGCTTAAGTGGAAATGGTTAAGTCTCTTTGCATGGCGTTGGTATACTGTCCAGGTCTCACATGCATACAAGAGGGTTGGCAGTACCACAGCCTTGTAGACTTTCAGCTTGGTGTTAAGCTTGATTCCATTTCGCTCCCAGACATTTGCACGGAGTCGTCCGAATGCCACACTAGCCTTTGCAATTCTGGCAGTGATCTCATCATCAATATGCACTGCTCTGGAGAGAGTGCTTCCCAGGTAGGTGAACTTGTCAACAACTTTCAGTTTTTGCCCATTCACAGTGATGGTTGGTTCATTATATGGCTTTCCGGGCGCTGGTTGGTGTACAACCTCTGTCTTTTTTGTGCTGATTGTGAGATCATAGTTATCACATGACTGTGAGACTTGATCCATGGCTCTTTGCATTTTTGCCTCTGTGCTGGCATTCTTATCCATATCATCTGCATAGAGGAGCTCATCTAGCACATCAGTCTGGACCTTAGTTTTGGCTTGCAACCTTCTGAGGTTGAATATGTTGCCATCAAAACGGTACCTGATTGGAAAACCAGTGTCACTGTCCTGAAAAGCATCCATAAGCATGGCAGAAAACATCATGCTGAACAGTGTTGGTGCCAGAACACAGCCTTGTTTGACCCCATTTGTTACTTCAAATGGTTCATGTGGAAAAAGTCTCCTCAGCGCGTCTTATCGTATTATCAGCTTAGGGGATAAGTGGTACAGGTAAATCATCTTCGGTTCTTTCCGGTGATTTACGATTTACTTGGCGCCTCTGTCCGTAAATTTACCTGTGTAACTTTAGCCCGAGGGCAACCATAAAATTTGAAAATAAATTGTCTTAAAAATTTATGAACTCAAAACTTCGACTATGAAATAATATGAAAATATAAGAAATACAAAATGTGTGGCTTTGATGACGGTAAAAAAAAACAACACGATTTCGAATGAAAGAAAACTCGTGTTTTTCCCATTCAAATGCACATTGTGGGTACCCGTGACAATCGCATCGTCGCGGTTAAACTCATGGACCAGTTTGTACTGTAAGCATTCAGTTGTATTATTTTTATTTAATTAATTAATTATTTATTTATTTATTTATTCATTTATTTATTTATTTATTTATTTATTGCTTCCTCAAAATAAGTGCTATGAGTATATGATATATGTTACATTACGAAAACACGCCCATGCAATATACAGATTTTTGTAAAAGTAGAAATTATTTGATATTATTCTTATTATTGCTCAAAACATATATTGTGGGCACATATTAGAACCACCTCGCAGCCTGATCACTAGCTTAATCTTTATTTCCAATTTTCAAGTATTTATGTATGCGTAGACCGGTTTGCTTTTGAATCCGTCAAACCTCGCTTGGACAAGTTTTTCAAGTGCACAGGCCGATCGACTCCTTGCATTTTCGCAATATTTATATAACAGGTACACCTTCCATTAAAAATGAGCCGCGTCATGCGAAAACCGGAATTTAACTATGCAATAACAAAGGCTCAGGTCAGCTGTGTAGCAGTTGCCTAGCTGATCAGCGCCATTGTTTTCGCTACATGGGTAATACAATTCCTTATCTTCCCCAATCCGAATTTTCAAGCTTCTTGCCAAATGGTGTAGTACACAAGCCGGTTTGTGTCAGACCTGATCGGAAACCCCTAGTACCGGTTTTCCCACACCGCGGCTCAAATGTGAAATGGTATAGTTTTATAATCCGAGACTGCATGTCATAAAATCAGGCACGCTTTAAATCATACCCCTAGGTCATAGATAAACTAAAACAACATTGATGCGCCACTGATCGTGATCAAAATCGTGTCGCATTTTTTGTGTAATATTGAATTATAGTACTAATCTTTTTTTTTTTTTTTTTTTTTTTTTTTTTTTTTTTTTTTGTTGTTGTTGTTGTTGTTGTTGTGTTGTAACATACAAGCCGGTTAGTGTCAGACCTGGTCGGAAAACCCTTAATACCGGTTTTCTCACGCCGCGGCTAAAATATGAAATGGTTAAGGTTTTATAATCCGAGACTGCATGTCATAAAATTAGTCACGCTTTAAATCATACCCTTAGGTCATAGATTAACTAAAACAACATTGATGCGCCACTGAACTGTTCAAAATCGTATCGTCAATATCTGCATTTTTGTGTAATATTAATTATAGATCTAGTACTAATCTTTTGATAAAAATAAAAACAACAACAAAAAACATTTAATGAATTTTTAAAAAGTAAAAAAACAAAAATAATGAATTGATGTATCTTGCGACTTGTGACTGAGAATGAATGAATGAATATGCGATTCCAGAAAACTCAACGGGATGATCTAGACCGTGGCTGAGAGCAGAAATAAAATAAGAAAATAAGAACGAATCAGCGTAAAAAGTAGCAGCACAGTAAAAACAAATCTTAATTTCATTGAAAACAGTGTACAGTTTCAGTGTTTTTCTGCAGCTTTAACGAGAGAGAGAGAGAGAGAGTGAGAGAGAGAGAGAGAGAGAGAGAGAGAGAGAGAGAGATTTGAATGAAGATAATTAAGAATTTTTATGTCGGTTTTTGCTTTGTTCAAACTGGGACACGGAGACGCTATTGTTTGGTCATCAGATTGAGTAAAAAGTGAAATGCAAACTTTAATTGGACCAATTGCAATTACGACAATAATGTTGATGTGCATTCTTACAATGCACAATGCGTTTGTTGTTCAGAGGTGTCACATTCTGTGAGGATATGTAATGTTTATAAAATTATACTCAAAAGTTAATCGCGATCATTGTGAAGCATCTTTCATAAATTTTAAATCGATTATCATTCGAGGTGAGAAAAAAAGACTTTTTTTTTCTTTTGTGTAAATAAGTAATCTCCATGTTAAAGAAAATAAATAAATAAATAAATAAATAAATAAATAACAAGGAAAAGAAGTATTACACCTTTATGCGAAATAGCAGACGCTTACGCACAGGTATTTCGTAATTCTCCGCCCGGTTTACGGGATTTGCCGATAAAACTATTGATTTACGGAAATTAGAAAAAAACTCAAAGTAGCTATAAAATACACGCAATTTGTCCACGCCAAATGTCGCTTGATTTTGAAGTTAAGCATGTCTTTAGAAAGATCATTTTCTTCTGATGAATAATCCGAAAGAACAAATTTAGAAAAAAGGTTTTGGAAACGATATATTTGGTATTTAACCAAAGCACCTTTGGTAGATTTTACACTTTTTGTATACCAGATATAAGAAATGATGCGACCAAACAGGACCTTTTTAAATTTTGATTTTGCCCATTCAAAAAATCAAGATAATTTAACGAAACAATATCCATTAAATCAGGAATACATTAAATTACAATATTCCGAAAGAACAAATTTGATATCTGCCGTAATTAAGTTTTAATTAAACATTGAAAGTCAATGTCCTATTCATTTATGTACATTTTTTATCGGCAATAAACTGAATTACAGGTAAGGTATCGGCTCAATATTTCTCCGTATGCAGAGAACTCTCCATTATTTTGCACACGTGCCTGCATGCCATCATAAAACTGCCGCACCATTGCTATGAATCTGGGTGGACAGCCAAACTTGGCCATGATTTTCCAGAGTCCATCACGACTAACAGTGTCAAAAGCTTTGGTGAGGTCAACAAACGTCATGTATAGATCTACATTCTGTTCTTGGCATTTCTCCTGAAGCTGTCTTGCTGTGAATATCATGTCTATTGTCCCTCTGTCTTTTCTGAATCCACATTGACTTTCTGGGATAAGTCCCGTCTGATCAAGATGAACATTCAGACGATTCAACAGAATTTTTGCAAGTATCTTCCCAGCAATTGATAGGAGGGAGATGCCTCTGTGATTGTCACAGACTTGAGGATTTCCTTTCCGCTTGTATAGGTGGATTATGGATGCATCCTTATATTCTTGTGGGATAGCCTCCTTTCTCCACATACAGTGAAACAACTCTGTCAGTTTCTCTGCCATGGGTAGCCCCCCAGCCTTGTAAACTTCGGCAGGAATTGCATCTGCACCTGGGGCTTTGCCAGATGATAGTTGTTGAACTGCTTTTCTTGTTTCCGTAACGGTAGGAAATTCATCTAACAGAACATTGCACTCTATCTGTGGAAGTCTGTCGATTGCATCCTCATTGATGCTTGATGGTCGATTAAGCACACTATTGAAGTGTTCTGCCCACCTTTCCAAGATAGCTTCTTTATCTGTGAGAAGAGTGTTTCCATCTGCACTGAGCAATGTGGTGGCTCCAGAACTCTTTGGACCATAAATGGTTTTCAGTGCATCATGAAATTTCTTCATGTCCTTTCTATCCACAAAAGACTGAATTTCTTCTGTTTTCTTCCTCAGCCAGGAATCTACATGTCCCTAAGCTTGGTCTGGACTGTCTTACAAATGTTGCTGTAGGCTGCTTTCGGCTTACGATATGTTTCATGGTATAAGTACCTGATTGTTAGTTTGGTTTTTTCCCACCTCGGTTTTTGGAGTAGGAATCTTTTTCTGATTGCGCCTTTTCCTGATCTTTGCCTACTTGTACCTTTTTATATCAGAGTTCTTGTGGTTGTGCCGTGTGGCGGCCCTAAAAAGTCTCCCCGTACATCCATTTAATGCTCTTATTTTTCCAATCCTCAGGGATTGCTTGCAATCAGTTTGTATTTTCCTATCTCTAACTACCACAACTCTTCGATACCGTATTGAAGGTCATTAGTTGACCGTCACTCGTATCTCGTTGTATAAGCGATTCTTACGTTTCTATCCATGGACTTGTATTAGACATGGACCTGAGGTGTGGGTTTCGGTTATACCTTTTTCTTTCATTCGAAAGATTTTGCATTACGATTAAGTGCATTTTTTATTCTATAACCGGTATGAGTGTCGCGCTCCTTTTGGCAGTATCAACACAATACTCCCAACTATGACTATCACAAAAAGATTAGGAATTACATTAACTCCCCTTAGGTTGCATGCCGCGTCTACTGTACGGATTCCCCATTCAACTAACAATTTTCAAAATTTATTACCTACTGTAAGGGTGACACCTCTTAATTTATTTTCGGCATCTACTGTTAATCTACGCGGAGCTTCTAATTCTAATATGTTTCGTAATAATCTTCAGATTAGGTTATCTCCACTCAAATCACCAATTTTACGTAAATATATTAATCCGTTCAAGAGACCTGGAATGTACCCTAGTATTTCTAAGTGCAATGCCAAGAAGTGCAACTGTTGCAATCATTTATGCTCTAAGACTACTATCACTTCATCTGTGAATGGTAGGACATTTTCAGTGGTTAATGATTCTGATTTAGACTGAAAATCAATGGATCTTGTATATGTTCTTACTTGAAATACAAACAATTGTAGGATGCAATATGTTGGACAAACTTGTCGAACTTTGCAAAAACGATTTGGTGAGCACTATCGTAGAATCAGAAAGCCCAAAAATAATGATACCTTTCTGTACCAGCATTTTAAGCGCACTGGTCATTCTCCCAATGATGTTAAAGTTCAACCAGTGGCGAAAATCACATATGATGAAAATTCTTCAGTTAGATTCAAAAACATTAAACGATTTGAAACTGAACTTAAATGGATAAAATTACTGCAAACACCCTTTCCACTGGGATTTAACGACAACATTTACCATGAAGGCAATATTTCCAAAATGCCCGATTTTGATGTACTTACACTTTCGGACTCTCGTAAACGTAAATCTAGATCTCATGGTATACGGAAAAAGGGTAATGACAAACGTAAACGGTGCGCTGCATTGAAATTGAACATTTCTCTTAATGATTTAGCTGTTAAACTAAGGATTCACGGTCGACATCCAATGCTGTCGTATCTTAGTTCTCTACCTATTGCTGCATTACGTTCCTTGGACACAGAGGCTAATAGATTTTACGATAGAAATCATCAAATGTATGACGCTGCACTGTTAACAAGCTGTTATACTCAGCATGCTCTTCGTCCATTTATCGATTCCGAATCTAATCACATTAGAAGTTTTATTAAAATTCCTTTCATCAATAAAGGAATTGACTTTATTGATTTACCAAGCATATTCCAGGATAAATCAGTGATACAGTCTATACCTACCTACTTCCAAAATTCAGAACCTCCTATTATTTGTTACAAATATAACAAACCAATCAGAAATACAATTCTTAATTTCAATAAACTTGTTTCTGATCTTGATATCCATGCTAATACTCCTAAGTCTTGAGATTGTAAAGATTCAAAGTATGTTTATCAACCCGCTGGACATATTGTTACTGGAAATTTAGAGATAATTTCGGATTCTAGAATTCGCAAAATTGTTTCTAAAGGTCCGAAATATAGATTCCCTTCCTACATTAATTTCGACAAATGTAGAGAGGAGATTTCATCTGCATTAAATGATTTCGGTAATCGATGGTGTAAACGAGAGGGTGTTGAGGATAATGCTCTTAAAGAATGGAAAAGAAGTATCTTCACTATCGTGGATAAACGCATTAAGTTTTATTCACAAAATACTAATCTTTTACCTCCTAAACCCAAATCGTCATTTAGGCATTTGAAGCAGGGTATCCAAGAATTTCATAGAAAGTATGTCTTGGTTCCGGCAGATAAAGCCGCAAACAATGTTGTTGTCGTTTGTAGGCTTCACTACGTTAACACCTTAAAACAGGAGCTTGATGGTACCAGGGCTTATCTGGAGACAGATACTGATGAGGTGTCTGTAGTTAATGCCCACTTAAACGATTTACCTGTTAAGTTTTCTGTTTGTGTCAATGAAGGCCAAGACAAACTTCCTACGATGTATTGGTTACCTAAGCTTCACAAAAGACCATACAAAGCTAGATTTATTGCAAATTCTAGCTCTTGTACTACCACTGAACTTTCTAAATTATTAACTTCCTGTCTTACTGCTATCAAATCTCATGTTATAAGATACTGTGAGACAGTGTATGAAACTTCAAATAAAAATTGGTTTTGGTCAATTAAAAATTCTGGTGAGGTGCTCAGTAAATTGAAGTGTAGAGGGTTCCGTGCGACAAGCTTGTCCACATATGATTTTTCTACTCTGTATACAACATTACCACATAATCTAATTAAGGAAAAACTTCTGGATTTGATAGAGTGGACCTTCAAAAGGGCATTAAAAAACTATGGTTCACTTTATTTGGCATGTAATGACAGAAAGGCTTTTTTCACTTCCTCTGACCAAAGTCGGTATACACTTTGGTCATGTCAGAATGTATGCGACGCCTTATCCTATCTCCTTGATAATATTTATATTAGATTTGGGACCAAGTTATACAGACAAATTGTTGGAATTCCGATGGGTACAAATTGCGCACCTCTCGTAGCTGATTTATTTTTATACTGCTACGAAAGAGATTTCATGGATTCTCTTAACCATGATAATCAAGCTGATGTTATCGAGGCTTTTAATTCCACATCTAGGTACCTCGATGACCTTTTGAACATTGACAACCCTTATTTTGAAGGTATGGTCAATCAAATTTATCCACCTGAACTTCAGTTGAACAAAGCCAATATCTCAGATACTGAAGCCCCCTTTTTAGATCTACATCTTTCTGTTGCAAATGGATTTGTTTCTTCTAAAATTTATGATAAGCGCGATGACTTTGATTTTGATATAGTAAATTTTCCTTTTTTGGATGGTGACGTTCCTCGTCGTGCTTCTTATGGTGTATACATTTCGCAACTTATTAGGTTTGCTAGAGTCTGCAATCATGTTACAGACTTCAACGCTCGAAATAAATGTTTAACGGCAAAACTTCTCCAACAGGGCTATCGGTATCATAAACTTCGAAAAACATTTTCTAAATTTTATCGTAGACACTATGAATTGATTTCCAAATATAATGTTGGGTTAAAGACACTTTTAAGTGAGGGCCTTTCGGAACCTGAATTTTATGGTGACTTGGTTTACAAATTTAAGAAACTTAAAGGAATTAATGATTTTCCTTTTCAGTTCAGAAAAATCATAACACGTTACAGACGTATAGGTTATAACTTGAATGTTATGCGACAGTCTGCATGCTTAGTTTTTAACCCAATCATGGTTGATAACTATGCTGCCTTCTTTAATTGCACGCCGGTGGGTCGAGCGTCAGACTCTATGATGGCCCCGACATAAAGCTATTCATTTTAGTTGGTTGGGGCCGGAGCTTCTTGTCTGTTGCTTGGCCCACCGGGGTCCAACTGGTGTTTTTCTTTTGCTCCGGAGTTAGTAGGTTATTCGGCGCCCAGGGATCTCCATCGTCGGGCAGCTTACTCAGTCTGTGAGTCCTGGTTTTTGATTCATCAGGATGTTCATCATGATTTATTTGTTTGTTCTTGATGATTCATTGACTAGTTAGAGATTCACCACGAGGACCGAATAACTAACTAAATGTTATGAACCACTGCAGAAGCTGAGGGTGAGGTTATGGCCATGTAAAACCGGTTTAAGCCCGCCAGTAACTTTGTGTTACTGATCGTTCCAAGTCGATACTTCTGTGGTGGTTCTTTTTGTTTTATGTTTTGGTGTATAAAATTTTTTTGTACTGTTGGCGCCTTATGTATGTTTCCATATTTTTAGTTAAGTTAAGGTAACTGAGTGGCCACCTATTGGGAAATAGCTGCTCATTCGGCTTACGATATGTTTCATGGTATAAGTACCTGATTGTTAGTTTGGTTTTTTCCCACCTCGGTTTTTGGAGTAGGAATCTTTTTCTGATTGCGCCTTTTCCTGATCTTTGCCTACTTGTACCTTTTTCTTTGATACTGAGCTAGTATCATCTTGATGTGCCTTGTGCAATCGGTGCTTTTCATCAAGAAGCCTCTGAATTTCATCATCATTCTCATCAAACCAGTCTTGATGTTTGCGAGATGGATGGCCTAAGGTGCTTGCAGCTGAAGAAAGAACTGTTTTATGGAAAACTGTCCAGTTTTCTTCGGAGTCCTCTGAACTGAGATTCATTGCATCCAGTTGGTTGCAAATGTCTGTTAAGAAATCTTGTCTGTTAAGAAATCTTGGTTTTTTAGAGTAGATTTTGAACTAACATGTTGTGTTAAAATCAGCTGTGAATTTTTGTGCAATTTTGCTTAAAATAGTGGAAAGTTCTTAATTTGGATTATACCATAAGATGGATTAAGATTCAGTGATTCATATGATGTAAAAAAAGATATTGGAAAAAAGATAGTTTTGGAGAAATTTGAAGAAAAATAGAAAATTATAGAAAAAAGTCCAAAGAATTAACAGTTATAACTGTTATAATATCACATGATCTGCTACTGTATTGAATTAGTGAAATGCTATTGTGAATACAATAGAGAGTGTGCCCTAGAGACTTAAAAGGGCCTGTTACAGGGTATGGGAAATTAACATGGGAGTTTGCCCACGCATGGAATTTTATGAAATTATATGCATTAATTGTCTTGGTTATGACTGCTATAAAAATGGTGTATTCCCTTGTAAATTCAATTCCATTGGCAAATTATGACGTAAAATATGACGTCACTAGCATAGCTGAGGGTACCCCACTTTAAACCTTTCTATAGTGATCAACGATTCATGGAGCAAATGTAGAGATATTTCTTGAATTAAAGTAGTCATAGGTAAGTTTGCTGATACTATAAATGACTTTGTTAGTATCAAGATTGTGGCGCAGCAGTCATTTTTATGTACATGTAACCCCGATTTTCACCTGCTTATTTTAAAAGAGGTAGACTTTGAATGTAAAATTTTCTATGTTTCAGTCTTTGTCAAGACACCATTTTAATTTTTAAAAACTGCCCAAATATGTAAGGAATATATTCGTGAAATTTCATGAAAATCATGGACCGGTAACATGGTGTTTTATTACATTCATTACACACAACCCTTATTCATCAAAATGTGAACTTGTTCACTAATAATTACAAACGAATTTAATAAATGATTTATGACCATAGGATTTTTCCCAAAGCTTATTATAAGCAATTTATATTATTATAGCATGCTTTTAATGAAACCCAACACCAAGACCTTAAACCCTGTTACATACGTTACGGTTTGGACAGACTTAAAAGAATTTAAAGATTTCAATAAAGTTTTGTGTTTTAAACATCACCTAAGTATAACTGCAGGGTATAAAATGCAATATTATTGATCTTTCTGAATTCAGAAGTTGTCTCTGTGTAACCTTTCAATCTGTTACATACGTTACATTTAGCGCAAGCATGTACTATGAACAATTTTCATATGATGCGATCTTTAAAAGTTGAACTTTTTTTTCTTATTCTACATGGATGTTATATGTAACTAGTTAATACACATGCTTAATCATGGGGTTGCTCATTTGCATACATCTTATCTTTATTTAAGTAGAATGTTACAAAAATCACAAATTAAGAATTTACATTTCATTGAACATCCCAATAAATGTACCATGATATTAATCTCAAGAAAAGATTATAAGCTTATTACTCAATCTGTTTTTGTGACATTAATTCATCATTAAATGTTTTATTTTGATGCGAACCCTATCTTAGTACTTTTGCAGGATTGTGTAACCGATTAGAACACATAATATGCAAGATTAATGTTTGTATTTGTATGAAAGGAAAATCATTGTCTACAAGATGTTTGTCATGATATGACAGAACATACTTTACTAAATTTAATTTTTACCGAGAACATATTAACTTAAATAATCAGTTTGAAGGATGTAATGTATGTAACAAACAATATACGTTTTAAAAGGCTGAATAAGATCCATAGGGGAATGGTTTAATGGTTATTTTGCAAGCATTTATGTGGGTAACATACATGTAATGCAGTGATGTTGCATTTGACTGAAGGCTAAATATGGCATATGACTTTACAGAATTTATGGTCTGTTTTAATCTCATGTAAAGATCAAAATTATATCATGTGTTGAAAATCAAAGTTGTAAAATTTGGGTACAGAAAGGGATATAAGAGATACTCTAGCTTTCCCTCTAAAAACTTTAAACATGGAATTGGTATGTTAAAGTTATATACAGTGAGCGTAAGAAATATTAATATCAGATTCCGTTTATAAATACACAAGTCCACATGGATCTGCCTGCCCCACTCCTATATGAGAAGCATAACATCTGATTATCAGTTAAACAAAGTTAAACATCCTCTATTATTTCCTCATTAGAATAATTCAGAGCTTTTAGAATTGATTCAACTGAAGGCAAACTTTAAGCCATTTGGTCTCACTGCTATTTATCATTCTAAACCTAAAGAAAACAGTCAAATGTGAAAAACAGATGGTAGAGGACCATCACCAATAACATCTTTTTGGCAAAAGTAAGCAATGGCCAGGAGCTGCTGCAATTAGAACCAAGGTTCCACCTAAAATCCCATGTGGAAAACAACCGAAATAACAAATAGATACTTGTACAAAGAGAATGTAGAATTTGCCAAGAGAACAGCTATTTCCCAACAGGTGGCCACCCAGTTACATGGACGTTACTAAATATATGCCATTCAGGATTGTCTTAGCACATTGTGTGTCAGAAATGTGCATTATGATCATAATCAGAAACCTTTGTGTGATGTTGTGGAGAAATTTCAACATTTTGTTAAAGTTACGAAAAGTGACCTACATGTATATAATGTAAAAAATGACAATGTTACCGGTTTTAAATTATCATGAAATTCTGCTCAGATCAAAAGGAGATATATGGCAAGTTTTTATACAAATATGATATCTTGACAAAGACTGGAACATATTTATCTTTGAAGTTGAATTTTGTATTTTTTTTGTAAATTTTAGAGAAAAAAATGAGAATTTTAATGATTATTCAATCAGGAAATCAATATTATACTTCTGTAAAATGTTTTTATGGTATAAGTATAATGCCTGGGATGTTCTCGAGCCAATCCACCTGACAAATCTTAGAAAATGCTAAAACATAAGATTTAGGACACACAAAGAAGAGGGTAGGTATCATGTCATTGTGGGAGTGAGCCAGGGTTGCCTCCTGAGTCCTATAATTAATTATTTAATTCAATATATACATTTTCATAGCTCATATATGATGACCTACTTATGTGTAAAATTTAAAGAAAATCCCTGCGTGGGCACATCTGTAACACCCCCTTTCTATACATTACCATATCAATTGCTTAAAAACTACACCAGTCTACAGCCATGTCAGGAAATAAGGAAAAGGCCCAGCGGGCGGAGGCAAGAAAAGGTGCCTCGGGTTCGAAAGCAGGGGTTGTTCCAGCACCAAAGTCAGCAAAGCGGACAATAGAAGAAGTGGCCAACTCCAGTGCAGAAGAGATAGCCCTCCTATCTACCCACATGGATGAGCTCTCAACTGACATGAAGCAAATTAAAGACAATATAAGTGATCTAATGAAAAAGAGTGATGATATGATGACGAAAGCTGATATGAAAACTTTCATTAAGAGTACAGTAGAAGAGATAATGACTGAGATCTACAAAACTATAGAGGTTACTATAGACATCAAAGTAAAAGAAAAAACAGAAACAATGAAGAAACAGATTGAACAGCTAAACAAGGAGATAGAATCTGTCAGAAATGAAAACAATAAACTAAAAACTGACCTCAGTGAAGCAAAGATACAAAATGAAGAAACAGCTAAAATAGCCAAGCAAGGACTTCAGAAAGCAAACCAGAATGAACAATATTCAAGAAAGAATAATGTGAAAATACTGGATATTGCAGAACAGCCAGATGAAGATGAAGATAAACTGATAAACACTGTTGGGGAGCTGCTGTACAAGCAGAAAGTCACCATCACTCCACAGCAGATTGTCGCTATCCACAGGATTCCAGGCAAATCAGGGTCGCCAAAGCCTGTACTGATTAAGTTCAGAAATAATAATGACAAAACCAAAGTCATGAAAACCCGGGCTGGCATGAAGGCGATGGGCAACCGTCTTGTGGATGACGTTACCAAGCTGAACACGACTCTCATCAGCAAACTCAACGACCATTCTCAGATAGATTCGGCCTGGTATTTCAATGGCGCCATCTTCGGAAAAACAAAAAGTGGGAAAAGACTCAAATTTGAAATGTATGATGACATTGATGACGTAATCTCCAAAGCGGACAGCAAGAAATAAAAATATGTCATAAAATGACGCTATATATTCTGTGTGAAAGTTTGTGTGCGTGTGAAAAACATTGAAGATATAAACTGTTTTTCGGATAATTTAATCTCATTAGGATTATCATACCGCAGGACTCAAAGGTAACTGTTTAATTTTAACCATATAAAGAAGCCTATTTGACTTTTGACTATACCCAAAGATGTTTTGCTTTCATCCCTGAATCACAATATGGTTTTGATGACCTATACTTCTAGTTTTGTCTACTCAAATGAACTATGTCACGAGACAACCTGCATTTTGCAGCATTATGCAGAATACAGACACAAATCAGCTGTGCAACTATACAGGCTTTTAGATGCCTCTGTCGTTAATACAGTCAAAGGCCACTGTTTCTTAAACCTTATCTCATAGAACCAGGTAGAAATCTTTTAAATGACATGATTTTTATCAATGACTGATCCTCTTGTTATTATTTAGATAAATATATACTTCATAGATGCATTTGTAAATGTATATATAATGTTAATCTCTCTCTGGGTCTGGAATGCATATTTTCTACTATAGCCTCAGTTCAACCTTGGCACACCTTTGTCATTTGCCTACATACATCTTCACAGCAGCTGCCACATATTAAAGTTGAAAATTTTCAAAGAATTTTGACTTTGACAAGGAGCATGAATTTTCTTTTGTTGCTTGACAGCCTGCTTGGTGGTTATCAAACACTGTTGGTATATGATGAGGTACTAATTCCATGGGTGTGCTGGGCTTGATACTCGGACTATACTATTTTGCTGGCTCATATGAGAAATAGTCAATTCCTTTAAGGTGTATTTATGGTACAACAGTTCTTGCCTCAATATGACCAAAAAATATTACTTTCTGGCTCAGTATCTACAGAAGCTGCAGTTTACAAGCAGCTCTATCATATTTTACAATGTCACTCTTCAATTAAAAATAGGGGGTATATTGCTGTCTTTCATGCATGTCTGGCCTACATGTATAGTTTTAGAAATAAATAAAAGCCAGGTTTCAAGAGACCTTTTTCTTAATACATGAACATGTTTTTCATGATATATTTTGGTCATGGACTATGACATTCATAACATAGTAGGTATCAGCCATATCAAGAGAAAACCTGTCACACACAATACTACAGCTCACATTTGCCATGACTGTTCAAGTTGATACACAGCCTCTGAAAACATCATCTGCTTAAGGTCAAAGTATTGCTTAAAGTATTGTGTTTTCTTCATACCAGCCAAAACTGATCAATACATGTTTTCTCTTGATGGCACCATTATTATATCATTACAAATACTCTTATGAAAATATGGATACCTACTATATCATTTACATAACATTATAGAGTAATTATACTGAGTTGTTCATCAGAATGATATGAATTTGGACAACTGTTGGTTGTCCCTGATCAGTCTGTTGCTATAGTCAACTTAGATAAGGCTATGAAAAATACTTTTAACCACTAAAATGTACAGTAATTATTTGAGAAATATTATCCTGAAGTCTGTCTATTTGCTTTTGCGATCAGTGTTGACACAAACCAGAGTGTTCAGATAAGACTGAAACTGTTCTTATGGTCAACATAGATTATCTTATGATATTCTACTTTCTATCGCACATTTAACTTCAAAATATACTGTAGTTGTTAGAGAAATTGTCTTATGGACAGAATGGACTAATTATGTATGATATATACAATTCTATAATGTACACCAATTTATTTAAGACACATTATGAGAAAGTCTGTCTTTGATTTATTTCTGATCAGTGCAAGCACAAACCAGACTGCATGGATAGGGGATACAGAATTAGGAAAATATCTTATGGTCAGCATAGATAAATTATGCTATGATATATACAATTAATTCTATAATGTACACTGAGTTATTTGAGACACATTATGAGAAAGTCTGTCTTTGATTTATTTCTGATCAGTGCAAGCACAAACCAGACTGCATGGATAGGGGATACAGAATTAGGAAAATATCTTATGGTCAGCATAGATAAATTATGCTATGATATATACAATTAATTCTATAATGTACACTGAGTTATTTGAGACACATTATGAGAAAGTCTGTCTTTGATTTATTTCTGATCAGTGCAAGCACAAACCAGACTGCACGGATACGAGGATACAGAATCAGGAAATCCTTTTGTAGGTCAGAACATATGTTATGTTATTTGCCATTAATTACAAATTGCACAGTAGTTAAATTTGAAAAAAAAACATTATGGGAAAGTCTGTCTTTGATTTATTTTCTGATCAGTGTTAACAAAAACCAAACTGCACAGATAAGATTATACAGAAACAAGAAATTTTCCTTTTAAGGTCAAAAGAGGTATATATGCTATGATTAGAAGTATTTGAGACACATTATGGGAAAGTCTGTATTTGCTTTATTTTGGATCAGTGTTGACATAAACTAGTTTGTACAGATAAAATGATATATAGATTCAGAACAGTAGAGGCATTGGACTGTCAATATGACTATAACAAATGCCCCGACCAGGCAAATAACTACTTTGCAGCTAGCTTTCTTCCTTGTTGGTCACATATGCAAAGAAAGAGCTTTCCCGTGATGCAGCTAAGGGAAATAACCAGTAAGAGCAAATGGCTCAATACAATGAACAGTTATCTATCATACTGGAAATTTATCTATTTACTGCACAAGAAATTAGATGTAGGCACTGTGCAAGTATAACTGATACTCTGATCAGACTGCAATAGAAGGTGTTTGGGTTTTCTCTAGTAAAATGCTAAAAAGGTACAAGTAGGCAAAGATCAGGAAAAGGCGCAATCAGAAAAAGATTCCCACTCCAAAAACCGAGGTGGGAAAAAACCAAACTAACAATCAGGTACTTATACCATGAAACATCTCGTAAGCCGAATGAGCAGCTATTTTCCCAATAGGTGGCCACTCAGTTACCTTAACTTAACTAAAAATATAAAAACATACATAAGGCGCCAACAGCACAAAAATTTTTATACACCAAGACATAAAACAAAAAGAACCACCACAGAAGTATCGACTTGGAACGATCAGTAACATAAAGTTACTGGCGGGCTTAAACCGGTTTTACATGGCCATAACCTCACCCTCAGCTTCTGCAGTGGTTCATAACATTTAGTTAGTTATTTGGTCCTCGTGGTGAATCTCTAACTAGTCAATGAATCATCAAGAACAAACAAATAAATCATGATAAACATCCTGATGAATCAAAAACCAGGACTCACAGACTGAGTAAGCTGCCCGACGATGGAGATCCCTGGGCGCCGAATAACCTACTAACTCCGGAGCAAAAGAAAAACACCAGTTGGACCCCGGTGGGCCAAGCAACAGACAAGAAGCTCCGGCCCCAACCAACTAAAATGAATAGCTTTATGTCGGGGCCATCATAGAGTCTGACGCCCGACCCACCGGCGTGCAATTAAAGAAGGCAGCATAGTTATCAACCATGATTGGGTTAAAAACTAAGCATGCAGACTGTCGCATAACATTTAAGTTATAACCTATACGTCTGTAACGTGTTATGATTTTTCTGAACTGAAAAGAAAAATCATTAATTCCTTTAAGTTTCTTAAATTTGTAAACCAAGTCACCATAAAATTCAGGTTCCGATAGGCCCTCACTTAAAAGCGTCTTTAACCCAACATTATATTTGGAAATCAATTCATAGTGTCTATGATAAAATTTAGAAAATGTTTTTCGAAGTTTATGATACCGATAGCCCTGTTGGAGAAGTTTTGCCGTTAAACATTTATTTCGAGCGTTGAAGTCTGTAACATGATTGCAGACTCTAGCAAACCTAATAAGTTGCGAAATGTATACACCATAAGAAGCACGACGAGGAACGTCACCATCCAAAAAAGGAAAATTTACTATATCAAAATCAAAGTCATCGCGCTTATCATAAATTTTAGAAGAAACAAATCCATTTGCAACAGAAAGATGTAGATCTAAAAAAGGGGCTTCAGTATCTGTGATATTGGCTTTGTTCAACTGAAGTTCAGGTGGATAAATTTGATTGACCATACCTTCAAAATAAGGGTTGTCAATGTTCAAAAGGTCATCGAGGTACCTAGATGTGGAATTAAAAGCCTCGATAACATCAGCTTGATTATCATGGTTAAGAGAATCCATGAAATCTCTTTCTAAGACAACTATATTTTATCAAAACTGATCAAATCAAAAAAAAAAAAAGTTTGAAAGCTACTATTTCTAGTCACATTCACTTTTGTCTGTTTTTATTTCTATCTTATACATTGGATGTATAGGAAGCAACTTAGACCACCCTTCAATAAACTTGTATTTGCTGTTGAAATCTATTTAAAGAAAATACATCTGTTTCAAAATCGATCATGGTTTTAAAACTAAGCTAAGTTGTTCAAAATCTATTTAGCCTGATTGTGTTGTTATTTTTTCATGTTGTCTAATTATACATTTTGTTGTTCATTTTATATTGTCTATTCATTCTCTCTCATGGTCTGGCAGCTATTACATATATGCAAACCATGGCTTTAAAAATACTTTCAACCAATTGTCAGGGACTAGGTTCAATAGAAAAAAGACTAGATGTTTTCAATTACTTAAAGGAAAAAAAAAGTGATATATATTGTCTCCAAGACACACACACTACTAAAGCATCCGAACGTTTTTTCAGATCACAGTGGAATAATGAATGCTTGTTTAGCTCAGGAACCTCTAACTCTAGAGGAGTGGCTATTCTTTTTAATAAAACAGTAGATTTCAAAATAAATAACTCAATTTCAGATCCAGAAGGAAACTACATTATTTGTGATCTATCAGTTGCAGACAACAGGTTTACTCTCATTAACTTATATGGACCTAATAAGGACACTCCTCAATTCTTTCAAAACATAATGGAAATTGCAGAAACCTTAGAAAATACAAATCTGATGATATGTGGAGATTTTAATACAATTCAAGACGAAAAACTAGATTATTTCAACTACAAAAATATAAACAACAAAAAGTCTCATAAAAAATTATAGAAATTAAAGAAACCTATAAACTTCATGACCCATTTAGAGAGGCATACCCTTCACTTAAACGATACACTTGGAGGAAAAAATCTCCCTTAAAGCAAGCACGCTTAGATTATTTTTTGGTTTCAGAAACAATGCTTACTTCAGTTAATAAAAGTGCAATAGAAGGAAGTTATAGATCTGACCACTCTATAATAACACTGGACATATCATTTATTAAGTTTCAAAAAGGAAAGCCTCTTTGGAAACACAATAACTCTCTTTTATATGAAAAAGAATATCTAAAAATAATAAATGACAAAATTGATGATGTAAAAAGACAATATGCCATACCAGTTTATAATATTGAAAACATTCAGAATATACCTGACCAAGAAATCCAATTTACAATAAATGACCAGCTTTTTTTAGAAACCTTACTTATTGAACTAAGAGGCAAATCAATTTCATTTTCATGTTACAAGAAAAAACGACAAGAACAAGACGAAAAAGAAATTATAAAAAGAATTGAGTCCCTTGAAAATAATCTTTCAAACAATAATGTAATTGAAGTGGAAAATTTAAAAGAAGAGCAAAATAACATTAGAAAACACAAAATGCAAGGTATCCTAGTCAGATCAAGAGCTCAGATTATTGAAGATGATGAAAAACCTACTAATTACTTCTGTAACTTAGAGAAACACAATTATTCAAGCAAAATTATACCTAAACTAGATACAGAGGATGGGAAAACAATAACAGATCAATTTGAAATTTTAAATGAAACAAAGATATTCTATCAGGACCTTTATTCTTGCAAAGATAGTCAGCTCACAGACATTAACCTACATGATACTTTACAAAATTTAGAAGTAAATACCCTGAATTTGGAAGAATCAAGAACAATTGACGGGCATATAAAGTATGAAGAAGCATCAAAAGTACTTAAGGCAATGTCAAACAATCGGAGCCCAGGATCTGATGGCTTCAGTGCAGATTTTTTTAAAGTATTCTGGAAAAAACTAGGTCACTTTATTATACGTTCGATCAACTATGGTTTCACCAAAGGATTACTTTCAATCACTCAAAGAGAAGGAATTATAACATGCATTCCAAAAGATAATAAACCTCGTAATCAAATAAAAAACTACAGACCTATTTCTTTACTTAACTGCATTTATAAAATCGCTTCAGGAGTCATTGCACTTAGAATAAAAGGTACACTTCATAAACTAATACACGCTGATCAGACTGGTTTTATTGCTGGGCGATACATAGGAGAGAATACAAGACTAGTTTATGATATTATGCATCTTACAGAGGAAAATAACATTCCAGGTTTACTTTTACTTATAGACTTTGAAAAAGCCTTTGATTCTGTCTCTTGGTCATTTTTATACAAAGTTCTAGAATACTTCGGTTTCGGTGATTCTCTGATTTCATGGATAAAACTATTTAATAATAATGCTAGCCTAAGTGTAAATCTAGGTGGTCATCTTTCATCATCTTTTAATATTGGTCGTGGATGTCGTCAAGGAGACCCAGTGTCACCTTTTTTATTTATTCTCTGTGTGGAGATTTTAGGTATAATGATAAGAAATAATAAGGATATTAAAGGCATAATAATAAATGAGAAAGAACATAAATTTTCACAATATGCTGATGATACTTTATTTTTCTTAGATGGAACAAGCAAGTCACTTAATGAAACACTCAATGTTTTATCAGATTTTGCCAGCTTCTCAGGACTTAAAATTAATTTTGGAAAAACTCATGCTGTGTGGATAGGACTAAAAAAATACAGTACTGCCTCAATCAAGACACGATGGAAACTTTGCTGGGGTAAAACAGACTTTAAACTATTAGGAATTATTTTCAAAGTTAATTTAGATGAAATACAAAATATAAACTATTCAGATAAAATACAAAAAATTAAATCTTTAATAAAGTTATGGAAACGCAGGTACCTAACGCCATTAGGCAAGATAACAGTAATAAAAACTTTACTTTTACCAATTTTAAACCACTTGTTCATTTCAATACCTAATCCAAGTGATCGAATTCTAAAAGAATTAAATAGTATGTTTTATGAATTTCTGTGGGAAGGCCCAGCTAAGATAAAACAATCAGTTGTTGTGCAAAAATATTGTGAAGGAGGACTAAAAATGATCAATTTGAAAGCTTTTATGAACAGTATGAAGATAACTTGGTTAAGAAGAATTGCTGTGACAGATAGCCCATGGCAATCTGTCATTAAAAATACAATCAATTTTTATGAGGTGTTTTCATTTGGCACTAACTATATTGATTCCCTACTCCCAAAAATAAGAAACAAGTTCTGGACTGATGTCCTCAAAGCATATTCAGACTTAATAACTGAAAATAAAATTGATAAGGAAGACTCGATTCTCTCTTGCCCAATTTTTCATAATATTAACATCAAAGTTGGGAATAGTACGGTATGTGTAAGGAATTGGCACAAAAAAGGAGTTAAACATATAAACGATTTGGTAAAAGAAAATGGGCAATTTCTCTCACAAGTAGAATTTGAAAATATGTTTAACATTAAAACAAACTTTATCCAGTTTCAAGGTATAATACATGCAATCAAAGAATATGCCATAAAACATGGCATTATGAATTTTACAAAAAATCTAAAAATGCCATTCATTCCAATAAATATATTTCTCCTTATAAAATCAAAGAAAGGTGGTAAAGATTTCTACAATATCTACAATATCTTAAATAATAACAAACCCTCGTCTCAGCCTAAATGGGAAAACACATATAATATTGAACAAGAGACCTGGAAGGATATATATGCATCACCCTTTAACTTACCAATAGGCACTAAATTACAGTGGTTTCAAACACAGATTAACCATAGAATACTACCAACAAGAAAACTGTTACACAAAATGAAATATGTACAAAACCCAACATGTAATTCTTGTGGAGAGGAAGAAACCATAAGTCATTTGCTTTGGACTTGTCCAGAAAGTCAGTCAATTATAAGACAACTTATCAGATGTTTACAAAATAACAATGTCAATCTTATATTTGTCGAAGAATTGTTCATTTTTAATATAGGAAACACATATACTACCGCAGACTTGCAACTCTTCATCATAATTAAACACTATATTTATGCAGCAAAGCGTCTTGACCAGCCTCTTTCACTTATCGCACTTCTTAGAAAAATAAAGTATATACATGGCCTTGAACGAAACACAGCAACGAAAAAAGACAGTCTAGACAAATTTGAAGAAAAATGGCTTAAATACAGAGATTTTTTACTGTCAATCAACTGAGTGTTCTCAAAACTTCCCTGATAATACCTATGTCAAACCTTTAAGATTATTTGTAAGTATATAGAGCTAAAAAAATAAAAAAAAACACTGCCAGGGCATGAGTGAGAGTCTACTAGACAACTCATATTTCCTTATATACATATATGTTGTTCTTGTTTTCTTTTTCATTTATCTGAGGTGAACACATTGTCATTCAAGTTTAGCTTTAACCCATTTAGTGTAGCTGGAAGAAATACATTATTTTACACAACAAAGTAGGATATACATAGATATAGTATACTATACTGAAAGGCTACCAGTAAATCAGGTTCAATTAACACATGACAATATTTGAAATCATATTTTTTACAAAATATCAAAATTTTATAGATAGAAACCATTCATTGATGTAGATATGATATTTTCTATTGTTAAAACAACTGTTTGTGTTCATATTGTAGACTATCATAACATATTAATTGAATGAAGTATGAATGGAGAGTGGAGAATGAACGCACTTTCTTATACGCAAATCCATCCATGTAGTTTGTAAGGCACTCAGGGGGATGATCCTCCCCGACCCTCTGGGTGCCAAATGACGGGGAGAATAAATGGGTTGCCCTCAGGTAACTGAAAAAAAAAAAAAAAAAAAAAAAAAAAAAAAGAAATCTTGTCTCATGCTGTCTTTATTCAGCTTTGAGACATCCAGTCTCTTAGGAGCTTTCTTGCCTTGAGGTCGCCTCGCAGGCTGTATTCTTAGGTTGAGTTTGCTGACAACCAGTCTATGATCTGTCCAGCAGTCTGCACCACACATAGTCTTTGTCACTTTAACATCCTGCCTGTCTGTTCTCCGCACTATGACATAGTCTATGAGATGCCAGTGTTTGGAACGGGGATGCATCCAGGATGTTTTGTTCCTATTAGGTAGACGGAAGACTGTGTTGGTGATTAGAAGGTCATGTTCAGCACACTTCCTGAGAAGCAAGAGACCATTGCTGTTGCACTTTCCAACCCCTTCTGGACCTATAACTCCTTCCCAGGTCTGGTGGTCTGTACCCACTCTGGCATTAAAGTCGCCAAGAAGGATAAGCTTGTCTGTGCGGGGTGTTGCAGAAATAACATTGTCTAGGTCATCATAGAACTTGTCCTTGACCTCATCTGGATTGGTCATTGTGGGTGCATAAGCACTGACAATAGTTGCATGTTAATTGCCTGACAGAGGAAGTCTCAATGTCATTAGACGGTCATTAATGCCTTTTGGCAATCCTGACAGCTTACCAACAAGTTCTGTTTTGATGGCAAAGCCAACTCCTGCTTCACGCCTCTCTTCACTTTTGCGTCCACTCCAGAAGAAGGTGTATCCAGCACCAACTTCTTTGATCTCCCCAACATCTGCGAACCGAGTCTCACTCAATGCAGCTATCTGTGTATCATACCTCCCAAGTTCTCTGCCCACAAGGGCCGTTCTACGCAGTGGTCTATCTGACCCAGCATTGTCCATTAAAGTACGCACATTCCATGCGCCAATACGTAAGGGAATTACTCTAGCTTTTTTCTTTGTATTTCGACCGCTTAAGGGGATCCCCGCTGATCGCGGTTAACCAGCCAGGGGGTTTGAAGCAGGCAATTGTTTAGGGCACCTTTTCTAGCCCCTTCCCCATGCTACGGGGGTGAGCAGTGCGGTCCTAAATAGGTCTGCTCAGTCGCTCAGCCGACTGCCGAATTCTGCTTACTGCTTCTCCTCACAGAAAGCGACCATTAGAACTGAGCCGCCTGTGTGCTGGTCTGCAACTACAGCTCCCAGTGTGTCCTACACCTGCTGCTTCGCCACTCGCCCATCGCCACAGGACTTTGTAGGTATGTGGGTGCAAGTGTGATGAAATTGTTGTGTATGCAAGTGCTTGTGTGTTGAGAAATAAGATGACATGCGCTATGAAATTGGATTATAGTGAGGAAGAGGTGCGCAACGTCAACCTCACTCTCTAGTCCTCGCCCAGCTGCGCCCAGAGGCAAGACACAGGTCAAGACGTCTGGAGTTGGGTTTGGATGCAGTAGATGACCGTAACATCTTTAGTGCCTTGTCATGCTCTGCATGTTCCACAACATGTTGCTGTATCGCTTTCTGAACCGTTGAATCAGGTGATTTCTTCCGCTCCATCTACCGAAACAGTCTTTGCATATCAGGACTAGGCATATCCAGACACACAGGTTTGATTTTGGAGTTTCCTTCTCCTAGATGAATTGCTGGCCACAGCTGAAGAGCTCCATCTACCCTTCCTTAGGTTTTGTTTAGAGACCTGTAAACTCCTAGGAGGACTGTCAACCAAGACTAATGAGTTCGCCCTGCCCAGCTAGATTTTTGTGTAGAGAACTAGCTTAACTCCTAGATGAGTTGCCTTCCAAGGCTAACGAGCCCCATCTGCACCGCATGACAACAGGTAGTACTGATTACATGTTACAGTAGCAGTTAAACTGACCTGACCATTGCAACTCAATACACCAGAAAACATTAACACCCCCTTACACCCAATATAGTAAAACTCGGGTATGCAGGGGTATACTTGTTTTTTTTTTTTTTTTTCTTATTTTTGATCCAAAACATAGATTGCGGGTACCCTATATCTATGTTTTGAGCAAAAACATAAAAAAAAAAAAAATCAAATTTATTCCAATGTTTCAGGACTTGTTTTCATGTGGCATTTTCAGGCAGCATACATACCCTAAAAACACATACCATCAGGAAAACATGTCCGGCGAGGCGGTTCTAGCGTGTACCCATATCAATATTTTCAGCAAAAATATTAAAAACATCTTTTTTCTTTTCTTTTTTTTTTCAATGAAAATTTCAATTTTTGTAGCTCAAAAATTTCTGTATATTGCATATGCTAGTATTCGTAACGACTATTGCAAGTTTTCAGCACCACGCATAATGTCCATGAGCACTTCACATACATTTGAGCCAGCTCGTGGGAAAACAGGTCTGACACAAACCGACCTGTAAAGTCACAGAAGCAGGCTAGAAGCTTGAAATTTTGGAGTTAAGTAGAGGATGAATTGTACTATCTGAATAGCGAAAACAAAGGCGCTGATCAGCTTCGCGGTTACCGCGAAGCTAATCTGCGCCTTTGTTTTCACCTATGCAGATTGTTGGTTTTCCAATGGGGCGCCTCAAAATTTTGTCTATTTATTCTTACACTTGAGACTGTTTTCGCATCTGCTATTATACATTTGACGAGCCTTTAATTAAACACGTTTTTCTAATTGTGTTTTCTTAGGCTCAACAATAATCACGATAATGATACTAATTCCATGTCATTTCTTCTTTTTTTTCTTATTATAAAATAAAATAGTATTTAAAGACCTACATGTACTTCTGAAGAAGCTAAAAGTGGTACCACTGTTTATTCAATTATGACCCCTAATGGTGCAATATGGTCCTTAGACTGTTATAATGAGGTGATTATCACATTTCTGCAGGGAGTCATAAAGAGGCCCCTAAAGGATAATACCTGTAGTTCCACTGTTTATTGATTTTATGGTCCCAGATAACCTGTGCAATAAAACTGCCTCCCTCTGCAATCAATATTGATTTTTCCTGTTTTGGCCCCTACCTGTATTCTGAGTCATTGTCAGGGCACTAGGTTTTCTCATGCCCTGTCCCTTGTCTAATGACCCTCAATAGACATGGAAATAGGTCTTTAAGTTTATTGTACCAAGAATAATTATTGATTTAAAAGTGAAAATGGAGGTATTTGTGCTTTTATGTTCATTTTGTGGCATATTTCAATAATTTTGCCAGTTGTGATATGTAAGGCTTTAATAAATCTCAAAACATTTTTACATACATGTAGATGGCTGAAAATCAGTCAGTCTGTACGACACTGGTGTTGAGATTTCAGCCATTTCATGAAAAGGCTGAAATGTTTTGTCGTTTTATTTTACGGCTGAGCGAATTAGTCATTTCACGAAACGGTCATTTCATGAAACGGGATGATTTCACAGATTGGCTGTAACATATGCACACAAACAACAGGTATCAGCATTTTGCACACGTTATATTGTTGCCAAAGGTTGCGTTAACAAGAACAAACATATCATATTTCAAATAATGCTGTGTCTGTAACTGCAACGGCAGACAACTTTTTCAATTATTTCATTTGATTAGTTCATTTACTACCACATACAGGTAGGTAGGTCCGTTGTTTATGTTAAGTACATATCGATTTGTTTCAAAAGTAGTGACATACCAGTACCAGCTTCACCTAATTTTATTGGTTGTTTGCATATATGGACGGATTTCGATAAGGCCCAGATCACACTAGCACATGCGTACGCTTCGGGATTCCGTATTTGTCCTTCCTATGCGTAACGTTATGTATCTAACCCGTAATGTCCGTAGCTATTGAGCCGCCTCGTGGGAAAACCAACAATGTGGTTTCCGAACAGGTCTGACACAAACCGACCTGTACCGTCACAGAAAAGAGCTAGAAGCTTGAAATTTCGGATTTAAGTACATGTAGATGGGAATTCGAGTAAGGAAAACAAAGAAGCTGATCAGCTTCGCAGTTACTGCGAAGCTGATCTGCGCCTTTGTTTCGCCTATGCAGATTGTTGGTTTTCCCATGAGGTGGCTCATTCATTGGACCTGGAAGATTCGCGGCCAAGTTTTGATATGTAAAAAATCAGGTACCGATGAAAAATCCGTAATGGTAGGTAATGACACGTAACTGGAGACATTTATTCGAATCTGTCCATATCCAGTCGGTATGAAAACCATATCTATTCCGTAATTAAACATATCTTTACGCGTGCATTTGTTGTGGATCAATACTGTTTCATGTGTGATGTTTTGTTCGGTTGACGGTCTTTGGCGGCGAACAATTATGTACTGATAATTTTCGAAACGTTTCGTTTTAATTGAATTAGGATACCTTACATCTAATTGTAACAAATATGCCTATCTGTACGGAACAGTCCTTTTAACATAATGGCGAATAGTAATTCCCATACTGGTAAAATTTAAAAAAGCGGCAATGAAATAAACAAACAAACAACAATATACTTATCTTGCTTAAGTGTCTATTTGATTTTAACATCTTTAATATACAAATGACGAAAGAATGCCTTCGCTAAAATTGTTCCACCTATTTGAGCCTTCGTTTGAGAAAACCAACAATCTGGGTTTCCGACCAGGTCCGACACAAACTGGCCTGCTCAGCCACAGAAGTAGGCTTGAACCTTGATATTACGGATTAACGAAGAAGAGGAATTGTACTGCACATCTGATCTGCGTCTTTGTTTTCGCATAATGCAGATTGTTTGTTTTCTTTTACGGCGGCTCATTTCTTATTTTGTCTCGTCAATGTATAATTTCAGACCAAGAAATGAGCTCATCATCCACAGACACGTACTCGTTTAAAGGACAGTTCAGGAGTCACCTATTCCGGAAGGCCAAAAGAAAAGCACTGCGCATGTCAATTGTCATTGTCGCCGCTTTCATCGTTTGTTGGACGCCCTATTTCGTCCTCTTCACCTGTTTCACATTCCTTAACATCCGCGAAATGCCTCAGAACACGATGTTATATCTGTCGTTCATTGGGTTATCCAACAGCCTCCTAAATCCGATGATATACGGAGCATTCCACCTGTGTAGCGTTCATACTCCACGACCGGAAAGACAGAGGTATGAATATAAAGAATGTGGTCCTATTGCTAAAGCCCGGACTTTCTCTCGGAGAACTACAAAAACTATGTTATAGTATGGCTGGCCCATAGATGATTGTAGATGAGCTTAAGTTAATTGCTTTTTGCATACAGCTTTTGTTTGTTAATGTTGTTGATGTCATTTTGTGTTTAGAAATAATTATAGTCTATGTGTTACTGTCCAGACAACATCTTTCAGAGCTACCTTTTTCAAAATCTCAAATTTCTAAAATACCTCAAGAAAAATGACCATGTCATACTTGTCTTACAAAGTGCCGCAAAAAAAAAAAAAGAAAGAAATTCGGTTTACTATCAATAGAGTAAAAATGCACAAAAAATATTTTGAAAAGGCCTTTTGCATCTGCAAGGGAGGTAACCCAAACAGATTAAAATTGAAAATCCAGCAAATATCTGGAATAATTTTTTTGAGTTTGGCGCTCAGCTGTGTTTACTATACAACTTTGTTTTTGGTTTGGGGCATTCAAATAAAAATAATCAGTTTAGATTTTTACCGGGAAAATAGGTTCTTTCTTTGATGACATTTTCACAATGGAAATAACCCTATTCAAAATAATTTCTGGCATATATTTTTATCTGTTAACCGATTTTCAAAATGTTTGCGGCAGCACTTTTTAAGACTTCTGGAATGCAGTATGGTGACATGGTCATATTTTTCTTGAAGCGTTTCAGAAAGTTGACATTTTGAAAAAGGCAGTTTCTGGAAGATGGTGTATGGACAGTAGTTTCTTCCCGAAACAGTGTCTTGGCTAAGCAACATGCTTTTCACGAAGCGCTGATGGAATTATCGACTGGTCCCAGCATTTGCTTTTTCTTAGCAAATTCTATTTTCCCAATGTCTCGGCAAATACATGTATGTGTTCCTAAAACAACGTCCGCTCGGTAATTGACACGTTAAAAATAAAATAAATTACACAGCAAAGGAAACAAAGCAAGAGCTTGCGCGCTAGACACTCCTAGAAACTGCTAAAACATAAGCTTTCCGAAAACATGCCCATGCAATATACAGAGAATGTTTTTGGTTGTAAAAATGAAAATTTTCAATAGAAATTGTTTGATATTTTTTCTTATTTTTGCTCAAAACATAGATTATGGGTACACGTTAGAACCGCATCGGCGAGGCGGTTCTAACGAGTACCCACAATCTAAGTTTTAGAGCAAAAATAAGAAAAATAGGTATACCCCTGCAAACCACAGATTTTCTATATAAAAGTGGGGTTCAAGGGGGTATACATAACACGGCCATGTTTTCTTGATGAAGGAATTTAGCATCTAGTTTTAATGAAAATGCGCAATTAAGGTAAGGGACGGTCGTTCATTTCAAAAGCATGAAGCATTAATCAAATCGCAACACAACTGCATTTACCAGCAATGTCAACATGTCTGTAAAATATTACTCAATATTACTGAATTTATTACTAAAATATATCAGGTTTCCCACTGTCTTTCACGTTGTTGTGAGATAGTCAAATGATTTACAAATGCTTCATATTTCCTTAACACTTTAAACCACACCGTACATACGTCTCATCAAATTCTAACTGATACGTCAAATTATTTACGAATACTGCATTGTTTCTAGCTTACTATGCATACCCATAATTTTAATTATGAATTCAGTATGGTAAGAGCCGGAACTGTGCTTTGCGTTCTGTGCCTGGGCATACCAGGGTTCAAACTGAATCAACATTAATTTTACATTATTTCAACGATGTGTGTCCCAATTTTGATTCTACTGTTTCTGCATTTTGTGCAAATGTGTGTGTGTGTGTGTGTGTGTGTGTGTGTGTGTGTGTGTGTGTGTGTGTGTCAAGATGAATGAAATATTCTTATAAGGGACGCAAAACTGAATTTAAAACTGACTATGCTTCCAAGCTGACCGCTTTAGGAGACCGAACAATGCCAGAATTTCATGGGTATTTGAAATAATCGCATTCATCACGTCTGGTGCGACACGTATCCAAAGTCGCGTCTACGTCTGTTATTTCACGTATCAACAGTTATTGTCCGTCTTTTGTTTCCAGTATAAAACGACTGTCGTGATTCGTATCAGGTAAAATTGCACATGGTTCACATGAACGAGTCGTGCGATCAATAGTAGTCTTTCAAATAGATATAGCTATGTACGAGCATAGGCAAACAGAATAGCCCCAGATGTGACGCCGCAGAACACGTACATGTATATTCAAGCATGCGATTTTCAAATATTTCTAGTATATATATATTTGGCAGAAAGTATTGATGCTTTCTGAAAACGTGCCATTTTAAGACTTTCATGCAATGTTCTGGCCAATCCACGGATAAGCTGACCATGACTCATGTATGTACGGATACGTGGGTGTCCACACAAGACTGACGATTATTATTTTTTTCTGAAACCGTTAGCTAAAGTCTTATAAAACAAGAAAAAACAACAAAATTAATTTACCCGCCAAAACGCATAAGCTGACATAAACATTTGTAATCTAAATTATCAGCTGGAATTTGACGAGCCGCATGTACGGTGAGAAATTATCAAATGTCAATGTCAATTTAAAGGTGACATGCACCAGTTAGTTTTGACAAAAATGCCCGTGCAGAAAGTTGTCAATATAAACAGCATTGCCATCATTACAAAAACTTGTCTATGTAATATACAGAGGTTTTTGTCCGAAAACAAATATGAAAATTTCATTGGACATACATTGTAGGTACACGTTTGAACCGTCTCGCTAAGGCGATTATAACGAGTACCCAGAATGTATGTTTTGTATCAAAAATAAGAAAATTAGGTATATCCCTGTAAACCCCAGTTTTTTTTCCTATATAAAAGTGGGGCATAAGGGGGTATATATAACACGGAAATGTTAGCCTGATTATGAAATATGACATTAAAACAGCCTAACCAGTGACACTTAAAAATCTGAATTTCAATCCTTAATAAAACACCATCTGTCAAACATTCTTGCACATGAGTGTGACTTCAGGATTTGAAAATCGAAATAGCTTCACTCTTATTTTTATTGTTTCCTTCATTTAAATATTAAGTTACCTATTGAAATGGAACCAGTAGAACCTCAAATTCAAATCATGCGTATAATTCTACACTTAGTCCTCTCATAAAATGTTACACGTGTCATAATTGCCTCATTTTACGCGTAAACACCATGTCTAACTTAAATAGACGTTGAATTTAACGTAATTACACGTAAAATGCACATGTTCATTTGCTATGTGCTATTTTCATGTAAATCTTGTTGTACGTGTCGATCTGAGTTAAAGGCACGTTGTTGAATAATTAGTAGCTATTACAAAGCTTCTGTTTCGTCTCTTTAGTGCTTTCTACTTTTAAAACTCATTTTGTACGCAACTTTTGTTTAAGCATGTTTAATAAATCTTTTTCAGTCATTTGTTCTGCTTATTTTTGCTTCCTAGTTTGCGAAGACATTTTGAAAACGCGGTACATCTTTGTATACATGTAGGTGTTGAGTGGTTCAAACCATTAGTAATCATTACGAAAACATGTCCATATAATATACAGTAATTTTTTCAGCTCAAAAATCGATGAATTTCAGAAGAAATATTTTGATATTTTTCTTATTTTTTGCTCAAACCATAGTTTGTGGGTACTCGTTAGAACCACCTCGCGTTCTAACAATCTTTGTTTTGAGCAAAAATAAAAAAATATCAAACTTTTCCAATGGTTTTTTCAATTTTTACAGCTGAAAAAATCTCTGAATATTGCGTGGGCAAGTTTTCGTAATAACATCGCAAACCAGACACTAGGCGGAAGAGAAAGGACATCAAAAAACATCATAATAATTTTTCACAACACGCATAACATGCAAAATGACAGCCTCTTTCCCTAGAAGGTGGCAACCCGGCTAGCATAACAAGCAAAATGACAGCCTCTTTCCCAAAAAGATGCCAACCCGGCTAGCATAACAAGCAAAATGACAGCCTCTTTCCCAACAAAGTGGCAACCCGGCTTGCATAATAAGCAAAATGACAACCTCTTTCCCAACAAGGTGGCAACCCAGCTATCATAATAAGCAAAATGACAGCCTCTTTCCCAATAAGGTAGCGACCCGGCCAGCATAATGAACAAAATGACAGCCGCTTTCCCAACAAGGTGGCAACCCGGCTATCATATTAAGCAAATTGACAGCCTCTTTCCCAACAAGATGCCAACCCGGCTAGCATAACAAGCAAAATGACAGCTTCTTTCCCAACAAGGTGGCAACCCGGCTTGCATAATAAGCAAAATGACAGCCTCTTTCCCAACAAGATGCCAACCCGGCTAGCATAACAAGCAAAGTGACAGCCTCTTTCCCAACAAGATGCCAACCCGGCTAGCATAACAAGCAAAATGACAGCCTCTTTCCCAACAAGGTTGCAACCCGGCTTGCATAATAAGCAAAATGACAGCCCCTTTCCCAACAAGGTGGCAACCCGGCTAGAATAATAAGCAAAATGACAGCATCTTTCCCAGCAAGGTGGCAACCCGAATAGCATAATAAGCAAAATGACAGCCTCTTTCCCAACAAGATGCCAACCCGGCTAGCATAACAAGCAAAATGACGGCCTCTTTCCCAATAAGGTGGCAACCCGGCTAGCATAATAAGCAAAATGACAGCCTCTTTCCCAACAAGGAGGCAACCCGAATAGCATAATAAGCAAAATGACAGCCTCTTTCCCAATAAGGTGGCAACCCGGCTTGCATCACCCAAACACAACGATAACGAGTACAACAGAGGATCTATTGGAACTGCAACAGTAGAGCTGGCCATAAATAAAAGGGAGTCAAACCTTGGTTCAACCGACAATGTATATTGAAAACGGAATATCAAAATTAATATCCAAAGTAAAGGTATCTAGACTAGAAAATAAACAACTAAAATTTAGCTTATATAAGCCTGGCGTCATTTTTATGCGACATAGGCAAATAAAATAGCCCCAGATGTGACGCCGCAGAACGCGGCGTCCCATCTGGGGCTATTCTGTTTGCTAAGAGGATTTTCATTGAAAAATTGAGTAAAACTGAAAAATCACTCCTGAATCACCTATTATATAAAGAGAAAGTGGTCTCACCCAAATGATAAGAATCATGGGCGATCCAGAGAATTGGAATTGCCAGATTATTAACTTCTGCCATGTTGAAATTTCCGTCAGACCCCTTCTGGGAATTTAGACTCCCCCCCCCCATCCCTGAGAAACTTGTCTGGATCCGCGCATGAGGATTCATCATTAATGGGTTAAAATCGTAACCCAGATACATGTACTAGACGGAAATGATATGGCAGTACAAGATACAACATAAGTTTTACCGACACATGTGGCAAGCAAGATAACTAGTTCTCAGCAAGGTAGACATCTAATGATGGCGAGTATAAACAAGCTGCAGAGGGAATAAACACACAGTCGTATTGGAACGGCTACTTGATGAAATTTTCTGACGGTTTAAAGCGACTAAATACTCGAAGAGCACCGATCCTTTGCATTTGCCTGTTGTGGTTTTATTAAACAAATTGATTTGCATAGAAGATCTTGATCGGGGGATGGGGGGTCCCTGTATTCACTAGCATTAAACGTTAGGCATTTATTCATTGTCATTAAAATTTTGACGTTTGCTTTTTCGTTAAAATTAGCTTGATTATTCATTAAAATATGATAAATACTGGTCATGTCTTATTCCCCGAGTCTTTCATAAATTAATCAAATACGGTGTTCTTTCCTATGCTCATCACCCCATGCACCCCTGATCTTAGGCCACCAGGGTTTGTTCTATCAACTTCAGGGTGCAATTTTGATGAATGAATCTTGAGAGAATGAGCATAATTGTGCTTGTTTAAGACTACATAGCCTCGAAGAAACTCATTTCAATGCAGATGTTTTGAGTAAATGAATTGCTAGATAACCTCTTTTCCGTAACTTAATACAGTTCTTTATTATACTAAATGATATTAAAGACAAAAAATGTAACTAATCCTATCTCCTGGATAATGTTTACATGTATATTAGATTTGGAACCAAGTAATTGGGAAAAGGTCTCTCAGGACCTACTTTGAATATAAAGAAATTTGTGCCCATGGCTGACTGCTCAATGCGTCACATTTAGCGATTAATAAACGAAGTGAACCCGTCTATTTTGACTAGACGGCACAGCGAAAAGAGTTATAATAAATGTATAAGTACCAGTATCCTTTCTTGACGCTTCCTATCATGCTGTGATATATATAAATAGCTAGCAGTCGCGATGTCTGTTTCTCAAAGAGCTTCACATGTAGGTACTCTGTAGTGTGTACTTTCATCCTTTAGGACTTCTGTCGGGGGATGGGGTACTAGAGTACCTAAAATTTGCTATTTACCGATATAATTGCACATCTTCATATCTAGATGACACTTCTGCTGGAGCTATACGTAATATTCAAGAAATGGCGCCATTTCTTGAATATTACGTATAGCTCCAGCAGAAGTGTCATCTAGATATGAAGATGTGCAAACCCATTTGCAATAGAAAAATGTAAATCTAAGAAAAAGATTCGGTATCTATTCAATTGTAGTTCAGGTGGATAAATTTGATTGACCATACCTTCAAAATAAGGGTTGCCAATGATCAAAAGGTCATCGAGGTACCTGTAAGTCGAATCAAAAGCCTCGATAACATCAGCTTGATTGTCATGGTTAAGAGAATCCGTGAAATCACTTTCAAAGCAGTATTACGTCTGGCAGCTTACTGAATCTGTGAGTCCTGGTTTTTGATTCATCAGGATGTTTATCATGATTTATTTGTTTGTTCTTAATGATTCATTTACTAGTTAGAGATTCACCACGAGGACCGAAGAACTAACTAAATGTTATGAACCACTGCAGAAGCTGAGGGTGAGGTTACGGCCGTGTAAAATCGATTTAAACCCGCCAGTAACTTTGTGTTACTGATCGTTCCAAGTCGATACTTCTGTGGTGGTTCTTTTTGTTTTATGTCTTGGTGTTTAAATATTTTTTTGCTGTTGGCGCCTTATGTATGTTTGCATATTTTTAGTTACGTTAAGGTAACTGAGTGGCCACCTATTGGGAAAATAGCTGCTCATTCGGCTTACGAAATGTTTTCATGGTATAAGTACCTGATTATTAATTTGTTTTTTTCCCACCTTGGTTTTTGGAGTGGGAGTCTTTTTCTGATTGCGCCTTTTCCTGATCTTTGCTTACTTGTACTTTTTTTAAAATAAATCAGGTATGAGGGGGGGGGGGGCACAATTTGTACCAATTAGAATGAACAGATTGCTAGTAATACCTAAAGATTGGAAAAAATAACAACATGGAATTGATGTTCGGGGAGATTTTTTAGAGCCGCCACACGGCACAGGCATAAGACCTCTAATATATATAGGTCAGCTACGAGAGGGGGCGCCTTGTACCCATCAAAATAAACCTCGGTCTGGTCCATTTATTTTCTCATTGAGATGCTCACTGCTCTTAAATGATCTCGGTATTATTTTTATTTACAGAATTTAAACTTGTTCCTCAGAATTTATCGATACTTAAGCATCATGACATCATCCATAGTGCAGATTATATTTTTATTTTGGTCCTTTGAGATCAGCGAGGGTATTCTAAAAATCAGTTTAGATTCATTCTTTAAACAACACTTAATATATCGACCCCATTTGGATTATGTATCGACTATCCTGTTAAAAGTTGCAAAGTTACAGTAATTCTCTTTGGTGCCAAATCTATAGGGTCAATGAAGAGGCTTAAGTAGCGAAACCGCGGTATGGTCCATTCCCTTTCTTATTTATATATTCTGCTCTTAAAGGATCTCAGTTTTATTTTTATTCTTCATGGTCTGAAAACACTCCGTTTTACGCAACTGACAAATTCATGTAAACTTTCGCCCCCTTCGCATTATACATCAATACAAATGCAAGAGCACAGTGTCAAAGCTTTCTTGTACTCACGCATCTGTCAGCAGTTACGTTCATGACGACAATGTTTTACGTTTATCTTGCCTCTGTACGTACATGTATGTTAACGACTTTGTACATGGTTGTTTTATTGAAGCTGACGTCTGAATTATCTTTTTTTAAAACCGGACGTCTAACGTTAAAATGAAGCTTTCTACGAACGACATTTACGTTCAGTGAGGTGAGAACATGGGGAGTCTTTTCACAAGCTTTGTTTATGCATTTAGAGAGCATGAGCATGCATTACTAACGTTACACTTGTTACACTTATATGGAGATGTTGGCAGGTGGATGTACAGTCAAGATGCCCAAAGGTGACGTTATGACATGAGCATGCATTACTAACGTTACACTTGTTACACTTATATGGAGATGTTGGCAGGTGGATGTACAGTCAAGATGCCCAAAGGTGACGTTATGACATGAGCATGCATTACTAACGTTACACTTGTTACACTTATATGGAGATGTTGGCAGGTGGATGTACAGTCAAGATGCCCAAAGGTGACGTTATGACATGAGCATGCATTACTAACGTTACACTTGTTACACTTATATGGAGATGTTGGCAGGTGGATGTACAGTCAAGATGCCCAAAGGTGACGTTATGACATGAGCATGCATTACTAACGTTACACTTGTATGGAGATGTTGGCATGTGGATGTACAGTCAAGATGTCCACAGGTGACGTTATGACAGATAAAATGTCTGTATCTTCGTGAATTTTTTTGCCATACTGGCAATTAAACAAAACACACCATCTTCAAGAAGACGCCGTTTAGGGCATAACGTTAGCCTGGGAAATTGTGTCGACGTCCGGTCACTGAAGCACCGTTTATTTAAAATCGAATTGTGACACTAATTTGACGATTGCGATTTCAAATTTTCGTCAATCTAAAGAAGAAATATTTGTTGTTTAAAACTTGCGTTTGAAATATTATTGTTTTTCATGGGGTTTTGACAAAGAATTCTACCAGTTTTCCTATATTATATGTTTAGATCAATCGCATTGAAACTTAAAATATAACTTATCCTTTACGTTAAGCCGAACGTTTATCTAAGATTCTCGAAAAAATGTTTTTGTCCTACTTATCAGCAGCAATCTTAATTTTTGTTAGATATGTCAGACATAATAAATGTGCCCAGAAGTTCTGTAACTAGATGGAAATTATAGCTATTTTGAACAATTTATAGGGGATGATATAGCAAGAAACAGACAAAATTGACCATCAGGAAAACATGTCCGTGTAATATATACCCCCCTGAACCCCACTTTTATATAGCAAAACTGGGGTATGCTGGGTATACCTATTTTTTCTTATTTTGCTCCAAAACATAGATTGTGGGTACTCGTTAGAACCGCCTCGGCAAGGCGGTTCTAACGTTTACCCACAATCTATGTTTTGAGCAAAAATAAGAAAAATATCAACATTTTTCTGCTGAAAATTTTCATTTTTTAAACTAAAAAAATCTCTGTGCATTGGATGGGCAAGTTTTCATAATGTAAAGGAATCGAGACATTGTCGGTTCAGTAACTTGGATAAACATGCAGCTTCTACAAAACCATTTGATAATTTAAAACATGAAACGACACGGATGGCACATGTGTGTAACTATGACCAAGCAGCGTATATTACATATTAACGTTGAATGCTTCCCGGCAAAGCTTATAAACTACTGACCGACCACCTGATTACTGGTGAACCGATTTTCTTTTCTTCATTGTTGATGGGACTTCGCCACTTTGATTGCTGTGCAGTCTGTTTCCAAGATCCTTTAAGGGTGTCTTTGTAGCGTTTTTCTGGCCACCTTAAGAGCGCTTTCCGTCCTGTAATTCTCCATAGAAAATTTTCTTTGAAGTCGCTCATCGGGCATTCTTATAACACGGTCGGTCCATCTAAGTAAAAAGGAACAAGTAGGCAATGATAAGGAAATGGCGCAATCAGAAAGAAACCTCCACTCCACAAACCGAGGGGTGGGAAAAACCAAAATGACACTTAGGTACTTATACCAAGAAAACATATCGTAAGCCGAGTGAACAGCTATTCCCCAATAGGCCGCCACTCAGTTACCCGAACTGAACTAAAATATGAAAACGTTCTTAAGGCTCAAACAGCACAAACATTCGACTCCAAAACTCATAACAATTAGAACCACAACAGAAGTATCGCCTTGGAACGATCAGTAATATTACTAGGGGGCTTAAACCGGTTTTACAGGTGCCTAACCTCACCCTCATCTTCTACAGTGGTCTATCACAACATTTAGTTAGTTGTTCGGTTCTCGTGATGAATATCTAACAAATAAGTGAATCATCAAGGACAAACGAATAGATCATGATAACCAACCCGATGAATAAAAAACGAGGACTCAAAAGATTCAGTAAGATGTCCGACGATGGAGATCCCTGGGCGCCGAATAACTTACTGAAACCCACGGTGGGCCAAGCAACAGACAAGAAGCTCCGGCCCCAACCAACTAAACTAAGACTGTATGCATGTTTTGCATTCCTGCTTCCTGAAATGTGTCTTGCCACTTGATTTTAACAGCTTTTTCAAACAGCTTAAGTGGAAATGGTCAAGTCTCTTTGGATGGTTGAATGTACTGCCATCAAAACGGTAACCCGTGAGCGTGTCAGACAACATCTTGCTGAACAGTGTTGGTGCCATAACTTTGCCATGTTGGACCCCATTCGTTAACTCTTCATCATTTGACACACTTGCCTGTATTCCATTACTCCACCATTGCTATGAGTCTAGATGGACAGCCAACTCGGCCATGATTTTCCAGAGTTAGGTCGAAAGCTTTATCAAGGTCAAATATCTAAATTCTGTTCTTGACATTCCCCCTGTAGCTGTATTGCTGTGGAGATCATTGTCCCTCTGTATTTTCTAAATCCACACTGACTTCCTGTGACCGCTCCCGTCAGATCAAGATGAACATTCATGCGATTCAACATAATTTTTGCCAGTATCTTCCCAGCAATTATTTTTACTGCTATAACAATATTGGTCACATTGGATTTTCGCCCATCTACACCGTGTGCTTACACCTATAACATAATTTTCTTCCGTCCGTCCGTCGTCTAATATTAAAACAAAAACATCGGCCAATTAGATTTGGAAACTCAGTAGAAAGGAGAACCAAATTTTCAAGGTCCAGGCCTCGTTACCAAGGTGACCTCCATGCATATAATGTTCTTAAAGTTTGTATAAATCCTGAACCGTGAATGACTTTGACCTGCTAAAAGCCAAAGTCAACTTCGGGGGAAATCTGTTGCAATGTTGTGTGAATTTCATTTGAAGGGAAACACTTGCAAGAAATGACCAATTGGACAGATGACTTTGCATTAGTATTGGTATTGAGAAAGAGCATTATGGGATAACACAATCACGAATTTCGACCATATTGATATTACACTTTCATATTGTGTAAGTTTTTTTTATCAGAATTATTGCCATTGATATATATACACATTCTTTAACTCATTTAAGCCTGGCGTCCCTTTTATGGGACATATGCAAACAGTATAGCCCCAGATGTGACGCCGCAGAACGCCCCGTCCCATCTGGGGCTATTCTGTTTGCTTATAGAATTTCCATCGAAAAATTGAACAAAATTTAAAAATCACCCATGATGCCCCTATAAATGAAAGTGGACTCGCCCAAATGATAATGATGGGACAATTCATTCATCAAATATGGGTTGATGATTAAAAATTGCATTTTCTTGCAGGGCGTTTCACAGAAAGGACTGGCCGAGCTTTTCTCTCAAAAAAGCTGAACAGCAACAACAGCAACAACAACAACAAGTTTCTAATCCAAGTCTGGACCACGAAGAAAGTGATCTCGATAATGATGGAAATTGTGCTATTATATGCCATAAACCAAACTTCGTTGTAGTTTGTCCTCATGGAGATCAGCATTGTAAGAAGTTATCTGTGAATCCCTGTCTGTATGTTCTTTACAAAGTGGACGGTGAAGAAAATAATGTTCAAACGGATTCGGTTTCTAGTGTATAACATTACGAAAACTTGCCCATGCAATATACAGAGATCTTTTAAGTTGTATTTGAAAATTAACAGCAGAAGAACATTTTTGATATTTTTCTTATTTTGCTCAAAGCATAGATTGTGGGTGCATGCTAGAACCGCCTCGCCGAGGCGGCTCTAACGAGACCCACAATCTGTTTCAGAGCAAATATAAGAAAACTAGGTATACCGCCGGGTATTACCCTGCATACCCCAGTTTTGCTATATAAAAGTGGGGTTCAAGGGGGTATACATTACACGGGCATGTTTTCATGATGATCACAACTTACGTACTTTCTTATGAAAGTTTCCATAGACATCAAAATTATCTTAATCATTTATTCTGAAAACCTTCTTGGTTTAAGAAAACGTCGAAAATACACTTTCATACTTGACGTTGAAAATAAGCTTCACGTTTTGCTGGATAAGATCTCAAATTAACAATATTTTCAGTGTGATCTTGCATTTTTGATCGCAGATGTTTATTCGCGTCATTTTAGATCAGCGAAAGCGGCACTTATCATACTTTGGACTGTCATGCATGCGCGTTGGGATGAAAAAAGTAAAAAAAAAACAACCTGGATGAGTTTCACGAAATCAAATTTATAAAGTGTTAAATGTGAAGCAGATATATAACACACTGCAACAGAGAAAATAAGTCATTTGTTTATCTTAACAATCAATTGAAAACTTAGATAAAATAAGTAACGTTGTAAACTTAAGTTTCTAGTTCCTCTCAGTATACTTTGATTTTATCCCTAAATCGATGAATGAATCTTTTGTAAACTAAGGCTAAACTGCTATTTGCCAACCGGACAAGAAATTTCCACCACAGCAAAGTCAAACTACTAATCGTAAGAACTACGAAACGTTATTATGAGTTAATTGTTGTGGTCAACATTTTTGTCCACAGCTTTCTGGCTATCAACTAGAACTATGGTGAAAGGAAATGCGCACATAGCACGGATAGTCAGGTTTTGAGAGGCTTGTCCGGGAACAGTGCGGTTATCTTACATGGACTTAGTTGTTGACCGTGTAGGTTTTAAAGTATTTATGCAACCTGACAAAAGAAAGCTTGATTCCATTGCGGCCAATTGTAAGAATACGATGTAAAAATTTTGTACGTAGACAAGAAATACCATGAGAAACCCGCTGTTTCCATCAATACACAGATCAGCATTGGTTACGACCGCTTCGCCGATGAGCGCATAAACATGTATTAGAAAGGACTTACTAAATACAAAACATTTAAAAAGATACAAGTATGCAACGATCAGGAAAATGCGCAATCAGAAAAAGATTCCCACTCCAAAAACCGAGGTGGGAAAAAACTAAATTAACAATCAGGTACTTTTACCATTAAAACACATTGTAAGCCGAATAAGCAGCTATTTTCCCAATATGTGGCCACTCAGTTACCTAAACTTAACTAAATTATGATAACATACATAGGGCGCCAAAAGCACAAAAAGTTTAAACACCAAGACATAAAACAAGACATAACCATATATCGGCCTGTGACTGTGCAGCTCCTGGATAGCGTCAGCCTGGTCGGCAACTCAAAGGGGGCCCCGCCCATTGAAGTCTAGGAGAAATAGATGGGCTGCTTGTGCCTCCAGGCAAAGCTTCTAATCTACTGACCGACCATCTGATTACTGGTTAACCGCTCATGTCTACCCAGGTTTAGTCAAATTATCTATACATATAAGCCTTTTTGGCTTAGTTGGGTGGTTATATTTATGAAGCACATTTTGAGTGTCATGACATCCTAATGTTGGGTAAAAGTCCCATAAAATGGAGAAACGTCCCGACATAACCATTGATGTTGACTGGGACGTAAAACATCAATTCATGCATATATAGAGATTGCTATTTAATTTTGAGAAATCCCTTAATACTTGGCAGTCCACATCCAAAAAAGTGGCTTAGTTTTGGTTTTGTTGGCATTTTTGAGTACATTATTCTACCTATGCTGATAATATTCCTTGGCATGTGCCCAAACTCGTACGGGTGGATGCCAAGTCTGTAAATGACCCTGGGCCACAGAATAAGGTCAAAGGTCAAACGAGTGCAAAATAGCATAAATCTGTAAAAATGAAAATAAACATTATTGTTTTGGAAAATAATGGACTGATTACAGGTAACTTGTACTCATGTCATTCCTTGACATGTGTCCAAAGACATAGAGGTGGATGCCAAGACCGTAAATGCTCCTGGGTGACAGAATTAGGTCAAAAGTCAAATGAGTGCAAAATAACAAACATCCGTTACAATAGTCAAGTATTTCTTAAATCAAACATGAACTGACTAAAGGCAGCTTGTGCTTATTTTATTCATTGACAAGTGTTTAAACTCATACGGGTATATTCCAAGTCTGTAACTGTAAGTGGGTCACATAATTACCTCAAAAGTCATATGAGTGCAAAAATATCAAAACCTGTTATGATAACTAATAGTCTTCTAGCTACCCATACCCCTTCCCCCCAGGGGGGGGGGGGATTTTCTATACGATGATTTTCTAAACGTACATTGAAAAAGCTATCGGACCCTGTTTTCTGTCAGTGGAAGCGTTTGCTTTTGACGCTGTGTTCTATTAAAGTACCCTAAATATTCATTTTTGTTTTTCGTTTTTATAATGGGGATACACATAGAAAATTGAAGATATCTCAATTATTTGTAATCCTAGACCATTGAACTTGGTCTCATTTTAAAGCACAGACATAGCCCTTTCTTCCTATGTTAAGTAATGGAAAATATCTAATTTGTATATTCATGAATGCTCATTAGACCTTTAAAATGAATAAAAAGAAACAATTCAAAATCAATTATCCCATAAAACTAATGTCATGCCTAAACTATCATTGTGGCTTATTGTTATTGTACCAATAATACTATTTGACAAATTTGTTGATGACTCATGGGCCTAAATAAAAATTATCTCATTTGCATTTTCATGAATATTAATGAAAATAACGAAAATCAAGATATACAAAGGGAAAATCTATTGCCATTTGAAGGGTTTAGGGTGGGATATCTATAGGATGTACCTTGCACCCTTAGAACAAATGCCCATGGGTGCCAGTTTGGTCAGATGATCACTTTATTGCCCATGTGTGTCACGTAAAATCATAGAGTGTTCACCCCCACCCCTAATAATCAGAGGAAGTAGTGTGGTACAACTATATTACCACATGTTTCTTGGCTACTGATAGACCAGAAGCAGAAATAGGTATCAAATGAGTGCATTGACAATGCTTTATAACCATGTAATAAGATATAAATATCAAACTGACTTCCTGGTGTTCGAATATTAATGAGAACTTTATATATTAGAAAAAAAATCACAGAAAAATGCTTATATCTCGTCAACCAAAAGCCCCAGAGAGCTAAAATTGGTACCAAATGATTGCCATGACAATGTTCTATAACTCTGTAAGAAGATATACGGTATAAAACTGGCTATCTTAATGCTCAATATTAAAGAGAACTTCAGATATGAGAGAAAAATAACAGATAATTGAAGGGGGTCTACCAACAAAGTTGCTTATGTCTCAGCAACCAAAAACTCTAGAGAGCTGAAATTTATATCAAATGATTGATATGATAATGGTTTATAATAATGTGATAAGATACAGAAAGAATTTGACTTTCTTGGGGTTCAAATCTTGATGAGAACTTTCAATTTTAGAGAAAAAATCACAGAACAATGGAGGGGGTATACCTACAGAAATGTTTATAGCTGAGCAGCCAAAAGCCATAGAGAGCAGAAATTGGTATCAAATATTGCTATTCCAACATTCTAAAACCACGAAATAAGATATCATAAATATTCGGACTTTCGTGTTGTTCGAATATTGATGAAACCTTATAACATTAGAGAAAAATCACAGCAAATGGAGGGGTTATACCTACAGAAACGTTTATATCTTAGCAACCAAAAGCCATAGAGAGCATAAATTGGTATCAAATGATTGCTATGACAATATTCTATAACCATGTAATACGGTATATAAACAAGCTGACTTCCTTGTTTCTCAAATATTTAAGAAAACTTCAGATGTAGGCGAACAATCACTGACAAACGAAGGGGGCATACCAATAAAATTGCTGATATCTCAGTGACCAAAAGCTCTAGAGAGCTGAAATTGGTATCAAATGATTGCTATAATAATGTTCTATAATAGTGTAATAAAACGCATAAAAAATCTGACTTTCTTGTTGTTGGGTTAATGATGAGAACTTTAAATTTTAGATAATAATCTCAGAAAAATAAAGGGGGTATACCAACGGAAACGTATATATCTCAGCAACCAAAAGCCATAGAGAGCAGAAATTGGTATCAAATGATTGCTATGTCAATATTCTATAACCATGTAATAAGGTTTATAAACAAGCTAACTTTCTTGTTTCTCATATATTTAAGAAAACTTAAGATATAGGAGAAAAATCACTGGCAAACGAAGGGGGTATACCAATAAAATTGCTAATATCTCAGTGATCAAAAGCGCTAGAGAGCTGAAATTGGTATCAAATGATTGCTATAATAATGTTCTATAATAGTGTAATAAGACACATAAATAATCTGACTTTCTTGTTGTTGGAATAGTGATGAGAACTTTAAATATTAGATAATAATCTCAGAAAAATAGAGAGGTATATCAACGGAAACGTATATATCTCAGCAACCAAAAGTCATAGAGAGCTGAAATTGGTATCAAAGGATTGCTATGACAATATTCTTTAATCATGTGATAAGATATATAAACAAGCTAACTTTCTTGTTTCTCAAATATTTAAGGAAACTTAAGATATAGGAGAAAAATCCTTGGCAAACGAAGGGGGTATACCAATAAACTGCTAATATCTCAGTGATCAAAAGCTCTAGAGAACTGAAATTGGTATCAAATGATTGCTAGGATAATATTCTATAACCATGATGTGAGGCACACAAACAATTTGACTTTCTTGTTTTTCGAATATTGATAAAAACTTTAAATATTAGTGAAAAATCACAGAAAAGTGGATGGGGTATACCAACAAAATGTTTTATAACTTAGCAACCAAAAATCCTAGAGAGCTGAAATTGATATCAAATAATTGCTATGATAATGTTCTATAAACATGCGATAAAATAAACGAATAGTTCGACTTTCTTGTTGTTTAAATATTGATTAAAATTTAAAACATTTGATAAAAATCACAGAAAAATTGAGGGGTATACCAACGGAAACTTTAATATCTCAGCAACCATAAGTCTTAGAGATCTGAAATTGGTATCAAATAATTGTTATGACAATAATGTTTAAACATGTAATAATATATATGACCAAGCTGACTATCCCGTTGCAAAAAATTAAGAAAACTTAAGATATAAGAGAAAAAACACAGACAAATGCAGGGGAGAGTAACAATAATATTGACAATATCTCAGCAACTAAAAGCTGCAGAGAGCTGAAATTGGTATCAAATGATTGCTAAGATCATATTCTATATATAATTGATACAAAAAATACCTAAAAGAACTTAATCCCCATCAGAATACCACTGACACTGATGTTTATACAGACAATTGTAAAAGGGCATGAAAATAAGCATTTTTTGCACTAAAGTGACCTTTGACCTAAATCTGCATTACTTTGTTGTAACAATTGTTACTGATTACAACATACAAATGCATTAGATGTAAATTGGGACTTTTTGTACAAAAAAAAAATGAAAATATTTCATAAGATACTGCTATAATGTTGAAATATCTCATATTTTGCACTTAGTTGACCTTTGACCTATGTTTGGGACTCTGGGGCATTTTCAGACTTGGCATACACCCTAGCGTGTATTGTCACACATTAAGGTACACATTAGGCATTGATGCCAAAATGTACTCAAAATGCCAACAGAAAAATATTTGAGTGGCTTGGGAGGCTAACTATAAAGACGTTTGTATGTCAGAGTATGGTGTAAAAGTCTATCTTTGGTTAGGTAAGAAATGTCTACTACAAACTACATGTACATTAAATGTTCCAATATATCGGTTAAGACAATAATTGGAGAGACACGTTTTTGCATTGATGATGTCAATTAACATCCTAGGTGGCATGACACTCATTAAAGGTTTATCTCATCTAAGTGATAGTTTAGTTATTAGGCATTATCTAACTGATGCCATTTCAAATGCAATGTTCAATGTAATCTGACATTGATTTTAATATATACTTCACTAATCTGCCATTGATTTTAATATATACTTCACTGTGAGAAAAACTTTTTTTTTTTCTCTTGGGGAATCTTATCTGTCATCTACTTAAGAGTCATTCATCAAGAAAACATGTCGTTGTAATGTATACACCCTTGAACCCCACTTTTATATAAGAAAACTGGGGTATGCAGGGGTATTCCTATTTTTCTTATTTTTGCTCCAAAACATAGATCGTGGGTACTCGTTAGAACCGCCTAGACTAGGCGGTTCTAACGTGTACCCACAATATATGTTTTGAGCGAAAATAAGAAAAAATATACAAAATTTTCAGCTGAAAATTTTCAATTTTTAAAGCTGAATAAAATCTCATAGGAAAGTTTTCGTAATGTTACAGTGGTATTCAATCTATAATGTGTCTATAATCCAGATACATTACTTATATGAGCCTACAATATCAGACTTCTCTCACGCAAAACATCAATTGACATCAATGACAGTAAATTTTGTGTTAGCACCCCGGTCTAACAAGTATTCAGTAACTAAATATATTACTGAATGTTCCAAGGCGATACTTCTGTTGTGGTTCTTTTTGTTTTATGTTTTGGAGTCGAATTTTTGTGCTGTTTGAACCTTAGGTACGTTTTCATATACTGAGCCAAACTCATAACGCAACATCGGTTTCTTTTTATTGCTATACACAAGAACAGTATCAAATGAACTTTTCCTCCACTGAATAAGATTGCCGGACAATCGACACATCTCATAAGGTCTTGTTTTTAACATTCTGTGTTATGCGTCTCACGAAATTACTCATTTTTCAGAGGTGGGGTCTTGGCAAAAATGAAATGCATTGTGATTTTCCATAATGCGACATGTGACGTGTATTCGTACCCTAGAAATTAATGTCGGTTTTCAGGGTTACCCCTGTCCCATTTTAGACGATGAATAACTTTTCTGTCGAAAGATCAATTTCGCTCAATTTTAAGCAGAGTTGAAGACTCATTTTCACTCCAAACCATTCAAGTTTACTCACATTTAAACATCTGTTACAGACGTTCCTGACTCAACAATTGGACGCTATTGTGTTTTCTAACAATGCTGAATGCTGGAATGCTTGAGTATTAAACATTCCATTTTCAAAGATGCAAAATATAATTTGAAAATTTGGGTACAAATGGAAGCCATATTGCAATTACCCCATCGAATCTCACTGGGCGGTCCATAAAGAAGCAATTTGTCTTAAAATTGATTTCCAGTATCTCTCTGGGGGCGCATGCCACCAAAATAACCGTTTTGACCAATCAGATTCGAGCCCAGTGACCCATGACCAGAAAACAAAAACTTTTATACCCAATTTATTCATTGGCGATCGCTGACCATCATATGTCGGGTAGACCGTCTTACGTTTTGTTAAAATGCGAAAAACATGCCATAACCGTGTTGCGTTATATGTTTGGCTTAGTATATTTTTAGTTAAGTTCGTGTAACTGAGTGACAGCCGACATGTATTGGGAAATAGCTGCTCACTCGGCTTACCATATGTTTTCTTTAAACGTATAGGTACCTAATTGTCAATTTAGTTTTTTCCCACCTCGGGTTTGGAGTTGGGAATTTCTTTCTGACTGCGCATTTCCCTTAACATTGCCTACATGTATTTTTTCATCAATGCCAATATTATGTCTGTAGCTACCAATAATTGAGTCCTCCGTCAAACCACCCATTATTAATATTCATTTCATATTGACCATTCAAATCAGCACATTAGCTAACGGTCAATGACGGTTAGACAACACGTGGGTTAGACAAACAAACCAACACGTGCTTTTTACAGGTAAATATGGGTGCAAATGCACAATGTTTGTCTAAGGAAATAGGGGTGGGCGTGGCTATACCTTGCTGGCGGAGGAGTCAATTAGAGACCAACAGACAGTCCATATACTGGTGTTAATTAAATTCGGAATAGACAGGGGAAATGACTGTTCGACACTCTTAATCGCAATGTATCAACATCTCATGGATACGCTAACATCGGACCGGGCGGATAACATACGCATACTAGATACAACATTTGTTTCGTTTTCATTCGTCATTAGATTTGCTACTACTGCCTGGAGACAAATATAGCACCAGACAATCAGTGACAACAGCTGATCATAATGTTTGACTATCCGTATTCAGAATAACGTTAATATAGCCACATTGCAAATTATAATCAGTTCTGAAAGGCGGTTGTTTGTTTGTCCAAAATGCCTTCTATTGCTACACCGGAGGTGGATGTTTCTTTGTCCAAAATGCATTCTGTTGCTACACCGGACCACGTTCCCACTACGTTCTTACCATGTCCGAAGATCAAGGACGTAGTAAGGACGTGATACGGTCAGTAGCGTAGTAAGGACGTAGCGAGGTCTTTATGGGCGTGGAGGACTTGGTAAAATTTTAAACATACCCATAAGAAACGGGGCGAGGTCGGGGCAGAATAAAAACGCAGTAAAGACGTGCTAAGGACTCAGTAAGAACTTGTATGACGTAGAAAGAACGCAGCGCAAATGTAGTGCGATCTTCTTGGCCATGGTATACGAACCTTTTGCAGACCATTGAAACCACAATACGTTTCTTCCTTTCCATCAGGGTCTCGATAAGACCATACAACGCTTCTCGTACGTCCATACCACATCCTAGAAGACAGGACTGCGTTCTTACCACACTCTTGTCGTTTCCAACATCTCCTCTGTAGGTTCAATAGAACTAAAAACGCAACTGACGTGGAAAATACATTAGTTGTATTATATCCTGCTTTGCTAATGGATATACTTTGCAATTTTGACCAACGAAATGGAGTACAATTAATTGTCGGGCTATAACGCAAATCATCCGGCTTAACAAGCCCAACATCAATATATACACTTTGGCCGTTACACAATGCATTTTCCGAGAAAAATACTCGCATCCGTTACTCCACCGCTATTAACGGTATTTAACGGCGTAACCTGTTACCCCTATCTATCATAGCACCTTCCGTCGCGTCACTCTCATGTTTGCGAAAATACCTGTACATGTCTTTTGTACCATTATATTATAGACGCGCATAATATTGAAAATATACCCATTTGAACCAGTCCGTACAACGAATACGCATCCTTAATGATTACCTGTATTAACATTCGTACATAAAATAATAATTACAATAATAAACAAAACTGAAGAATTAAGAAAGAGATCTTCCATGTTCTTTATTATTATAGAACTTATAATATTTATGCTTGAGGAATACCAGCAACCAGTGGAAACTGAACGCCATCTCCATGGATAACAACATCGTTCACTGAAAACAAATGAGCCGTCTCGTGGGAAAACCAACAATGTGGTTTCCGACCAGGTCTGACACAAACCGAGCTGTACAAGCACAGAAAAGAGCTAGAAGCTTGAAATTTTGGATTTAAGTAGAAGAGGAATTGTACTATCCGACTAGCGAAAACAAAGGCGCTGATCAGCTTCGCGGTTACCGCGAAGCTGATCTGCGTCTTTGTTTTCGCATATGCAGATTGTTGGTTTTCCCATGAGGGGGCTCAAATGAAATTAAGTTATTATGTTATTGTCCGTTCAAACTAAAGTTATCACAACTTTTCGATTCACAACTGTGTTCAACACGTTGTACGGAATGAGTGACGCACAATGAAATTCTGTCCGAAGTTGAGATGAGTTTTCTCCTATAGCCTTTACTCTGTTGACTGATAGATAGGTGCAATTCATGCAGAAATTGAACATTAATTTAATGAAAGTAACACTATTCAGGTTATTTCGTTTTCGCAAACACTTTCTATCACAATAACAGTATTTGCGAAAACTAAATAACCGTCAGTAGAAGAAACGCTATGAGAGAAAACTCGATAATCTAACCTCAACTTCGAACAGAATTCCATTGTGTGCCACCAATCATTTATCGGTTACCACGATTCACAATTTCGATCGTTTAAGGCGGTTCTTACAAGTACCAACAATCTATGTTTTGAGCAAAACAAGAAAAATATCAATATTTTCCAATGAAAGTTTAATTTTTTTATGAAAAAAAAAAAAATCTATGTATATTGATTGCATGGGCAAGTTTTCGTAATGTAGTATTTGAGACAAAGGTAGCTTTACCTATCCTCGGGATGTTGTCTACAAGCTGTTGTCCGGCCGCTGAATGTAGGCGTATTTTGAATGGCGTTTGTATTGGTTTCTCGAAGTTCCCGGCGACTCCCAGACTTGTCCAGAAACCATCGGTTGTTCGCTTCAGGGACAGCCATGTTCTGCTTTTTGGTTGGAACATCTCAACGGTTGTTGCAGGCAGTCTACATAAATATAGCTACATGTATAGGTAAACTACTTTGACCGTGCCTCTTGATACCACGCTATACATATTCATGCGAAGATTTCATGTTGAGAAATAGGTAATGTCATCATTCACGTGTTCATTCTTTGAATGCTTATTGCCCCGCAACACTAACGGTTTACCACTATCACATACGAGTTCACGTGTCTGCAAATAGTATTACGATAACTATTAGATACGTAATAACAATATGCGCTCGATCCAGTCACATAAGTTAAAGCGGCATGGTCAAAGAAGTTTACCTATATTAGTTCGCGTCACATCAGGATAACATTTCCGTATAATATATACCCAATAATACCCCACTTTTACATAGCAAAACTGGGGTATGCAGGGGTATACCCATTTTTCTTATTTTTGCTCCAAAACATAGATTGTGGGTACTCGTTAGAACCGCCTCGGCGAGGCGGTTCTAACGTGTATCCACAATCTATGTTTTGAGCAAAAATAAGAAAAATATCATTTATTTTTTACTGAAAATTTTTACAATTTTAGAAATCTCTGTATATTGCATGGGCAAGTTTTCGTAATGCATCACCATTTAAACAGATATGCTCTCCTTGGAACATCACTGTTACTTTTTGAAGAAGCCATTCATTGTTATTTGAAAGTGTTCTCATTCTCAGTAGCGCGTAGCATTTTATCTTACCGCTGTGTGTTTTAGACCTGTTCGAGTCACGTGTGGGACAAAGCAAAATCTATTTGTCAGTGTGGCATTGTTGTCCTACTGACTATAGTAAAATGAGCCGCCGCATGCACAAACCAACAAAATGCTTGGGCGAAAACAAAGGCGCAGAACAGCTTCGCAGTTGATCAGCGCCTTCAGCGTCTTTGTTTTCGCTACACGGCACGGATAATACAATCCCTCTTCTACTTCAATCCAAAATTTCAAGCTTCTAGATTGCTTCTGTTACCGTACAGCCCGGTCTGTGTCGGACCTGGTCAACACCCAAATTGTTGGTTTTTTGATGCACATGCTCAAATGATATTGGAAGCGAAATAAGACCAGGAATCGATGCAATCAAAGTCCGAACATAGACATCAGGGGCCAGTTGTTCAAAACTTCCTTAGCTTAACGTCATTGTTAAGACCTCAACTCGTTACGTAAATGCCGACTACATAAGCAGATACACTGTACAACACACTCAAAGAGCAGAGTAACCTAACACTTTCCCGATAAAGTAGTCATCTGGCTGGTCTCAACCAAAATCAAAGACAACGAGTACAACAGAGAGGAAGACAGAATAAACAGTATTTGTATCATGAAGATAAATCACCTCTACCGGGACGCCGATTACCGTTTTTTAATGAGGACAGTGCCGATTACCACCTTTACCGGGGACATCCTCGATTTTATAAAAAAAGAAAACCAAACAAAACCAAACGTAGCACCCAACCGGTGAACAAACGCCACAAAACCCCACGACACAACCAAGCCAAAATCCAAACCAAAGACACCAGAAATAGAGAGATTACCACCATCCTCACAAATACCATTTTTACTAGACAGCGAAATGGTATTAACGATCCACCAAAAACGGACCAAACAAAATCAAACAATGTGCCCAACCGCCCAACACACGCACCACAAAACTCCAATGCAACAAAGCCAAAACCCAAACCCAATGACACAAGGTGGGACGGAGACCACCTCTACTGGGTCATCAAAATGTTCATTTACAGACACAAAAATAAATTAAATAAAAATAAACGTTGTACTCAACAGGCTACATTAATTAACTCATTTAAGCCTGGCGTCCCTTTTATGGGACATATGCAAGCAGAACGCGGCGTCCCATCTGGAGCTATTATGTTTGCTTAAAGAAATTTCATCAAAAAATAATATAAAAATCTATATATAATCACTCCCGACGCTCATAAAAATGAGAGTGGACTCTCCCAAATGATAATGATGGGAGAATCCATTCGTCATATATGGGTAAACATCTCAACCAAAGCACACCAAGCGGAACAGAAAGTTACCTAAACTTAACTAAATTATGATAACATACATAAGGCACCTAAAGCACAAAAAGTTTAAACACCAAGACATAAAACAAGACATAACCATATATCGGCCTGTGACTGAGCAGCTCCTGGATAGCGTCAGCCTGGTCGGCAACTCAAAGGATACACATATATGGGGGCCCCGCCCACTGAAGCTTAGGAGAAATAGATGGGCTGCTTGTGCCTCCAGGCAAAGCTTCTAATATACTGACCGACCATCTGATTACTGGTTAACCGCTCATGTCTACCCAGGTTTAGTCAAATTATCTATACATATAAGCCTTTTTGGCTTAGTTGGGTGGTTATATTTATGAAGCACATTTTGAGTGTCATGACATCCTAATGTTGGGTAAAAGTCCCATAAAATGGAGGAAACGTCCCGACATAACCATTGATGTTGACTGGGACGTAAAACATCAATTCATGCATATATAGGAGATTGCTATTTAATTTTGAGAAATCCCTAAAAGACGTTCGTATGTCAGAGTATGGTGTAAAAGTCTATCTTTGGTTAGGTAAGAAATGTCTACTACAAACTACATGTACATTAAATGCTCAAGTATATCGGTTAAGACAATAATTGGAGAGATACGTTTTTGCATGATGATGCCAATTAACAGCCTAGGTGGCATGACACTCATCAAAGGTTTATCTCATCTAAGTGATAGTTTAGTTATTAGGCATTATCTAACTGATGCCATTTCAAATGCAATGTTCAATTTAATCTGTCATTCAATATAATATATACTTCACTAATCTGCCATTGATTTTAATATACACTTCACTGTGAGAAAAACTTTTTTTTTTCTCTTGGGGAATCTTATCTGCCATCCACTTAGAGTCATTCATCAAGAAAACATGTCCATGTAATGTATACACCCTTGAACCCCACTTTTATATAACAAAACTGGGGTATGCAGGGGTATACCTATTTTTCTTATTTTGCTCCATACCATACATTGTGGGTACTCGTTAGAACCGCCTCGACGAGGCGGTTCTAACGTGTACCCACAATCTATGTTTTGAGCAAAAATAAGAAAAAATATACAAACTTTTCAGCTGAAAATTTTCAATTTTTAAAGCTAAAAAATCTCTTTTTATAGCATAGGAAAGTTTTCGTAATGTTAGAGTGGTATTCAATCTATAATGTGTCTTTAATCCAGATACATTACTTATATGAGCCTACAATATCAGACTTCTCTCACGCAAAACATCAATTGATATCAATTAAAATAAATTTTGTGTTAGCATCCCGGTCTGACAAGTATTCAGTAACTAAATATATTACTGTGTGTTCCAAGGCTATACTTCTGTTGTGGTTCATTTTGTTTTATGTTTTGAAGTCGAATTTTTGTGCTGTTTGAACCTTGTGTACGTTTTCATATTTTTAGTTAAGATTGGGTAACTGAGTGACAGCTGACATGTATTGGGAAATAGCTGCTCACTCGGCTCACCATATGTTTTCTTAGTACGTATAGGTACCTAATTGTCAATTTAGTTTTTGTCCCACCTCGGGTTTGGAGTTGGGAATTTCTTTCTGACTGCGCATTTCCCTTATCATTGCCTACATGTATTTTTTTCATCAATGCCAATATTATGTCTGTAGCTACCAATAATTAGAGACCAACAGACAGTCCATATACTGGTGTTAATTAAATTCGGAATAGGCAGGGGAAATGACTGTTCGACTCTCTTAATCGTAATGTATTAACATCTCATGGATACGCTAACATCGGGCCTCGCGGATAACATACGCATAATAGATACAACATTTGTTTCATTTTCATTCGTCATTAGATTTGCTACTACTGCCTGGAGACAAATATAGCACCAGACAATCAGTGACAACAACTGATCATAATGTTTGACTATCCGTACTCAGAATAACGTTGATATAGCTACATTGCAAATTATAATCAGTTCTGAAAGGCGGTTGTTTGTTTGTCCAAAATGCCTTCTATTGCTACACCGGAGGTGGATGTTTCTTTGTCCAAAATGCTTTCTGTTGCTACACCGGACCACGTTCCTACTACGTTCTTACCATGTCCGAAGATCAAGGACGTAGTAAGGACGTGATACGGTCATTTAGGACGGGGTAGTAGCGTAGGTCTTTATGGGCGTGGAGGACTTGGTAAAATTTTAAAGTGGCATACCCATAAGAAACGAGGCGAGGTCGGGGCAGAATAAAAACGCAGTAAAGGCGTGCTAAGTACTCAGTAAGAACTTGTATGACGTAGAAAGAACGCAGCGCAAATGTTGTGCGATCTTCTTGGGCATGGTATACGAACCTGTTGCAGACCATTGAAACCACAATACGTTTCTTCCTTTCCATCAGGGTCTCGATAAGACCATACACCGCTTCTCGTAAGTCCAGACCACATCCTAGAAGGACTGCGTTCTTACCACACGCTTGTCGTTCCCAACCTCCCCTCTGTAGGTTCAACAGGACTAAAAACGCAACTGACGTGGAAAATACATTAGTTGTATTATATCCTGCTTTGCTAATGGATTCACTTTGCAATTTTGACCAACGAAATGGAGTACAATTAATTGTCGGGCTATAACGCAAAACATCCGGCTTAACAAGCCCAACATCAAAACATACACTTTGGCCGTTACACAATGCATTTTCCGAGAAAAATACTCGCATCCGTTACTCCACCGCTATTAACGGTATTTAACGGCGTAACCTGTTACCCCTATCTATCATAGCACCTTCCGTCGCGTCACTCTCATGTTTGCGAAAATACCTGTACATGTCTATTGTACCATTATATTATAGACGCGCATAATATTGAAAATATACCCATTTGAAGCAGTCCGTACAACAAATACGCATCCTTAATGATTACCTGTTTTAACATTCGTACATAAAACAATAATAAAAATAATAAACAAAACTGAAGAATTAAGAAAGAGATCTTCCATGTTCTTTATTATTATAGAACTTATAATATTTATGCTTGAGGAATACCAGCAACCAGTGGAAACTGAACGCCATCTCCATGGATAACAACATCGTTCACTGAAAACAAATGAGCCGTCTCGTGGGAAAACCAACAATGTGGTTTCCGACCAGGTCTGACACAAACCGAGCTGTACAAGCACAGAAAAGAGCTAGAAGCTTGAAATTTTGGATTTAAGTAGAAGAGGAATTGTACTATCCGACTAGCGAAAACAAAGGCGCTGATCAGCTTCGCGGTTACCGCGAAGCTGATCTGCGTCTTTGTTTTCGCATATGCAGATTGTTGGTTTTCCCATGAGGGGGCTCAAATGAAATTAAGTTATTATGTTATTGTCCGTTCAAACTAAAGTTATCACAACTTTTCGATTCACAACTGTGTTCAACACGTGGTACGGAATGAGTGACGCACAATGAAATTCTGTCCGAAGTTGAGATGAGTTTTCTCCTATAGCCTTTACTCTGTTGACTGATAGATAGGTGCAATTCATGCAGAAATTGAACATTAATTTAATGAAAGTAACACTATTCAGGTTATTTCGTTTTCGCAAACACTTTCTATCACAATAACAGTATTTGCGAAAACTAAATAACCGTCAGTAGAAGAAACGCTATGAGAGAAAACTCGATAATCTAACCTCAACTTCGAACAGAATTCCATTGTGTGCCACCAATCATTTATCGGTTACCACGATTCACAATTTCGATCGTTTAAGGCGGTTCTTACAAGTACCAACAATCTATGTTTTGAGCAAAACAAGAAAAATATCAATATTTTCCAATGAAAGTTTCATTTTTTTTATGAAAAAAAAAAAAATCTATGTATATTGATTGCATGGGCAAGTTTTCGTAATGTAGTATTTGAGACAAAGGTAGCTTTACCTATCCTCGGGATGTTGTCTACAAGCTGTTGTCCGGCCGCTGAATGTAGGCGTATTTTGAATGGCGTTTGTATTGGTTTCTCGAAGTTCCCGGCGACTCCCAGACTTGTCCAGAAACCATCGGTTGTTCGCTTCAGGGACAGCCATGTTCTGCTTTTTGGTTGGAACATCTCAACGGTTGTTGCAGGCAGTCTACATAAATATAGCTACATGTATAGGTAAACTACTTTGACCGTGCCTCTTGATACCACGCTATACATATTCATGCGAAGATTTCATGTTGAGAAATAGGTAATGTCATCATTCACGTGTTCATTCTTTGAATGCTTATTGCCCCGCAACACTAACGGTTTACCACTATCACATACGAGTTCACGTGTCTGCAAATAGTATTACGATAACTATTAGATACGTAATAACAATATGCGCTCGATCCAGTCACATAAGTTAAAGCGGCATGGTCAAAGAAGTTTACCTATATTAGTTCGCGTCACATCAGGATAACATTTCCGTATAATATATACCCAATAATACCCCACTTTTACATAGCAAAACTGGGGTATGCAGGGGTATACCCATTTTTCTTATTTTTGCTCCAAAACATAGATTGTGGGTACTCGTTAGAACCGCCTCGGCGAGGCGGTTCTAACGTGTATCCACAATCTATGTTTTGAGCAAAAATAAGAAAAATATCATTTATTTTTTACTGAAAATTTTTACAATTTTAGAAATCTCTGTATATTGCATGGGCAAGTTTTCGTAATGCATCACCATTTAAACAGATATGCTCTCCTTGGAACATCACTGTTACTTTTTGAAGAAGCCATTCATTGTTATTTGAAAGTGTTCTCATTCTCAGTAGCGCGTAGCATTTTATCTTACCGCTGTGTGTTTTAGACCTGTTCGAGTCACGTGTGGGACAAAGCAAAATCTATTTGTCAGTGTGGCATTGTTGTCCTACTGACTATAGTAAAATGAGCCGCCGCATGCACAAACCAACAAAATGCTTGGGCGAAAACAAAGGCGCAGAACAGCTTCGCAGTTGATCAGCGCCTTCAGCGTCTTTGTTTTCGCTACACGGCACGGATAATACAATCCCTCTTCTACTTCAATCCAAAATTTCAAGCTTCTAGTTTGCTTCTGTTACCGTACAGCCCGGTCTGTGTCGGACCTGGTCAACACCCAAATTGTTGGTTTTTTGATGCACATGCTCAAATGATATTGGAAGCGAAATAAGACCAGGAATCGATGCAATCAAAGTCCGAACATAGACATCAGGGGCCAGTTGTTCAAAACTTCCTTAGCTTAACGTCATTGTTAAGACCTCAACTCGTTACGTAAATGCCGACTACATAAGCAGATACACTGTACAACACACTCAAAGAGCAGAGTAACCTAACACTTTCCCGATAAAGTAGTCATCTGGCTGGTCTCAACCAAAATCAAAGACAACGAGTACAACAGAGAGGAAGACAGAATAAACAGTATTTGTATCATGAAGATAAATCACCTCTACCGGGACGCCGATTACCGTTTTTTAATGAGGACAGTGCCGATTACCACCTTTACCGGGGACATCCTCGATTTTATAAAAAAAGAAAACCAAACAAAACCAAACGTAGCACCCAACCGGTGAACAAACGCCACAAAACCCCACGACACAACCAAGCCAAAATCCAAACCAAAGACACCAGAAATAGAGAGATTACCACCATCCTCACAAATACCATTTTTACTAGACAGCGAAATGGTATTAACGATCCACCAAAAACGGACCAAACAAAATCAAACAATGTGCCCAACCGCCCAACACACGCACCACAAAACTCCAATGCAACAAAGCCAAAACCCAAACCCAATGACACAAGGTGGGACGGAGACCACCTCTACTGGGTCATCAAAATGTTCATTTACAGACACAAAAATAAATTAAATAAAAATAAACGTTGTACTCAACAGGCTACATTAATTAACTCATTTAAGCCTGGCGTCCCTTTTATGGGACATATGCAAGCAGAACGCGGCGTCCCATCTGGAGCTATTATGTTTGCTTAAAGAAATTTCATCAAAAAATAATATAAAAATCTATATATAATCACTCCCGACGCTCATAAAAATGAGAGTGGACTCTCCCAAATGATAATGATGGGAGAATCCATTCGTCATATATGGGTAAACATCTCAACCAAAGCACACCAAGCGGAACAGAAAGTTACCTAAACTTAACTAAATTATGATAACATACATAAGGCACCTAAAGCACAAAAAGTTTAAACACCAAGACATAAAACAAGACATAACCATATATCGGCCTGTGACTGAGCAGCTCCTGGATAGCGTCAGCCTGGTCGGCAACTCAAAGGATACACATATATGGGGGCCCCGCCCACTGAAGCTTAGGAGAAATAGATGGGCTGCTTGTGCCTCCAGGCAAAGCTTCTAATATACTGACCGACCATCTGATTACTGGTTAACCGCTCATGTCTACCCAGGTTTAGTCAAATTATCTATACATATAAGCCTTTTTGGCTTAGTTGGGTGGTTATATTTATGAAGCACATTTTGAGTGTCATGACATCCTAATGTTGGGTAAAAGTCCCATAAAATGGAGGAAACGTCCCGACATAACCATTGATGTTGACTGGGACGTAAAACATCAATTCATGCATATATAGGAGATTGCTATTTAATTTTGAGAAATCCCTAAAAGACGTTCGTATGTCAGAGTATGGTGTAAAAGTCTATCTTTGGTTAGGTAAGAAATGTCTACTACAAACTACATGTACATTAAATGCTCAAGTATATCGGTTAAGACAATAATTGGAGAGATACGTTTTTGCATGATGATGCCAATTAACAGCCTAGGTGGCATGACACTCATCAAAGGTTTATCTCATCTAAGTGATAGTTTAGTTATTAGGCATTATCTAACTGATGCCATTTCAAATGCAATGTTCAATTTAATCTGTCATTCAATATAATATATACTTCACTAATCTGCCATTGATTTTAATATACACTTCACTGTGAGAAAAACTTTTTTTTTTTCTCTTGGGGAATCTTATCTGCCATCCACTTAGAGTCATTCATCAAGAAAACATGTCCATGTAATGTATACACCCTTGAACCCCACTTTTATATAACAAAACTGGGGTATGCAGGGGTATACCTATTTTTCTTATTTTGCTCCATACCATACATTGTGGGTACTCGTTAGAACCGCCTCGACGAGGCGGTTCTAACGTGTACCCACAATCTATGTTTTGAGCAAAAATAAGAAAAAATATACAAACTTTTCAGCTGAAAATTTTCAATTTTTAAAGCTAAAAAATCTCTTTTTATAGCATAGGAAAGTTTTCGTAATGTTAGAGTGGTATTCAATCTATAATGTGTCTTTAATCCAGATACATTACTTATATGAGCCTACAATATCAGACTTCTCTCACGCAAAACATCAATTGATATCAATTAAAATAAATTTTGTGTTAGCATCCCGGTCTGACAAGTATTCAGTAACTAAATATATTACTGTGTGTTCCAAGGCTATACTTCTGTTGTGGTTCATTTTGTTTTATGTTTTGAAGTCGAATTTTTGTGCTGTTTGAACCTTGTGTACGTTTTCATATTTTTAGTTAAGATTGGGTAACTGAGTGACAGCTGACATGTATTGGGAAATAGCTGCTCACTCGGCTCACCATATGTTTTCTTAGTACGTATAGGTACCTAATTGTCAATTTAGTTTTTGTCCCACCTCGGGTTTGGAGTTGGGAATTTCTTTCTGACTGCGCATTTCCCTTATCATTGCCTACATGTATTTTTTTCATCAATGCCAATATTATGTCTGTAGCTACCAATAATTAGAGACCAACAGACAGTCCATATACTGGTGTTAATTAAATTCGGAATAGGCAGGGGAAATGACTGTTCGACTCTCTTAATCGTAATGTATTAACATCTCATGGATACGCTAACATCGGGCCTCGCGGATAACATACGCATAATAGATACAACATTTGTTTCATTTTCATTCGTCATTAGATTTGCTACTACTGCCTGGAGACAAATATAGCACCAGACAATCAGTGACAACAACTGATCATAATGTTTGACTATCCGTACTCAGAATAACGTTGATATAGCTACATTGCAAATTATAATCAGTTCTGAAAGGCGGTTGTTTGTTTGTCCAAAATGCCTTCTATTGCTACACCGGAGGTGGATGTTTCTTTGTCCAAAATGCTTTCTGTTGCTACACCGGACCACGTTCCTACTACGTTCTTACCATGTCCGAAGATCAAGGACGTAGTAAGGACGTGATACGGTCATTTAGGACGGGGTAGTAGCGTAGGTCTTTATGGGCGTGGAGGACTTGGTAAAATTTTAAAGTGGCATACCCATAAGAAACGAGGCGAGGTCGGGGCAGAATAAAAACGCAGTAAAGGCGTGCTAAGTACTCAGTAAGAACTTGTATGACGTAGAAAGAACGCAGCGCAAATGTTGTGCGATCTTCTTGGGCATGGTATACGAACCTGTTGCAGACCATTGAAACCACAATACGTTTCTTCCTTTCCATCAGGGTCTCGATAAGACCATACACCGCTTCTCGTAAGTCCAGACCACATCCTAGAAGGACTGCGTTCTTACCACACGCTTGTCGTTCCCAACCTCCCCTCTGTAGGTTCAACAGGACTAAAAACGCAACTGACGTGGAAAATACATTAGTTGTATTATATCCTGCTTTGCTAATGGATTCACTTTGCAATTTTGACCAACGAAATGGAGTACAATTAATTGTCGGGCTATAACGCAAAACATCCGGCTTAACAAGCCCAACATCAAAACATACACTTTGGCCGTTACACAATGCATTTTCCGAGAAAAATACTCGCATCCGTTACTCCACCGCTATTAACGGCATTTAACGGCGTAACCTGTTACCCCTATCTATCATAGCACCTTCCGTCGCGTCACTCTCATGTTTGCGAAAATACCTGTACATGTCTATTGTACCATTATATTATAGACGCGCATAATATTGAAAATATACCCATTTGAAGCAGTCCGTACAACAAATACGCATCCTTAATGATTACCTGTTTTAACATTCGTACATAAAACAATAATAAAAATAATAAACAAAACTGAAGAATTAAGAAAGAGATCTTCCATGTTCTTTATTATTATAGAACTTATAATATTTATGCTTGAGGAATACCAGCAACCAGTGGAAACTGAACGCCATCTCCATGGATAACAACATCGTTCACTGAAAACAAATGAGCCGTCTCGTGGGAAAACCAACAATGTGGTTTCCGACCAGGTCTGACACAAACCGAGCTGTACAAGCACAGAAAAGAGCTAGAAGCTTGAAATTTTGGATTTAAGTAGAAGAGGAATTGTACTATCCGACTAGCGAAAACAAAGGCGCTGATCAGCTTCGCGGTTACCGCGAAGCTGATCTGCGTCTTTGTTTTCGCATATGCAGATTGTTGGTTTTCCCATGAGGGGGCTCAAATGAAATTAAGTTATTATGTTATTGTCCGTTCAAACTAAAGTTATCACAACTTTTCGATTCACAACTGTGTTCAACACGTGGTACGGAATGAGTGACGCACAATGAAATTCTGTCCGAAGTTGAGATGAGTTTTCTCCTATAGCATTTACTCTGTTGACTGATAGATAGGTGCAATTCATGCAGAAATTGAACATTAATTTAATGAAAGTAACACTATTCAGGTTATTTCGTTTTCGCAAACACTTTCTATCACAATAACAGTATTTGCGAAAACTAAATAACCGTCAGTAGAAGAAACGCTATGAGAGAAAACTCGATAATCTAACCTCAACTTCGAACAGAATTCCATTGTGTGCCACCAATCATTTATCGGTTACCACGATTCACAATTTCGATCGTTTAAGGCGGTTCTTACAAGTACCAACAATCTATGTTTTGAGCAAAACAAGAAAAATATCAATATTTTCCAATGAAAGTTTCATTTTTTTATGAAAAAAAAATATCTATGTATATTGATTGCATGGGCAAGTTTTCGTAATGTAGTATTTGAGACAAAGGTAGCTTTACCTATCCTCGGGATGTTGTCTACAAGCTGTTGTCCGGCCGCTGAATGTAGGCGTATTTTGAATGGCGTTTGTATTGGTTTCTCGAAGTTCCCGGCGACTCCCAGACTTGTCCAGAAACCATCGGTTGTTCGCTTCAGGGACAGCCATGTTCTGCTTTTTGGTTGGAACATCTCAACGGTTGTTGCAGGCAGTCTACATAAATATAGCTACATGTATAGGTAAACTACTTTGACCGTGCCTCTTGATACCACGCTATACATATTCATGCGAAGATTTCATGTTGAGAAATAGGTAATGTCAACATTCACGTGTTCATTCTTTGAATGCTTATTGCCCCGCAACACTAACGGTTTACCACTATCACATACGAGTTCACGTGTCTGCAAATAGTATTACGATAACTATTAGATACGTAATAACAATATGCGCTCGATCCAGTCACATAAGTTAAAGCGGCATGGTCAAAGAAGTTTACCTATATTAGTTCGCGTCACATCAGGATAACATTTCCGTATAATATATACCCAATAATACCCCACTTTTACATAGCAAAACTGGGGTATGCAGGGGTATACCCATTTTTCTTATTTTTGCTCCAAAACATAGATTGTGGGTACTCGTTAGAACCGCCTCGGCAAGGCGGTTCTAACGTGTATCCACAATCTATGTTTTGAGCAAAAATAAGAAAAATATCATTTATTTTTTACTGAAAATTTTTACAATTTTAGAAATCTCTGTATATTGCATGGGCAAGTTTTCGTAATGCATCACCATTTAAATTGGAACATCACTGTTACTTTTTGAAGAAGCCATTCATTGTTATTTGAAAGTGTTCTCATTCTCAGTAGCGCGTAGCATTTTATCTTACCGCTGTGTGTTTTAGACCTGTTCGAGTCACGTGTGGGACAAAGCAAAATCTATTTGTCAGTGTGGCATTGTTGTCCTACTGACTATAGTAAAATGAGCCGCCGCATGCACAAACCAACAAAATGCTTGGGCGAAAACAAAGGCGCAGAACAGCTTCGCAGTTGATCAGCGCCTTCAGCGTCTTTGTTTTCGCTACACGGCACGGATAATACAATCCCTCTTCTACTTCAATCCAAAATTTCAAGCTTCTAGATGGCTTCTGTTACCGTACAGCCCGGTCTGTGTCGGACCTGGTCAACACCCAAATTGTTGGTTTTTTGATGCACATGCTCAAATGATATTGGAAGCGAAATAAGACCAGGAATCGATGCAATCAAAGTCCGAACATAGACATCAGGGGCCAGTTGTTCAAAACTTCCTTAGCTTAACGTCATTGTTAAGACCTCAACTCGTTACGTAAATGCCGACTACATAAGCAGATACACTGTACAACACACTCAAAGAGCAGAGTAACCTAACACTTTCCCGATAAAGTAGTCATCTGGCTGGTCTCAACCAAAATCAAAGACAACGAGTACAACAGAGAGGAAGACAGAATAAACAGTATTTGTATCATGAAGATAAATCACCTCTACCGGGACGCCGATTACCGTTTTTTAATGAGGACAGTGCCGATTACCACCTTTACCGGGGACATCCTCGATTTTATAAAAAAAGAAAACCAAACAAAACCAAACGTAGCACCCAACCGGTGAACAAACGCCACAAAACCCCACGACACAACCAAGCCAAAATCCAAACCAAAGACACCAGAAATAGAGAGATTACCACCATCCTCACAAATACCATTTTTACTAGACAGCGAAATGGTATTAACGATCCACCAAAAACGGACCAAACAAAATCAAACAATGTGCCCAACCGCCCAACACACGCACCACAAAACTCCAATGCAACAAAGCCAAAACCCAAACCCAATGACACAAGGTGGGACGGAGACCACCCCTACTGGGTCATCAAAATGTTCATTTACAGACACAAAAATAAATTAAATAAAAATAAACGTTGTACTCAACAGGCTACATTAATTAACTCATTTAAGCCTGGCGTCCCTTTTATGGGACATATGCAAGCAGAACGCGGCGTCCCATCTGGAGCTATTATGTTTGCTTAAAGAAATTTCATCAAAAAATAATATAAAAATCTATATATAATCACTCCCGACGCTCATAAAAATGAGAGTGGACTCTCCCAAATGATAATGATGGGAGAATCCATTCGTCATATATGGGTAAACATCTCAACCAAAGCACACCAAGCGGAACAGAAAGAACAATGCTAGGCTCCAACATAGTCAAGCCGCGACGCGAGAAAACCGGTCTTCGGGGTTTCCGACCAGGTCTTACACAAACCGACCTGTACAGTCACAGAAGCAGGCTAGAAGCTTGAAATTTCGGATTTAAGAAGAAGAGAAATTGTACTATCCGTGTAGCGAAAACAAAGGCGCTGATCAGCTTCGCAGTTACTGCGAAGCTGATCTGCGCCTTTGTTTTCGCAAAGGCAAATATCCGGTTTTCTCACGATGCGGCGCATTATTATTATTATTACGCGAAGAGCCCAACAAGATAAGCAGTATCCCCACCATCACAAATCAAAAACATTCCGACGACCACAACAGACAGACAGACGTAAAAACACGCAACATAAATATAAATGAATATTTATATAAATGAAGTCTCTCTCGTAGAAAAATAAATCAGTGTATTCCCATAGGAATATCAACAGTTTGTCGGTGGAATATTTAAGTTCCGAACCAAATATAGATAGGTAAGAGCTTCAATTACCTTTTGGCAAAACCACGGAGTGTATCTAAGTGAAGAAAGCATTTGTTCTATTGCATGCAATATAAACTTTTCTTTTGAAACCATGTTCAATTAAACCTATAAGTTTGTCTTTGAATTAACATTTTTATGTCAAGCGTTATCACTGACAAGAATCCTGTTCCTGCAATTTTTGGTGAGGCTTGGAGAAGTTCTGAATGGCAAAGGTGTCATAGCATAACTTACCTTTCGTTTCTTACTTGCAGTTTTATGTACCACTGGTGACTGCCCTGAAACTTGTACTCTATTTTGGTGTTACCAACTGGACATTGGATTGCCTGCATACTGATGTCCCAACGGCCATCTCCGTTAACGGCTAGATCTAGGTCACCTATAATTTGAGGTAGTACGGATGGCAACCTTTCTAAGTAAAGACTGGTAACTTTGCTTGTCTACTCAAAATGTCAAGCGATATTGTCTTTTCCCTCCCCGCCTGGTATATAATATTTGTTGGAATTTTGAAATAAATAAAATGCCTATTCCTCGACTTTCTGCTTTTACATCGAAAAGTGTTTTGAGGCTTTTGACGGACTCAACATCTGGTTTTCTGAAGCTTACATACTTTACAAATAACTTCTTGAGCTTTGGTGGCTTTTAATATCAGTCTAGGTAAATACTTTGAGTGAGTCATATATCCATATTGCGGACAGACGTTATTGATTCATTTTCAAGGAAATTCTCTTTAATAGGGGGTTAAGTATGAAATTAAAAAAATCCCTGATTTCTTCTCATAAAAGTTCTAATGCGGTGATTTAGATGTTGCACTTTCCCAAATGTTTTTCTGAGTAGTACTGTTATTTTATCTTGTTTTGTGCAGCATTTTCTGTGCAACTGTTCGTCGGCTGAGTGCTATAGTGTTCTATCTCCATTTTTTAAAATCTCGAGAAAATTGGGTTCAAAAGTTTGCGACCCTCAAATAAGGTCAAAATGTTCATATTTTGAGTGAACGTGCATTATGAACATGTCTTTCTGTCTAAATGAGCTTAATTTAAAACATTAGCGGTGAAAATGAAGTAATTATGGAAAAATAGGAATTTCGTGTTTGGACATAGAACACTTTGCATAAAAAAATCTTCATTTTTTCATGACCCGGATATGGAACATTTTGGTGATCCAGATTCCATAGCAAGCAATGCAGCATTTTCTATTGACTGTTTATAAGTGCAATAAAAATGTATAATCATTATTCCAAGTACGCCTCAAAGGCCGAATACTAATTATAAATCTATTTATCTCAGCATACCCTTAAATGTCTTCATTGTATGTATCCTAGATATCATATAATAAGTCCAATACTGAATGGAGCCAATGACCTAGTAGCATGTGGCCCAAAATGTCATGTGACTGAACTACTTCAAATGCAGACATCTCACTGGTCGAAATAGAACAGTGTAGCATTACAATTATAGGCCATTTTGGACATAGAACATAAAAGAACTGTTAATAACATAAAATCTAGGCAGAAATATCAACATCTTACTACACTAGAAGATAATACTTTTGATTCCGATTCCAACGGTATATCACACTTAATATGACCCGAATATGGAGATAGAACAGTATAGCACTACTATTGATTGTTTGCCTATCATTTTTGTTTATGTTTCTGGGCGATTCATAGTTTTTTCCAGGTGTAAATACTATTGTACTATCTAAATCCAAACTCAAGCTCCTAGCCATCTTCTGTGACTGTACAGGCCGTTTTGTGTCGGACCTGCAGTCGGAACCCAGATTGTCAGTTTTGTCATGCGAAGGCTCATAATCATTATATATAATTACCAGGATGACATTCTGGACAAACATCTTTAACGTAGACAATGAAATCTCCTGTTATAGGATCATTACCCAAACCATTACCAGTACCATGCACCTAGTAAAATATAAAACAAAATACATATGACCATTAATGGACCAGTCATTTGTATCCCCGGCTCCCTTATGGCCGGGGATAGGGGGGACTCAGAGGGGCTAAAGTACCAGGTTTTAACCTCTGATTAGTCCCGGCAGTGCCTGAGATGTGCCGGAGTTTTAATTTCCCGCCAATATACGGTCGTATCATTTCAGATTTGATATTAACTGTATTATTAACATTTTACTGTTATTGTCCTTATTTAATTTGCAAATATACCTGTACTTTTACAGGCATAATTCAAGCTCCTCCCGCATATTTCAGTTTCATCAGAACAGCTCTCAGCTGTTGTTCCACATTATTGTCAGCCTCCGGGGAGCCGGGTCTTTTAGCAGGGATTTTACCACAAATCTTGCCCCACAGTGCCGGGCTTTCAGCGGGGCATTAGAAATTGAACAGTTAAAAGCCCCGCTATTTCCCATCCCTAGAGGAGCCGGGGATACAAATATCTATATGATAATCAAATGCCGCGTCAAACTCTAGTGTACTTCAGAAGAATGTTTCGAAATCCAATGATTAATTTGTAATCCTCCTTTACCTACGCATTTTTTTTAACTCTTTATTTATCTTCTTCAGTAACATTTATTGGAATCAGATAATCATATTTGCCCATGGACGCAATTTACAAAGACTGTTTTTTCAGCATTAAAAATTGAAAAATTCACTGGAAAAATTTTGATATTTTTAATATGTTTGCTGAAAACATTTACTAACTATGCAGTATTGTCGGTACACAATGAGTACCCACAATCTATGTTTTGGATAAAAAATAAAAATAATACGTACAACAGAAATTATCCTGTTTTAGGACAAATTCGGTCGTGGATTTTTTTTTTTCAAAACATCTTCAAGCACCCCACCCCTCCGCCTAAAAATCAAAATAGTCGATCCCTTAGCTGTTTGCATATTCATGAATATTAATCCAAATGTCGAAAATCAGGAAAACCGAGGGAAAAATACTATTGCCACAGAAGGGCTTGGTGTGGGTTATAGGATTAAATGACAATAGATTTTTCTCTCGTTTTTCCTTACTTCGACGTTTTGCTTAATGTTAAAAATGCAAATGATGTTATTTCTATATAGGCCTACGACCACAGCAAATGTAAAAAATGCTTTTTCGCAAAACATTAGCTAATTGGAGAAATACATTTCAATGGAAAATTTAATTAGTGAATTTATATAACGTCTGGCATTAAAGCTATTGTTGGTCTGATATGCTATGGAGTACATCTTATTGGAGTTAGATTCGACCTCATGACGAAAACTTGCCCATGGATGCAATATACAAAGATTTTTTTTTCAGCTCATTCGAAAAATAATGGATGTTTTTAATATGTTTGCTCAAAACATTTATTGTGGGTATACGTTAGGACCGCTAGGGGAAGCGGTTTTAATGAGTACCCACAATCTATGTTTTGGATCAAGTATAATGAAAATACAATACGTACAACAGAATTTATCCTGTTTTAGGAAAAATTCGGTCCTGGATTTTTTTTCAAAACATCTTCAAGCACTCCACCCCTCCGTCTAAAAATCAAATGGTCGATCCCTTAGCTTTTTTGCATATTCATGAATATTAATACAAACGTCGAAAATCAGGAAAACCGAGGGGAAAACTATTGCCACGTGCACTGAAGGGTTTGGGATGGGTTATAGGATTACAGGATCAATGGCAATAGATTTTCCCTCGTTTTTCCTTACTTCGACGTTTTGCTTAATGTTAAAAATGCAAATGAGATTATTTTATATAGCCTATGGCCACAGTAAATGTAAAAAAAAAAACGTTTTTTTTTTTCGCAAAACATTAGCTAATTGGAGAAATACATTAAAATGGAAAATTTAATTAGTGAATTTATAAAACGTCTGGCATTAAAGCTATTGTTGGTCTGATATGCGACGGAGTACATCTTTTCTTAAAATGTTTGTATTTCTAACTTACCAGACGAGAAAGAAAATGAAGTCAAGTATTGTCTCAGGACGTTTAGTGCAATTATTTAGCAACGTGATATCCTAAGAATATTATTCCGGTTTCCTACGTATTTTTTATCAAATTAGGAAGAAAAATGATTATTCCAGAGAGAATTACATAAGAAATCTGTGTCAGGCTATAGTAATTTTGTCACAATCAGGTATTAGAATGTCATTACGAAAACATGCCCGTCTCATATATACCCCCGTATACCCCACTTTTATTATAGTAAACGACTACACACAATCTATGTTTCGAATAAAAATAATAAAACCAGTATTTTTCTTATTTTTGATTCAAAACATAAATTGTGTGTTCTCGTTAGAAGCGTTTCTAACATGTACCCACAATCAATGGTTTCAGGATAAATATTGAAATATTAACATTTCTACAATGAAATTTTCAATTTTTACGGCTGAAAAAAGTCATTGTATATTGCATGGGCGAGTTTTCGTAATGGTTGTGATATCTCTCTGAAGCAGGACTAGTACACTGAACCATTTATGAACTATATCAACTTTTGAAAACAAAGATACAGCCATGTGTGCTTAGCTCGCTTGAGTCGAAAGCATTCCTAAGGATGCTCCTCATGAAGTTTCAGAGGAGAAGATTTTGATATTATGGATGGCGGACGACGGACGGACGCCGAAGCATGTCCATCCTATACACTCATTTTTTAGCTTTCGGCCCAGGTGAGCTAAAACCGAGAACGTCTGGCTTCAGCGTCAAGTACAACTTTTAAATGTGAATATCTACGTAATGTAAAACTGCCCTGGGAAAGCATTCCTATAAAAGTGACACTGACATCAGCCTAGTGAGAAACATGATAAATCTATCATTTTCATGACCCGGAGATAGAACATTTTGGTGACCCAATTTCCATAGCAATTAATGCAGCAGTTTCTCTCAAATGGTTATTTACTATCCCAAAAATTCGTATACCAAGTGTCGACAATGTTTTCAAGGAGTCACGTGCACATTATAGTTAACTGAGCCTCCAGTAGCTTTAACCCATATTTGACGAATGGATTTTCCCATCATTATCAACTGGGTGAGTCCACTTTCATTTTAGGGGCTTCAGGAGTGATTTTAAATTTTTATTCCATTTTTCGATGAAATTCCTCTAAGCAAATAGAATAGCCCCAGATGGGACGCCGCCTTCTGCGGCGTCCCATCTGGGGCTATGCTGTTTGCCTTTGTCCCATAAAAGGGACGCCATGCTTAAATGAGTTAAGGAGGTGACAAGGGACAAATTTCAGAGAAAATTGCGAGCCCACAGTTTCCACTGAAAGAGTTATCTAGAAATCACCACAGTGCAGGAACATTAAAACTCAATTTTAATGTTCATAATTTGTACCAAGTAGATAAGCTCTTGCTTTACAAAGGAGCGTTAAATACTTTGATTTCTCAAATTATCTCCCTTTGAATTGAAAATATAGTGATTTTTCGGGTCCTCATTTTGACGTCCTCTTTATTTATAGATAGTTTTGTTACCAAATGTTACCAAATGACAAAATGGAAGGAGTTGTCACGCAGTTGTTAGTTCTAGGGGAATTGCATTGAAAGTGATACCAGGAATCGCAGTAGCCAGATGGTACCTTTGGCTCATTTTTCTCACTGCTAAGAGTCAAATAATAATGTCATTAGCACAAGGTAGTCTAGAGCAAACTATCCGAGGAAATCACCGTTTTCATTTCAATTAAGCCTTTACATGAGAAAACAAACAATTTGGGCTTTCGACCAGGTCCGACACAAACCGGCCTGTACAGTCACAGAAGATTGAAATTTTGCATATAAGCAGAGGAGGAATCGCACCATCTGTGTAGTGAAAACAAAGGCTCTGATCAGCTGTGAAGTCATCTGTAATTTAAATTTCTAGCCTTTTTTGGTGACTTGACTGGCTAATTGGTCGAAAACTCCGACTGCAGGTTTTTTCGTGACGCGACCCATTTACCTTAAAGCACATTCCACAGCCCAACGAATTAAACATCTGGGGATGGTTTAGCGCCACCAAATATCGTATAGTGGTCGATTTGGCGACCGGTGGAAGATCTGGGGTGTTCAACTGACACATTCCCCCGAGCACATTTCCATAGTATGTCCCCTGAAAGAAAAAATCGATAATGTTATATTCATAAAGGTAAAGAAGTACAAAAATCAGCTTTGTTTTTGAAAATGTATAGTACGTTTTTTTCTGCTATTAAACACGAGTTATTTAAGCCGCGTCGTGAGAAAACGGGGTTATTGCCTATGCGAAAACAAAGGCGCAGATCAGCTTCGCAGGACTTGAGAAGCTGATCAGCGCCTTTGTTTTCGCTACACGGATAGTACAATTTCCTTTCTTAAATCCAAAATTTCGAGCTATCCTTCTTCTGTGACTGAACAGACCGGTTTGTCTCAGACCTGGTTGGAAACCCCGAATACCGGTTTTCTCGCGTCGCGGCTCATTTATTGATTACTGTTATTATGCCAGGAAAACGTCTTAAAATGTCTGCTTTTTGGCCAATTTGTATGCAATGCAATTATGGGAAACTGGGACAGTCGTGTTTATTTTATGACATGAACTTGAAGGCTTAGGATATTTAAGGTCTTTTTGCCTCAGATTTTATTTGAAATAAATTTCAGAATTTATATCATAAAATTCATCCTAGAAGCTCTGAACTCAAGTACACTCTATACTCATTCATTCTAATAGGTAGGCATTTTGCACATTCGGGTTTATTTTTAACAATGTCTGAATGTATGTTTTTGTTTTTACCACCAGGATAACAACATGTCCGTGAAATGATTGCCCCCTTAAGCCCCACTTGTCTTTAGCAATCGTGACCGGGGTATGCAGGGGTATATTATTTTTCTTATTTTTGTTCCAAAACATAGATTGTTGGTACTACGTGATATTTAAAATATCATTTTTATGCCATCGCAACGTTTACCTAAACATGAAAAGTAAAGTGTACTGGGATTTAAAAGCAGGGATATACAAATAATTGACCTTGGCAATAATTTTCTCATCAAAATTGCGAAGTTTATTTTTTTACCAAACTCTGAGAATAAAATATGCCCTTAAACGTCCTTCGTCTTTTATTAACACTGATCGATACAAAATTCAGAAAATTCCAAACAGTTAGCACTTCAGCTTTTAAGCAACTTCTTAATTTATGAAAGATATGAAAAATAATACAGCGGCGTATATCGTCCCGTAATAGCTCTTAGTTCTAAAAGACCACCCCTATTTATATCATAGAATGAGCTTATACCCATTTAATGAGCGAAATGTTTTACCAAATGTGCGAAAAAGTGGTAAGTATTTTGCATGTGTTATTACGAAAACATGCCCATGCAATATATGTATATGTAGAGATTTTTTCAGCTGTAAAAATTGAAAAGTTCATCAGAAACTTTTTATGTTTTTCATATTTTTGCTCTAAACATTGATTGTGGGTACACGTTAGTACCGCCTCGCCGAGGCGGTTCTAACGAGTACCAACAATCTATGTTTTGGAGCAAAAATATGAAAAATAAGGGGGTATACATTTCACGGACATGTTTGGCACGTTTCCTACATGTAGGTTTTGTTGTAATCTGATTTGTTTCTGTGCCATTTTTTCTCAGTTGTTACGCATACATTCGTGCCATCTCATGACAAAATTAGCACGTGAAAGACGAAACAGGTAAAAACACACGAGTTACTACAAGAAAACTGATTAAATGAGATATGAGATTTGAACCACTTTGCTACTTCTGGTGGGTGAAGTGAAGACATATAACCACCAAGCGGCGCATGCTAATCAGTCGGGATTACACCCCCTTGTAACAGATATTGTATATTTGATCTAATTTTCGAATCGATATGGACTCAGACTGCAGATCACGTGCAAAATACTTACTTACATTTGGTGCTTTCTACCCCTATGATATGATTAAATTACGCTCTTGGATGACGAAAACGATTTTCGTTATACCACAAATATTCAATAACATGCCGTTTCTCTGCCGGGCTATTGATTGCCCAAGGTAGTTTCGGGGAATAAGGCAGTAGCAGCTGAATATCACATCAGTATGTTCAATGGCATTCAGTTGGCGTTGACTTCATGGGCTACGCTAACCCAAAAGGACGCCGGTATCTAACGTTAACGTCGCGCGTGACATCTTTTCGTACTAATTTATCTCAAGTGAATGCATTTATTCTTTGAAGGTTGTGTTTGTCAAGATGAGGTCACTTGCTTTGTTTGGTAATGATAAGTTAATCTTCTAATAAAGACCAGTTGGTAGCCCAAAGCCATCTCAAGCTTAATATATATGTATTGGTGAATAACTGAAAGGGGCCTTAAGTTACGGTGAAGAACTTTACGTCATCGTAACTTCACGGTCAACTTAAGCTCACCTTAGCGTCGTCTTATCTTACAAAGTGGCACCTTTCATTTAAAAACGTAACGGTAACTTAGATAAAATGGAATAGTAAGGTGTCAATTTTAAGGTGGTCATCTTAAGACCATCGTAAGAACTGTAAGAACTGTATGTCGTCTGAAGGGGAACTCAGTACGATGCCTTCGAGTTATTAAACCTAACAAATGCAGATCGTCGTGTTCAAGAGACAGTCAAGCATCTTAAGGTCGTGATTTGTAAGGAAATGTTTGATTTGTATTCCTTACTGCATTGTAATTTATAAGTCTGTAATGACAAAAGAACCAGAATAAAGAATGAATTGTTAGTCATAAATAAATGCGATCTGTCAGAGATTCCTAAATGAGCGGCCACGTGGGAAAACCAACAATGTGGTTTCCGAGCAGGTTCGACACAAACTGAGCTGTACAAGCACGGAAGCTGGCTAGAAGCTTGGAATTTTGGATTTAGAAAGTAGAGTAATTGTACTATCCGTGTAGCGAAAACAAACGGGCGCTGATCAGCTTCGCGGTTACCGCGAAGCTGATCTGCGTCTTTGTTTTCGCATATGCAGATTGTTGGTTTTCTCATAATGCGGCTCAAATGTCTTGAAGGAGAATCCCGTTAAACGAGACAAACAATAATTGCTTGGCGGGGATTAGTTCAACTATTTCATGACAGCACCTACGCAAAAGATAGTTTAAAGAAACCAACTTTAAACTCGAAGGCGTCTGAAATTTATGAAAGAATGGGATTTATTCGTGCATCTTATATCAAAATATAATAAGCATCGTTGGTGTTTAGAATCAGTACCTGATGTCAAGATATAACCATATCAATTTAACGTGAGATACACGTGGGATAATATACATGTACATCTAAAAATATCCGGAAAATTTCGTTATGGTGAAAGTGGGTAGAAAATTTCTACCGTATGAGTATAGCGTAATTTTAGATTCTTATATCTGGGGACACGTCACAGTACTACAGTTTTAGCCAACTTTTGCTAAACAATATACTTATGTAAAAGATTTGTGTATTGTTGTTCCCCATGACTGTGATGCGTATTATCAGAAAAATAGATTATACTGGCCAAACATATCGCCTGGTCACAAAATACGTACGCTGCGGCGCACTTGTAACTTAGATTCAGTTTATGGAATGCTTGTTATCATGTCTTGTTAATTGAATATTTTTGCTTAAGTAATAACTAAAACGTTCTTACGTCTCCCGTATAGTTCCAAACATACTGGACAAGAATATCCAGATTATATAATGGCTGTAACTGTGATGTCACTGAACAAGTACAAATTAAAAATACCAACAGTAAACACTTAATATCCAGTAACAGATACATCATTTTCAACATATATCGTTACATGTATACGCATGTCTTTCAAAACGTAACATGTATATATATACCGTTCGCATTTAATTAAGCACATTTTACTTGCATTGATAGCTATCTTTTACATTCTCGTTGCCTTAGATGAAAGTGTCATTCTTAATGTTCTTCATTTGCCGATAAGCTACGTATACGCCTATGGGCGGAGCGACGTCATTGTTAGCCAATGACGTTGTTTGCTGGTAATGACGTTGTTCGTTTACTCATTTTTTGGCGGCGTGGCGTCGGTCGCGTATCGCCATGACGCTGAGCGCGAAATCTGAGCTATTCCAAAATTCCATTAAGTCGGATTTATTGTCAGATATCCGGAAAATTAGCAGCGGTATTGGAATAAAAAAACAAATAATTGATTGATAATATAAAATATAAAAATAAGTATTGAAATTTAGATTTTTAGCTTTCACTGGATGATTAAAATTAAATCATCTGATCAAAGAAAACGTTTCTTAGCTTGAAGGAAATCATATTACATGTAGTTGAATGATGGTATCTTAGTTGGTCCAACTGGTCAACGTGTCATCATTAATATAGTTAGAGTAAGACTTCCAGGCTTCAGAGTTTAGCAATGTAAGATGAAAGAATTTCGCTTATTTGACATGTCATGATAGCGGGTATATTCTGAGAATTCAGAAATGTATAATCAGTTTGAATCCATTTTCTGATCAGCGCTTAATATCTTTGGCTCCATTTTGGATAATGCCAGTCTTTCGACTATCATGTTTAAAGATACAAAATTACAGTTATTACTTTGGCTCCATGCTGCTTAATCTAAAGGGTCACTGACGAGGCTTAAGTAGCCGAAACCACGGTATAACCTAACCCGACCCTCACACCCCCATTTTTCATTAATATGTTCACAACCCTTAAAATATCTCAGTTTACGAGAATTTTCATTAGAAACATCCTTAATATATCAACAAAAATGCCTTACTATAGGTAAGTAGTATGTATCTAAAGTCGGTGTGGCTTTGACAGGTTTATGGTTCGAATAGTAACTAGATATGCAAAAGCATCTAATAAATTATTCGTCGCTTCATTTTGTCAAAATAATGACATGAGAAGTTAAAAATAATAGAAAAATAATTTTTGGCAATTACTCATTAAGTTCTAATCTGTTCCGAACTCTATTCTTATTCATTTCAAGCTATATCCCCATGGGAACATCTTAGATCTTATCTCGTTCGGGCTTAACTCTGTCAAGAACCTTCCTGACGAGCTGTTGGGAAGGATTCTTGACTCACGTTTATTACCAAAAATGTACTTGGATTGCATTTAAATTGACACTATTCTGCTGGACATGGCTGATGTTTAATCGCAGGATATCTGCATCAGCTGCAATGCGATATTCTGCTGCTTTTCTGAGCTGATCCCTGGGGATGCCAATAATTGAATAAAGTTTAATATAAATCTATTTGTTGTTATTCAATAAATGAAGACTATATTTTAGATATAGTGTGGTTTATTGAATAATTTTACGCGCTGTCAATTTTCCTTAGGGGCGGTACCTTAGCAGTGTACTCCTAGTGTATCGTTTTCAGCAGAATCAGTTTTTATGAAAGTGCGGAGCGAACTAGTGGCTTTGTTTTTAACCCTACCACCACCTCTTACTCCGACCTCGCATTGCTTCGTTCATGGTATTTTTCTTTTTACCAGGGATTTGCTTAGAATCATTTGTGGTTCATTATGCATATCATTGGGCTCAGATCATTAATTATACTGGTTTGCGCAATTTTCCTATGCAGGTTCAATCGCATTATCATCCAAAGCAAACGTTTCAGCTATAGCTAGATTTCGAAGAATTTCCGAAACTTCAACCTTTTATATAAATTGAACTGGCTGCTTCCAAACAGTGTGGTATGCCTTGTATGTTTAATGGTTGATGCACAGTTTCTATATTTAATTTATTAAATTTTGCAAGGTACGTATCAAAGCTTCGTTTATTTTCAACACGACTACGACACTATAACTTCTAATATAGTTGCAGGATCAGCATTTCCAAACTACGTGAGAGCAAGAGCACAGTTAGGTAGCTTATGATAAGTCGCATCTTGCTGAGCCTTTTGATATGCAGGGCTACATATGCATAGTCCGGAATCTGCTTCTTGATTCTGCTTCGGCTCTGTTGATATCTTTTTGCATGCAAGGTTACACACATGGTCGGGGATCAAGGGATTCTGCCATAGGACACCGCTGACGCCCACCCTAAAACAGTATATCGTTTGGGCTGTTCGATTATCCTTACTGCTATGAACCTGGCTATCGGTTCATCAACAGGCACGCATCATTGCACGCTACGACAGAGAATCGTGTCGATCCTTTTGGGCTTAACTCTGTCAAGAAACTTCCTGGCGAGCTGTTGGGAAGGGGCTTAACTCTGTCAAGAACCTTCCTGGCGAGCTGTTGGGAAGGATTCTTGACTCACGTTTATTACCAAAAATGTACTTGGATTGCATTTAAATTGACACTATTCTGCTGGACATGGCTGATGTTTAATCGCAGGATATCTGCATCAGCTGCAATGCGATATTCTGCTGCTTTTCTGAGCTGATCCATGGGGATGCCAATAATTGAATAAAGTTTAATATAAATCTATTTTTTGTTATTCAATAAAAGAAAAATAGTGAACGCATAAATATTACAGTTCATTTGTAATCTATGTTTTGGAGCAAAAGTAAGAAACAATAGGTATACCACCGCATACCCCAGTTTCGCTATATAAAAGTGGGGTTTAATGGGGTATATATTACACGGACATGTTATCCTGATGTAAAATGTATGTACACATAAAAGTCATCTAATGCTGGTGATCGTAACGACCGACCTATAAAAACTTCTTTTATCTATAACATGGTAACTCACGTCTCCGCTAAACTTCTGTTTATACAGATTCAGTATATCCTGCTCATGCGCACATGAAACAGTCGATAAAAAGAACAAGAGAGTGAAATAAAAGGTTTCCATTTTTAGCAAGTTGTGATGGTTCTGAAGTCAAACTGATAACAAGCCAGATGGACGGTCACTTCGATGTCATAATGCCTCATATCATGACCTTATGCTTATCTGAGGCATAATTCTATTCTCTCTCGAGAGAGTCCTGATATAATTGAATGGTTCCAAAAGACAAAGCTATGCCAGCATGCAAACATGTCCGTGTAATGTATTCCCCCTTATATCCCACTGTTATATAGCAAAACTGCAGTATGCAAGGGTACCCCTTTTTTGTCCCCCGCTTTTTCGAAGAAAAGCGGAGGGACATGGTTTTTGGCTTTCCGTCATTCCGTCCGTCCGTCCGTCCGTCTGTCCGTCCGTCCGTCTGTCCTTCCGTCTTTCCGTCCTTCCGTCCCCCTATAGGAGTATGTACCTTGTGCAAGCAACTCCTCCTACAGTTTTATTCCAATTCTTTTGAAACTTTACAGATGTCTTGACCATGCTTTGAAGATGTGCATGTGGTTTGGATATAATCCTCAGATTAATTTTATTTTTGACACTTTTTTGCAATTTTAACTTAGTCATTTTTGTGACATTTTGACAATGAAAGTGAATGGACAGTGGGTACCTTGTGCAAGCAACTCCTCCTCCAGTTATATTCAGACTCTTTTGAAACTTTACAGATGTCTTGACCATGCTTTGAAGGTATGCATGTGATTTGGATATAATCCTCAAATTAATTTTAACACTCTTTTCGCAACTTGAACTTAGTCATTTTTTTCTGACATTTTGACAATGAAAGTGAACGGACAGTGGGTACCTTGTGCAAGCAACTCCTCCTACAGTTATATTCAGATTCTTTTGAAACTTTACAGATGTCTTGATCATGCTTTGAAGATATGCATGTGATTTGGATATAATCCTCAGATTAATTTTTAACACTTTTTTCGCAATTTGAACTAAGTCATTTTTTCTGACATTTTGACAATGAAAGTGAATGGACAATGGGTACCTTGTGCAAGCAACTCCTCCTACAGTTATATTCAGATTCGATTGATACTTTACAGATGTCTTGACCATGCTTTGAAGATCTGCATGTGGTTTGGATATAATCCTCAGATTAATTTTTGACACTTTTTCGCAATTTTAACTTAGTCATTCTTTCTGACATTTTGACAATGAAAGTGAATGGACAGTGGGTACCTTGTGCAAGCAACTCCTCCTACAGTTATATTCAGACTCTTTTGAAACTTTACAGATGTCTTGATCATGCTTTGAAGATATGCATGTGATTTGGATATAATCCTCAAATTTGTTTTAACACTTTTTTCGCAATTTGAACTTAGTCATTTTTTCTGACATTTTGACAATGAAAGTGAACGGACAGTGGGTACCTTGTGCAAGCAACTCCTCCTACAGTTATATTCAGATTCTTTTGAAACTTTACAGATGTCTTGATCATGCTTTGAAGATATGCATGTGATTTGGATATAATCCTCAGATTAATTTTAACACTTTTTTCGCAATTTGAACTAAGTCATTTTTTTCTGACAATTTGACAATGAAAGTGAATGGACAATGGGTACCTTGTGCAAGCAACTCCTCCTACAATTATATTCAGATTCGATTGAAACTTTACAGATGTCTTGACCATGCTTTGAAGATTTGCATGTGGTTTGGATATAATCCTCAGATTAATTTTTGACACTTTTTTCGCAATTTTAACTTAGTCATTTTTTCTGACATTTTGACGATGGAAGTGAATGGACAGTGGGTACCTTCAATGCTTGTGCAAGCAACTCCCCCTACAGTTATATTCAGATTATTTTGATACTTTACAGATGTCTTGACCACGCTTTGAAGATTTGCATGTGGTTTGGATATAATCCTCAGATTAATTTTTGACACTTTTTTCGCAATTTCAACTTACTCACTTTTTCAACATTTACACAATGAAAGTGAATGGACAGTGGGTCCCTTGTGCAAACAACTTCTCCTACAGTTATATTCAGATTCTTTTGAAACTTTACAGATGTCTTGACCATACTTTAAAGATATGCATGTGGTTTGGATGTATTCCTCACTTTATTTTTTGTCACTTTTTTGAAATTTGAACTTAAGTCATTTTTCAGGCGTTTACCCATACACTAAGAAAGTGTATGTGGTTTGGATATATGTTATTCTAAGATTATATTTGTGTAACTAAACTATCAAGGCGGGGGACATAAATTCTCTGAATTTGCTTGTTTTTTTTTTTTTTTTTTTTTTTTTTTTTTTTTTTTTTTTTTGCTCAAAAACATACATTGTGGGTTCTCGTTAGAAGCGCCTCACCGAGGCGGTTCTAACGTGTACCCACAACCTATGTTTTGAGCAAAACTAAGAAAAATATCTTTTTTTTTCTACTGGAAATTCTCGTTTTTTACAACTTTAAAAAATCTCTGTTGAATGGGCATTATGGTCATACATTCGTAATGGGTGGTCCCCGTGGCCGAGTGGTTAAGAGCGCTGATATTTCATTACCGCACTTGACCATTCGATCATCTCACCGCTGTGTCTGGTGTGGGTTCGAGCCTCGCTCTGGCCACATGTGAGACGAGCCAAGTTCTGCTTGCGGGTGTGTCAGGGGGTTTTTTCTCGGGGTTCTCCCGTTTTTGCCACACCTATTGATTGACCCGTCTCATATGAGCTGAAATAATCTTGAAAGGGGCGTTAAACTGAATCAAGATTGTGTCATTCTCCTCGACGGTTGTCTAATTATTTCGTATAAAGACATTATATGAGCCGCGACGCGAGAAAACCGGTCTTCTGGGTTTCCGACCAGGTCCGACACAAACCGGCGTGTACAGTCTCAGAAATAGGCTAAAGCTTGAAATTTCAGATTTAGGAAGAAGAGGAATTGCACTCATGATCCGTGTAGCAAAAACAAAGGCGCTTTGTTTTCGCATAGGCAATAATTCCTTTGCTCATATTACAAAAATACGATCATGTATTATATACAAATACGATCATGTATTATATACTGAACAAAACTGAAAACGCTACACGCAAATTTTCTGTCATATCTAGATAACAAAAATGTCATGAAGTCAATTAAAAATGTTTTGAATTTTTCATTGACTTGGTTTTGTATAATAGTGAAGGTTTGGAAAAATCGACAGGGGTCAGAATTTTCAGTTGAACAATTTGAAAAGAAATTTCATACAGTTTAGGCCTTCGGGAATCCAAACAGAAGAATTCAAACCATGACAGAGCGCAGCAAATGCTTGTCCGTGAAACCAACAATCAGAAAATGTAATGGGCTGCTCACAAACTTGTTTGATAGTTTAGAAAGTCAGTTATGAAAAGTGGGTTTCAAGGCAATACTTCACTAGTGGTTCTTTTTTTTTTATTTTATTTTATTTATTTAAGTTTGGGTAACTGAGTGGCCGCATATTGGGAAATAGCTGCTCACTCGGCTTACGATATGCTTTCTCAGTATACACTGAAAAAAAGTTATAAGAGGCCACCTCATATTTTGTCTTCTAGTTCAGAAAGTAAAATACGATCAATTAAAATTCATGATCATATGAATAAACCAATGTCTAACAGTGGCTCTGTGAGTTTCTGCATTCCAAAATGCGTGATACTTCTCACACAGACGAAGCATGTGTAAAGGTACCCTATTTCAAAAAGTCACACTTTATTAACATCAAATTAAATGTCATATTATGACGTTGTGTTTTTACATTTTAATTTATTTGAAAGTGCTACTGACTGCCATGATGCAAGATAAAATTAAGTCAAAAGTGTTGCTGCAATAAGAATCTTCGTTTCTGTTTTGCACATGCAAGAAGACAACAACCTGAATAACAGGAATTCAGCTTTTGTATGCAATTTGCATACCAACTTTGTTCTTCTCCAGTTGCGTTATTATCAGCAGCACGGCATTGAAATTTTCAGCGATTATTTAGGTCAAATACTAGACTCTGATAAACTTTGAAAATTAAAAAAATCGTCCACAAATTTTGTTATTTTGTTCGTTAAAAATTGGCATTGAAACCGGAAGTGTGCGGCAGCCTTGACATGTTGGTCCTCGAAAATGGTCAAAAACAGTTCAGTCGAATTATATCTCTCATTTCCAGGCCTCATCAAGTGAATTTAACAGGGGTCAACATGTTTAAGAGGCACATTTATGAATTTTTCAAAAAATCTCAAAATTGGCGATTTTTAAAAATGCATAAAAATTCTACCAGTAGAGAAAATTCGAATGTTTGATGTTTTTCCGAGCCGTAACGACCCCTTTGATGACACCCGTTCCTAATTTCAATAAATGGTGTGCTGTATCCAATTTTTTATTTAAAAACATTGATTTTTGCATTTTTACTCCAAAAACGCCTTTAGTAAAAGAAAATTATTTCTTAACACTTTGGAACTTTACTTACTTGAAAGACACGTCTTTTGGCAAAAAATTGTGCAATTTTGAACTTGGCTTAGAAACAAAAAATGAGTTTGAAAAGTGGCCTCTTTATAACTTTGTTTCAGTGTAAGTACTCGATTGTTGGTTTAGTTTTTCCCACATCGGTTTTTGGAGTGGGAATTCCTTTCTCATGGGCGGATCCAGAGGGGGGACAGGGGCTCCGGACCCCCCCCCCCCCTGGAATTGCCAGATTATTAATTTTTGCCATGATGAAATTTTCCGTCAGACCCCTTCTGGGGATTTGGACCCCCCTCCCCTCCCCCTCACCCACCCTAAGAAAATTTACTGGATCAGCGCATGTTTCTGATTGCATCATTTCCTGATCATTGCCGACTTTTACTTTCACATCATAATGCGAATCTTGAAATTCGAAAAATGCATTCTCCATAGGGAAACAATGCGTAGTTGCATCTAAGTCTTGGGCCATTCCATGGTCGATAAATGGCAGGATTAATACACTGTCAAGCCAGGATCATTTCGCAAATTTTAGAAAATTATCGAAAACCGTGATACATAGCAGAATACCAACATTTAACTATCCATATTTGTTTATGTGAAATGGAGACAATTTTAGATAAATTTATCATTGTTCCAAAGGTGTAGTGACTGTAATGTGTGTTTTAATTCAATACGCGCATGACATTTTCTAATAAGTCAAAATAAAATTGCTTGCGCATTTGCAAAATTTGACGACAAAAGCTTTAAACACTGAAGGAATACAACTTCGACATTAAAAGAGATTATGCAATGACGCTTCAACTTATCATCGTTTGCTGGATGTCTTGGAAATAATATGAAATTTTTGTCCAATAATAAGTCGGTACATATAAAATAAAGATTCGAAGTGTATCGTTTTCACTTTTGGTCAGTATAGATGGCGTAATGCAATAAACAAAGCAATAATGCGCTTAATTTCACAGATATCACAAGTTTTATTGCATATGTTTAAGCAATCCCCATGATTAAACGAAACATATCTTGCATGCTGGCAAGTTTATTTTACTTTTGTTTGTGAATATTGCTAGCATTGGGCATTAAATCATACTCATCAAAAGAAGTTTTGCACCAATTTACATTGTTCTCATTTCAAAATAATGTTTAGTATTGATCTTTTTTCAAATAAACTTTTGAAACTTAATACCAGCTTAAAGGGTTCGACTTCGTGAATAACAAAGCAATAATTTGTCTTGAAAATATTATGTTAAAATGTGCAAAAATGAATCATTTTTGGAAACACCAAAATTTTGGATGCAGCAAAAAGCCCACATCTTTATCACATCCTCACTCGAGGTACCGAAAACAATAGGTTAAAGCAAAAAAAAAAGATTTTTGTTTTTGACAAAAACACTATTTTTGACCAAAAATAATGAACGATTTTGAGATTTTGTTTAAATTCTCAGATAAAGCTTAGTAACTTATCTCTCCAATGAAATGGGTTGTTTTTCTATCAAACACAACATCCTGCACCCCTTTATATTTAACTGGAGATACAGCTTTTCAATCAATGCTAATTCGGACATTTTAAAAAGTCGTATATCAAAATCATACTCGTGCAATATCTTTGGCATGGGATAGCAATTAACAGAAAGGACATATATGGGCATGGAAGCCATCTTGGTCATGTAACCTGGATTTTATACACACATTTGATACCCCCTTCCTATAAACGTTTCATGTAAAAGTTGGCTTTGATTGGCCAAGTGGTTTCAGAGGAGATGAGGTTTGAATATTACATTGATATACATGCATATTGCCTCAGGGTGGGGGAGATATTCAGATATTCAGACCTATTTTCCCAATTCCTGCAAGATTTTCTATTTAAATGGCACATTATCAGTTTTCACCATTCAAATGCATAGATGACCTATGTTGACATTGCCGTAAAATAGGTCAATGTCATCACAGGGTCATGATTTATTTATACAGTGTTGTACTTAATACATGTAAGTCATCAATGCTACATCAGTCCCAAGTTTCGTTGAAATTAGTCCACCGGTTCTGGAAAAGAAGATTTTTGAAGGGTTTATATATGGGCATGGTGGCCACCTTGGTCATGTGAACTGGATAACATTAGTTCCCTCTTCCAAAAGATGCTTCATATAAAATTTGGCTTTGGTTGGTGAAGCGGTTTTAGAGGATATGTTTGAATATCACGGTATAATACATGTACACTGTATATTGACCCAGGAGGGAGCAGTTGAGCCCCTTAGATCCCATATTTTACAGGGTCATTAATATTCAGCTCTACTGCCCATTTCCTGCAATTTTAAATGACATTTTTAAAACAGTTTCCTATTCAAATGCATAAAATAGGTCAAGGTCAACACAGGGCCATGATTTATATATACATTGTAGTACTTTAGTCATAAGTGTGGTTGAAATCGGTCCACTGGTTCTGGATAAGAAGATTTTTGAAGGGGTTTAAGCACATATTAGTATGGTGGCCATCTTGGTCAAGTGACCTGAATTTTTATATATACATTGATTTCCCCTTCCTATAGATGCTTCACATAAAATGTGTTTTTGATTGGCTAAGCAGTTTCAGATCAAAAGATTTTCGAAAATTATGGTAATTTTACTTGAATGAGGTAGACAAAGATTTATCTACCCGACAAAAATTATATTTTATATTTTGAATATAATTATATAATTTTTGAGGGTAGATGAATCCTTATTATGTCTACCGAAACTGAAATCAATAAATGTTTTGTTATATGACTTTTTGACTATTAATGCAATATTTCTACTTTCGTTCTTTGAAGCTAAAATATTATCACACATTAAAGTCTAACTAAGGTGCTTTTCACATGTTTAGCAACCGTTTCTAAACTATTTTAAAATGCAGTTTATCAATACAATGCCTTTAACAGTGTGTTTAAAAGATCTGCGACAGAAGAGGTTAAACAAGCAATGCCCATTCAACCAAAGAGAAATAAACACAAATAAAACAAACTTGTTGTTAACACTCGTGAAAAGTCCTTAGTTTACCTGTTAAATGTTGATACATCAAATCATGTCAATTTCATGTAGCCCATGTTGATTTCATGCTGATGCTACGTTTGGTACCCAGGAAGGTAATATAGATTTTGGAGGTTAATATAGAAAATCTGTCAAATTAATTAACCTCGAAAACTGGTTTGATCTGGTTCTCATTAGTTTGGTCTAGTTTCATTTATTAATACTGAATGGGCCAATCAGGAGACAAGATTTTCATTGCCCCCTGAGCCCATGTTTTTCAGAATCATTTACATTCAGTCCTACTGCCCGTTTTTCTGCAAGATATTCTGGAAAAGCTTTTTAAGGGTTTTTACCATATATGGGCATGGCGGCCATCTTGGTCTGGTGACCTGGATTATTTCTGTTACACGGCTCTACTACCATCCTATAAACTCCCCATGAGCCTTGAAGATGTTTTTGAGTTCAAACTCACTTACTCTTTGACCTGTTTGAACAAATTTTCACTAAACTGTTGGCTTTGATTAGATCTTTAGTGTCAACGGTTGTTGTTGAATGTTGCGTTCTCCTTTAAAGGTACATGTACGTGCTGCATATCAACCTATACAAATTCAGACTTTTTTTTTTTTTTTTTTTTTTTTTTTTTTTTTAAATGCATATCAAAAAATCTTTGACACGACATCCCTTTTAACAGAAATCATTACGAAAACATGCCCATACAGAGATTTTTAAAGTTGTAAAATAAATAAAAAAAAATCAGTAGAACAGTTTTGCTATTTTTCTCAAAAAATAGATTGAACCGTCTCGCCGAGGCGGTTCTAACGAGTACCCACAATCTATGTTTTGGAACAAAAATAAGAAAAATAGGTATACCCTTGCATACCCCAGTTTTGCTATATATAAAAGTGTGGTTTGAGGGGGTACACATTTCACGGACATGTTTTCCTGATGTGAATTAGGCGGTAGGGTATGGCGTCAAAACAATTTATACTGATATTTATTGGAAAGTTGATATTTTCACTGTTTAACTGAGTATCTCATCTCAACATATGAAATTTTACATGTATCAACAAAAAAGCATTTTTATCCAATTTTTGAGATTTTTTTTTTTTTTTGCTTAATCTGTTGGTTTGGAGCTCTCAGTGTAAGTGACTTCTGCATACTTAGACATTTTTGTGGAGCTATTTCGGTTTCAAATTTTGAGTATTTACAGTACAAAGGAATATTTCATTTTTCTTTAAATCGTTTCCGCAACGCATTTTTATCACCCACTTTATCAAATTCTTTCAGACTGCATTTTCAGATAGATAAGTTTTTAAATTTGTTTATCAAAAATGTCACTTTCAAATATGAAAAAAGTGGTGCAAAAACTTCTTTTTGAGTAGTTCGTAGAATAGTGGAATAGCGTGACACTTGAACAAACATAAAAGCAGTGGCTCGTGCTTTGAGTCAAAAAGGAGGACAGTAGAAACACAAATGAGCCTCTGCATGAGAAAACCAGCAATTTGGGTTCCGATCAGGTCTGACACAAACCGGCCTGTACAGTCACAGAAGCAGACTAGAAGCTTGAAATTTCGGATTTAGCAAGTAGAGAAATTGCACTATCCGAGTAGCGAAAACAAAGGCGCTGATCAGCTTCGCAGTTACTGCGAAGCTGATCTGCGCCTTTGTTTTCGCCTATGCAGATTGCTGGTTTTCCCAGGCAGCGGCTCAAATGTATGTCTAGTGCACATCTACTTTATGATTTCAAGGAATTCCATTTCGATGTTATTTGCACGCAACGGTAGGCGAATTAACTTCCATTTGCTCGAAGAAAATGGACATTTAAAGTATACTTAAGGCTAACATTGTTAGCACTATGAAATGTCTCTCAAGTTTCAAGTTATCCTTCGGGAATTTCCTGCTTACAGTGTACTTACAAATGAAACTGTTGACAATTTCTCAGAAGGGTAAATCTGACATTTCTCGAAAACAATTGGATTGAAAACCGATTGATCATCTTTTGATGTTTTCTCTTCAAAAACTCAGTAAATATGAGTCACCACATGTGAAACACAACAATTGGCATAGGCGAAAACAAAGTCGCAGATCAGCTTTGCAGCAACTGCACAGCTGATCAGCGCCTTTGTTTTCGCTGCACGGCTAGTGCAATCCTTCTTCTTCTTAAATTCGAAATTTCAAGAATCTAGCCTGCTTCTTTGACTGTGCAGGCCGGTTTGTGTCGGACCTGGTCGGAACTCCAAATTGTTGGTTTTCTCACGCACAGGCTCATGTATTGTTGTTGCAGCTGGCGTCACCCAGGGCACAGTTAATATATAGTTCCTGCTTGCTTCCTTGAGAACAGCGGGAATATTTAGAAAACTAATTTAGATCAACTATCTATATCACCTGCATGGACAAGTCCTGGGGTTGTGACCAGTGCTAGGAACTTGGGGGGTGGACATCTCCAGTGTCTTGCCCTGGAACTCGCACATGGACAGGATCACTGGAAACGCGAACCGTGCTCTCGGATTAATAAGAAGAAACATTCGTACAAAACTGCCCAAGATGAGAGAGACTGCCTACAACACTTTAGTACGGCCCCCAACTAGAGTATGCCTCTCCCATATGGGTCCCCTCTTCCAAAAAGAATATACTTCAGACCGAAATGATACAAAGGAGAGCAGCTGGCTGGACCACAAGTGATTTCAGCACTAGGTAGAGTGTTACAGCGATGCTGGAAAACTTGGCTGGCGATCCCTCCAACAGAGACGAGCTGATCCACGTCTGTGTTTGTTCTACCGCATCGTCTATGGACTTCTGGCAATACCTATGCATGAATATATCCAGCCCAATACCCGTGTGTCCAAATATTGCCACTCAATGTTTTTTCGCCAAGTCCACCCATCAGCAGACTACTACCAGTATTCCTTTTATCCCCTGGCAATTGTCCAGTGGAATGCTCTCCCAGAGTGGGTGGTGTGTCTGCCAACCATTGATGCATTCAAGGAATCAGTTGGTAAGCTGCACTACTCCAGGCCGTAGATCCTGACATGATGCTTTTAATTTGTTTTTAACCCTTCTCTCACCTACTTTTAACCTCTCATCTTTGCTCACCTCACTATCTCATCTTGCACTTTATCTCAGTTACTCATCTTTTATTTCAGCATTGGCAGCGCACACAGTCCTGTCTGGTATGCCTGCCAAGGCGTATGACAGTGTAGAAAGAAAGAAAGAAAGAAAGAAAGAAAGAAAGAAAGAAAGAAAGAAAGAAAGAATGAAAGAAAACATTTCATGGACCCTTACATGAGTCTGTATAATTTTCTTGCAACCTCCAAACAGTACAGGTGCGTTCAGTTATTAATATGCCCCTGCGATATTCAGAAATAAATTTACAACTTTTATTGTTTTTGAACAATCGTCACTGGCAAGAAATGTACAACTGGATGAATTTGTTTATAATGTGTTAAGTATGAGTATAAAGATATTTACTCTGTATATAAAACTTCCAGATCTTGTGACGTTGTATGCCTAGATTGATTTCATAAAATATGGAGCCAAATTTTTAACAACAATTTCGCTGATATTCGAGTTTCAAAGATTCCACAAGGAATCATGGTCAACGAATTGTAATTATATTTGTAATTTATGAAAGAATAACCATTTTTGTACTAAGGCTGAAAATTTGGTGTATATATAAGTTTTATATACAGAGTAAATATTTATACTCATAAAAATGAAATAATGTTCGATGTCAGTATTTAAAGCAAATGTTACGTGACGCTAAAAGTACGTCAATTTTCATCAGTGTTACAAAACTGTAAACGCAAATTTAGCTTACCAAAAATTCAATAAAACCAGTTTTAGGGCAAAAATTCATGCAGAACGTTTTTAGAATGTGCGGATTATTGTGATCAATTTATGTTATTGATATGCATAAATATAGTTACGTCTTATGTTTGCAAATACCATGGTTTGTTTCAATATTTGCCAAAAATGGCCGATTTTTGAAAAATGTTACAAACGAACATACGACTTTTCATTGCATCTCGACTTTGTAACATATTATAAATAATCAAATAAAAAATGTTCAAGTTAAAAGTTATTCAGTATGTAAGCACTTGATCAATGTGTAAGAATAGATAATAGCAACTAATGAGCTCGAGGATCAAAATATTAAGAAAAACGCAATTTTCTAAAATTGTGACATATCCAACAAACACCAAAACTACTGGCAAAGTGTAGATTCTTGAACGTCAATTAGTTTGAAAGTTTCATAAAATGTGTCAAACGGTTTGCCAATGCATACGAGATGTGTATTAATTGTGTGCAAACACATCAGAACATGCAATCTACGATTATATTTCTTACATGCAAATGTGATTTGCCGTTTTAAAAAATTGTGACACATTTCGCATTTTAAAAATATCGCTCAAATTTTGAAAAATATAAAGTGAAGAACTAAAAAATATATTAATCAACTCTATGTGAATTTGTTTAATTAACTATACATTAAAATGATGCGATGCGCGAAATAAACTAAATTAATGGCCATGGAAACTGATATTATCACAGTTTAATGCTCTGAAAAATGCTAAGTTTACAGATTACGACATACAATAAAAGTTTTACCGGAGGTCGTTCTTTTCGACGCATTGAAGAATGCAAAGGTACACCAAATTATCTGTGAAAACGCAAAGCGCTTCCACGTGAAATTTCACGGAATAATTACAGAGTTATGGGCAATTGAATGACCGATAGTGCAGGCCGTTGTTACCAGTTTACAAGCCGGTCTTTTTTATAAAATCGCTTCGGAAATCGGTACCACGCTAAAATGCGACGCAGCAAAATTATCGAATCGCGCATTTCAAAACGAATATTTTGTTGAAATTTGAGCAGAATCCTACCATAAATAAGCATGTTACACGTACATTTATAAACTGTTATGTCGACTTTTCCGTATGACGGCAACTTCTGACGCGACGTCTATATAAACAAATTCATCCAGTTGTCCATTTCTTGCCAGTGACAATTGTTCAAAAACAAGAAAAGTTGTCAATTTATTTCTTATTTATTAATAACTGAACGCACCTGTATGTGTAATTTCAAATTGACCCTTATCTGTCTGTGTGATTTCCATAAATCATCATCATGATCGTTAAAGTACTTCGGACACTTACTTTTATGAGATGCCTAAGAAATTTTCAGAATGATCCAATCTTCCTTGATAGTAACAACAAACATGGCATGGCGTGACACAAAGCAATAAATTCAAATACATACCTACATGTAGCCAAAAATGCTGACCGGGCCGTTACCGCGTTTAAACTATATACAAACAAAATAAGAGAAACAGATAAACTGTAAATATAAATATGTCAAAGAAGTATAAATCGGCAAATAAGTTACTGTATAAGCGGCAACTTTAATATTCATATCTGGGCGTGGTCGGCTAGTCCATCTGTTCAAGTATGGAGATTTATAGAAAAGTCGAAGACCGCTGTCTCATATTTACCGTTAGATATCAGCTACATGTATTTTGTACAATTCAGTGAATTCGTATTTCATTCTTATTTTCTAACGGAAAACTTGTGAGTAGAATCATTAACAGTATACCTTGAGCTTTTACTTAGTCAAAGGTTGACCATACCTAATAACGTATTCATGCGCTAACGCCCATACAGTGACCTATTTGCCGAATTATACACCTAAATAAAGATATACTGAGACACTTAAGAAACGCACCACTTAATAAATAATGGGTTCTGTATCTTGTATAAAAAAAATGCTTGTATTTCTAAAAGGTCGCAATATTTTCAATAAATATTGATTCAACAAAAATATCAAAGTCTTAAATGAATCTATATAAGTGAAATGCGATTCATAGTTCCATGAACAACATCGTGTCACGCTACGTCACATGGTCAAACTTGACGTCATAAAAAACGTGGCTCTCATCAATGTGATTGGACGTGGTAAACGTCATGACGCCACCGATGCCGTTCCGCTGTTTGAACACACACTGTGTGTAAGTCTGTAAATGTGGACGTGCGGATATTTTATCAACATGCAAAAGAGAGAAATGAATGTAAATATCTCATCTTGCACTTTATCTCAGTTACTCATCTTTTATTTCAGCATTGGCAGCGCACACAGTCCTGTCTGGTATGCCTGCCAAGGCGTATGACAGTGTAGAAAGAAAGAAAGAAAGAAAGAAAGAAAGAAAGAAAGAAAGAAAGAAAGAAAGAAAGAAAGAAAGAAAGAAAGAATGAAAGAAAACATTTCATGGACCCTTACATGAGTCTGTATAATTTTCTTGCAACCTCCAAACAGTACAGGTGCGTTCAGTTATTAATATGCCCCTGCGATATTCAGAAATAAATTTACAACTTTTATTGTTTTTGAGTCACTGGCAAGAAATGTACAACTGGATGAATTTGTTTATAATGTGTTAAGTATGAGTATAAAGATATTTACTCTGTATATAAAACTTCCAGATCTTGTGACGTTGTATGCCTAGATTGATTTCATAAAATATGGAGCCAAATTTTTAACAACAATTTCGCTGATATTCGAGTTTCAAAGATTCCACAAGGAATCATGGTCAACGAATTGTAATTATATTTGTAATTTATGAAAGAATAACCATTTTTGTACTAAGGCTGAAAATTTGGTGTATATATAAGTTTTATATACAGAGTAAATATTTATACTCATAAAAATGAAATAATGTTCGATGTCAGTATTTAAAGCAAATGTTACGTGACGCTAAAAGTACGTCAATTTTCATCAGTGTTACAAAACTGTAAACGCAAATTTAGCTTACCAAAAATTCAATAAAACCAGTTTTAGGGCAAAAATTCATGCAGAACGTTTTTAGAATGTGCGGATTATTGTGATCAATTTATGTTATTGATATGCATAAATATAGTTACGTCTTATGTTTGCAAATACCATGGTTTGTTTCAATATTTGCCAAAAATGGCCGATTTTTGAAAAATGTTACAAACGAACATACGACTTTTCATTGCATCTCGACTTTGTAACATATTATAAATAATCAAATAAAAAATGTTCAAGTTAAAAGTTATTCAGTATGTAAGCACTTGATCAATGTGTAAGAATAGATAATAGCAACTAATGAGCTCGAAGATCAAAATATTAAGAAAAACGCAATTTTCTAAAATTGTGACATATCCAACAAACACCAAAACTACTGGCAAAGTGTAGATTCTTGAACGTCAATTAGTTTGAAAGTTTCATAAAATGTGTCAAACGGTTTGCCAATGCATACGAGATGTGTATTAATTGTGTGCAAACACATCAGAACATGCAATCTACGATTATATTTCTTACATGCAAATGTGATTTGCCGTTTTAAAAAATTGTGACACATTTCGCATTTTAAAAATATCGCTCAAATTTTGAAAAATATAAAGTGAAGAACTAAAAAATATATTAATCAACTCTATGTGAATTTGTTTAATTAACTATACATTAAAATGATGCGATGCGCGAAATAAACTAAATTAATGGCCATGGAAACTGATATTATCACAGTTTAATGCTCTGAAAAATGCTAAGTTTACAGATTACGACATACAATAAAAGTTTTACCGGAGGTCGTTCTTTTCGACGCATTGAAGAATGCAAAGGTACACCAAATTATCTGTGAAAACGCAAAGCGCTTCCACGTGAAATTTCACGGAATAATTACAGAGTTATGGGCAATTGAATGACCGATAGTGCAGGCCGTTGTTACCAGTTTACAAGCCGGTCTTTTTTATAAAATCGCTTCGGAAATCGGTACCACGCTAAAATGCGACGCAGCAAAATTATCGAATCGCGCATTTCAAAACGAATATTTTGTTGAAATTTGAGCAGAATCCTACCATAAATAAGCATGTTACACGTACATTTATAAACTGTTATGTCGACTTTTCCGTATGACGGCAACTTCTGACGCGACGTCTATATAAACAAATTCATCCAGTTGTCCATTTCTTGCCAGTGACAATTGTTCAAAAACAAGAAAAGTTGTCAATTTATTTCTTATTTATTAATAACTGAACGCACCTGTATGTGTAATTTCAAATTGACCCTTATCTGTCCGTGTGATTTCCATAAATCATCATCATGATCGTTAAAGTACTTCGGACACTTACTTTTATGAGATGCCTAAGAAATTTTCAGAATGATCCAATCTTCCTTGATAGTAACAACAAACATGGCATGGCGTGACACAAAGCAATAAATTCAAATACATACCTACATGTAGCCAAAAATGCTGACCGGGCCGTTACCGCGTTTAAACTATATACAAACAAAATAAGAGAAACAGATAAACTGTAAATATAAATATGTCAAAGAAGTATAAATCGGCAAATAAGTTACTGTATAAGCGGCAACTTTAATATTCATATCTGGGCGTGGTCGGCTAGTCCATCTGTTCAAGTATGGAGATTTATAGAAAAGTCGAAGACCGCTGTCTCATATTTACCGTTAGATATCAGCTACATGTATTTTGTACAATTCAGTGAATTCGTATTTCATTCTTATTTTCTAACGGAAAACTTGTGAGTAGAATCATTAACAGTATACCTTGAGCTTTTACTTAGTCAAAGGTTGACCATACCTAATAACGTATTCATGCGCTAACGCCCATACAGTGACCTATTTGCCGAATTATACACCTAAATAAAGATATACTGAGACACTTAAGAAACGCACCACTTAATAAATAATGGGTTCTGTATCTTGTATAAAAAAATGCTTGTATTTCTAAAAGGTCGCAATATTTTCAATAAATATTGATTCAACAAAAATATCAAAGTCTTAAATGAATCTATATAAGTGAAATGCGATTCATAGTTCCATGAACAACATCGTGTCACGCTACGTCACATGGTCAAACTTGACGTCATAAAAAACGTGGCTCTCATCAATGTGATTGGACGTGGTAAACGTCATGACGCCACCGATGCCGTTCCGCTGTTTGAACACACACTGTGTGTAAGTCTGTAAATGTGGACGTGCGGATATTTTATCAACATGCAAAAGAGAGAAATGAATGTAAATATAAGCAATGAGTTTAATTTTTCTGATGCTCATGGAGCTATGAACCGCAGTTGGTCGCTAGCAAAGCTTACATGGACCCATTCGGGGTTCAGTCACTTTGTACGCGATCCACTGCGGTTCATATCTCCATGAACATCAGAAAAATGAAATGCATTTCTTAAATGATTGCGACATGTCCTGTCATTGCGTGACGGGATAGCCTCCTTGGAAAAATACGTTAGTGCAACGTATTAGCAGCAAATTGTGCTTGTAATATGCAAATTTCAAACTCGAAACTTTGTGAATCGAGTAAGTGGAGAGTATATGGCGCAGTAAACCACCCTTGGTGGATGAGTATACTTTTCCACTGATGGGATTTGCTGTGGCTTGGCTCGGCTATTCATTACATTTGAATCTTAAATTATGCTTTTCTAACATGCGCATCTGTGGAGTCGAATGGATATTCTATTGAGGTGAATTTTCACATGTATATCTTTCGTATATTGATGCTGAAATGTTCATCTCTAGTTTTGTCTGACATACATGTACAGCTGAATGGCTTTAACTTATAGTCGTCACACTTCATTACGAAAACTTGCCCATGTAATAAATAGATTTTTCTTAAGCTGCAAAAATTGAAAATTTATCAGAAAATGTTTGATATTTTTCTTATTTTTGCTCAAAACATAGATTGTGGGTACACGTTAGAACCGCCTCACCGAGGCGGTTCTAACGAGTACCCACAATCTATGTTTTGAAGCAAAAATAAGAAAATAGGTATACCCCTGCATACCCCAGTTTTTCTATATAATAGTGGGGTATAAGGGGGTATCCATTTCATGGATATGTTTTCCTGATGTTGAATTTGCATATATAGGACAACACTGTCAACGTTTCACATTGGAATCGTCTTCATTAGGATTCTTTTTGTGACCATACATCACATAAATCTTGATTTGTTCCTCGCCAATTGCATAGGATATACAGAACTTGACATTAATTAGGCTGAAGATCTCTAATCTTGTTTGGAATGTGCACCAGTAGGATCTGTTTAGTCAATAATCTTCCAGATGATACTACTTATATACTACTAGACAAAACAAGAGACGTAACTTGATAAAATTGTAATTTTCAGTATTCCAACCTGCTATTTATTTCGTTTTCATTGCTAAAAACCGAAACATGACGCGATCTTACTTACAAGCGCTCAACTATATCTCTTTTAGTATGTACACCATACTGCCATACACACATCTTTTGGAGGATATCTCAAAATTAAATAGCAATCTTCTGAGTTGCCGATCAGGCTGACGCTTACCAGGAGCTGTAGTCACAGGCTGATACATTATTAAATACTTTGTATCCAGGAAGTCCTTTCTAATACATGTACATGTATGGGCTCAAGTCTCGTGGCATTTCTTGTCTAATCTCAGTCCTTATTCCTACAAATGGCTGCGATGCAATAACACTTTCTTTTGTCAGGTTGCATTAATACTTTAAAATGTGCACGGCCAAGAGGTAAGGGTATGTAAGATATAACGTATTGTTCCCAGGCAAGCCTCCTGGAACCTGACTATCGGTGCTCTGTGCACATTTCATTCACCATGGTATTGGTTAATATATCATGCAAACATGTTCATGGAATGGATACCACCTTATACCCCACTTTTATATAGTGAAAATGAGGTTATCAGAGGTACACCTATTTTTCTTTTCTTTGCACCAAAACATTGATTGTGGGTACTAGTTAGAACCTCTTCCCACAATCAATGTTTTGAGTAAAACCCTGTCGCGACCTTTCCACCTCTTCGAGATTTCAAATTTCTTCTAGTCGGTCGCAGGGTCTGTGTAAGCAGTATTAGGTTTATCATATCATTTCATATATTTTTTAAATTAAGTTTTACGTCCCTTTCAAGATTATTTCAGCTCATATCAGTAGGTGGGGCGAAAACGGGAAAATCCCGAGAAAAAACACCTGCACACCCGCAAGCAGAACTTGGCGTGTCTCACGTGTGGCCAGAGCGGGGCTCGAACCCACACCAGTCTGAGACACAGCGGTGAGATGATCGAGTGATTAATTAGAAGCAGCGCTCTTAACCCACCGCTCGGCCACGGGAGCCGCCGCAATATTTCTCTCTTTCTTTTTTTTCATTAATTCAGACTCATACACATATTAGTAGTAATGGCCGGTCATTACTACTCATATTTGATTTGTGTAAGGTTGGCTTTAATGAACATGCCGGCAGACAAAGCCGCAAACAATGTTGTTGTTGTTTGTAGGCTTCACTACGTTAACACCTTAAAACAGGAGCTTGATGGTACCAGGGCTTATCAGGAGACAGATACTGATGAAATGTCTAGTTAATGCCCACTTAAACGATTTACCTGTTAAGTTTTCTGTTTGTGTCAATGAAGGCCAAGACAAACTTCCTACGATGTATTGGTTACCTAAGCTTCACAAAAGACCATACAAAGCTAGATTTATTGCAAATTCTAGCTCTTGTACTACTACTGGACTTCCTAAATTATTAACTTCCTGTCTTACTGCTATCAAATCTCATGTTATAAGATACTGTGAGACAGTGTATGAAACTTCAAATAAAAATTGGTTTTGGTCAATAAAAAATTCTGGTGAGGTGCTCAATAAATTGAAGTGTAGAGGGTTCCGTGCGACGAGCTTGTCCACATATGATTTTTCTACTCTGTATACAACTTTACCACATAATCTAATTAAAGAAAAACTTCTGGATTTGATAGAGTGGACTTTCAAAAGGGCATTAAAAAACTATGGTTCACTTTATTTGGCATGTAATGGCAGAAAGGCTTTTTTCACTTCCTCTGACCAAAGTCGGTATACACTTTGGTCATGTCAGAATGTGTGCGACGCCTTATCTTATCTCCTGGATAATATTTATATTAGATTTGGGACCAAGTTATACAGACAAATTGTTGGAATTCCGATGGGTACAAATTGCGCACCTCTCGTAGCTGATTTATTTTTATACTGCTACGAAAGAGATTTCATGGATTCTCTTAACCATGATAATCAAGCTGATGTTATCGAGGCTTTTAATTCCACTTCTAAGTACAGTAGTGCCAAGACGAAAGGTAACAGTAAGTGCACTTGGTGTGCACGACAAAGTGCACTTTACTTCCAAAGATTAATAGTAATTAGTGCACTTATAAGTGCACTCCATGTGCACAAGGGTGTTACCTTTCGTCTTGGCTTAACTGTACCTTGATGACCTTTTGAACATTGACAACCCTTATTTTGAAGGTATGGTCAATCAAATTTATTTATCTGAACTACAGTTGAAAAAGCCAATATCTCGGATACCGAAGCCCCCTTTTTAGATCTACATCTTTCTGTTGCAAATGGATTTGTTTCTTCTAAAATTTATGATAAGCGCGATGACTTTGATTTTGATATAGTAAATTTTCCGTTTTTGGATGGTGACGTTCCTCGTCGTGCTTCTTATGGTGTATACATTTCGCAACTTATTAGGTTTGCTAGAGTCTGCAATCATGTTACAGACTTCAACGCTCGAAATAAATGTTTAACAGCCAAACTTCTCCAACAGGGCTATCGGTATCATAAACTTCGAAAAACCTTTTTCTAAATTTTATCGTAGACACTATGAATTGATTTCCAAATATAATGTTGGGTTAAAGACGCTTTTAAGTGAGGGCCTTTCGGAACCAGAATTTTATGGTGACGTGGTTTACAAATTTAAGAAACTTATAGGAAGTAATGATTTTTCTTTTCAGTTTAGAAAAATCATAACACGTTACAGACGTATAGGTTATAACTTGAATGTTATGCGACAATCTGCATGCTTAATTTTTAACCCAATCACGGTTGATAACTATGCTGCCTTCTTTAATTGCACGCCGGTGGGTCGGGCGTCAGACTCTATGATGGCCCCGACTTAAAGCTAGTCATTCTAGTTGGTTGGGACAGGAGCTTCTTGTCTGTTGCTTGGCCCACCGGGGTCCAACTGATGTTTTTCTTTTGCTCCTGAGTTAGTAAGTTATTCGGCGCCCAGGGATCTCCATCGTCGGGCAGCTTACTGAATCTGTGAGTCCTGGTTTTTGATTCATCAGGATGTTTATCATGATTTATTTGTTTGTTCTTGATGATTCATTGACTAGTTAGAGATTCACCACGAGGACGGAAGAACTAACTAAATGTTATGAACCACTGCAGAAGCTGAGGGTGAGGTTATGGCCATGTAAAATCGATTTAAACCCGCCAGTAACTTTGTGTTACTGATCGTTCCAAGTCGATACTTCTGTGGTGGTTCTTTTTGTTTTATGTCTTGGTGTTTAAAATATTTTTGTGCTGTTGGCGCCTTATGTGTGTTTTCATATTTTTAGTTAAGTTAAGGTAACTGAGTGGCCGCCTATTGGGAAAATAGCTGCTCATTCGGCTTACGAAATGTTTTCATGGTATAAGTACCTGATTGTTAGTTTGGTTTTTTCCCACCTCGGTTTTTGGAGTGGGAATCTTTTTCTGATTGCGCCTTTTCCTGATCTTTGCCTACTTGTACCTTTTTAAAAAATATTGTCCTATGAAATATATGAAGACGGTAGAATGATGTCATTAAAACTTGAAATCAATAATCAAAATCTACAAATCATAAATATTTATGCCCCAAATGTACCAGCAGAACGTAAAAGATTTATTAAAAAGATAAATGAAAAGATTGATGAAACATTTTTACAAATTATAGCCGGTGATTTCAATTGCGTTATGAATTGCTTAGTTGATCGAAATCCGCCTTCAACAAATAGAGATCAAGGTCAAGCAGAAATGGAAGAGCTTATAAAACAATCTAACTTAGAAGATATATTTCGAAAACGGTTTCCAACTGAACGAATATATACATTTTCTCGGGGCCTGTCAAAATCTAGAATCGACATGTTTTTGACCTCAAGGTTGTTGGATAGCGCAATAAACTCAACTTCTATTGTGCATTTTCCATTTAGCGATCATGATGCTATTAAGTTACACGTAAATTCTACACAAAATGCTAAAGGTCCAGGAATATGGAGAATGAACGTTAAAACAATTCATTCAACATCTTTTCTTAAAAGCATAGAAACACTATGGCCTATATGGGCAGGAGATATGACATCATATGAAAGCCCACTAACTTGGTGGGAAGTTACTAATTATAAAATTAAACATCTAACTATTGAAATAAGTAAATCCCTAAATATTACAAAATATAAACTTCAAAAAATGGAAGCTAGATTAAACGATATTAAAGATTCTGAAAATAATATATTGAAACAAGAAAGTATAACACTAAAACAACAGATAAAAGAATACTATGAAAATCAACTTGAAGCTGCAAAAATTCGATCACGCATTAAAATATATGAAGAGGGCGAAAAATCGTCCAAGTTTTTCTTTAATACGGAAAAGAAAAATGCTTCTCAAAAAAAATGGAAAAAGATAAAATGTCAAGATGGTACTTATAGTTCAAATATAAATGTCATTTTAAATGAGCAAAAACAATTTTACAAAAATCTTTTTACCTCGGAAGGTTCTGATCAACAGGGATCCAACACTCTTTTAGAAAATGTCGACCAAGTTTTAAACAATGATAAAAAAGAAATATGTGATGCTGATATAAGTGAAGAAGAAATTAAAAATGCGATAAAAATATTAAAGATGAATAAATCACCAGGAGATGACGGTATCGTATCAGAGTTCTATATTGACTATTGGCATATTTTTAATATAAATACACTATCCCCTAGTCAATATAACGCAATACTAACGTTGCTGTATAAAAAGGTGAACGAGAAGATATCAGAAATTGGAGACCCATATCACTCTTAAATGTAGACTATAAAATCATTACTAAAATACTGGCCGAACGCCTAAAAAAGGTCTTACCCTATATCATACACACTGATCAAAAAGGTTTTGTCCAGGGCAGAAATATACAAGAAGCTAATCGTTTATTGCAGGATATCATTTCTTACACAGATCAATATCAAATGAACTCCGCTATAATCTTCTTAGACTACGAAAAAGCTTTCGATCGGGTAGAATGGTCATGGACATTGAATTGTTTAAAAAAATTCAATTTCGGTACAAAATTTATCTCTTGGGTTAATATGATTTTTAAGGAAGCAAAAACTCCGATTTTGACAAATGGGTTTAGAAGCACATACTTTAAAATTAGTAGGTCAATGAGACAAGGGTGTCCGGTGAGTCCATTACTTTTTATATTACAAGCAGAACCTCTTGCCTGTGCAATAAGAAAAATACTCTTATCAAAGGTATACCGCTGCCCGTAAGTAATCCTGAAACTCTTGAAAACCCAGAGGTAAAAATCAATGGTTATTATTAATGAAATGGGAAATATGGAAATTTAGAAATAATGTAAAGTTTAACAATCGAAACTATGCTGTTAATGAAATTTCAAAGCTGATCCTACAAAAACTAAGCGGCGCCAGAGATTTTATTGCTAGAACTCGGATGTCTGGGCGCCAAGAACAAGTGCTTAATATGTTAGAAAAGCTCGAACAAACCCAAACGCGTGAGTGAAATAAAAAAAAACAAACAACCCATGTCACCTGTTTCATCGTTCTTCAAATCATCATTCATATTTTATCTGTCAATAAACTATTCTATCCTATTCCTTACCATGAGTGTATATACCCAAGCATAATTTGACCCTGATCCAGTCTTCAGACATTCTCCTGGATCAAAGGTCTATGCAAGGGTACTACACCACTTACTCAGCTTCCTTCAAATTATTGTCTCATACGCTCAAGGCAGGCAACTCAGGATTTCAAAGGTAATTAAGTCCCTAAATAGATTACACAACTGTTTTGGTGGGTCAAATGACTGCGTACAGAGATGCACCTTCATGGGATCTTCCAAAATCACATAAGGAAACTATATACATTGAATGCTGTCATAAATGTTTATGTACCTTATAAATAACTGTTCATTAAAATTTATTTGTAATAATATGAAATATGGAGAAAAAATAAAATCATTGCATGCAAAAAAAAAAAAAAAAATACAATGAGATATCATCACCTATCCATTATATCATTCTATCTTTTCACATCATCCTTCGGAGAACGCGGCGTCCCATCTGGGGCTATTCTGTTTGCACAGAGAAATTTCATCGAAAAATGAGAAAAAAAAAATAAAAAAATCACACCTAACACCGCTAAAAATGAAAGTGGATTCTTCCAATTGATAATGATGGGAGAATTCATTCGTCAAATATGGGTTAGTGAATGATTGTGATTCAAATGTTGAGTTCGATTCAGTTTTGAATGATCATGTACAGTTATGAAAAGTAAAAGAAATAAAATAGCAATAACCACGTTTCGCTTGTTTCCAGATCGAAACAAAATTATATCATATATCATGAAGGCTTATTATGGTTATTTCACAATAAGTGTAGCCAATATAATTGGCAATTACATTGTCAAGTTCATGAAATACATCAGGTGCCCTCTTCACAACTTGGCCTGAAGAGCTTACAAATCAATTGAATTGGTCTAGAAATAATTCCCCAATAATAAATCCTGGTGTACGAGTTTCAATAGGTGTGAAGAGATCATTGTCAAAGGAGAGGAACTTGCCTAATATCAAAAATTTTACACCATGTAATATTTTCCATGATAATAATAATAAACACCATGTATTGAAAAGCAGCAATTTCTGTCACAGTTACCTCAACTGAGCTGAAGAGGCAAACATGAGCTTATTGAAGATGGATAAATTCAGTTGCATGGTGAAACCTTATGTTTTCACAAAACGACATAAGAATACAAGTTATCACTCTTATGTATAATTTGCTCATGAATTCGAAGCGATGATGGGTTGTATTATCTGTGTAGCGAAAACAAAGACACTGATCAGCTGTGCAGTTACAGCACAGCTGCTCTGCGTCTTTGTTTTTGCACATGCAGATTGTTGGTTTTCTCATGCAGAGGCTCATATTTGTTCCCCACATGAGGAATTGGATTAAATTTCTTTGACAACTGGAAGAAAAATCTTTCTTACAGGTGCAACTGCATGCTACATGTGACTTGTAATAAAAACGGTATCCTTCTCAACTCTATCTCGATTTCAAAACCTGTCAAACAGCAGTACAATTTAGCAATACCGTGCTTGCAAATTCGTTACCAAAGTATAGAAATCAACAAAAGCTCAGTTTAATTGCAATTCTTATCAAACATTCAAGATGGCGGCAAATTTCTTTGTGAATTAACGCATGCTTGTCACTGTTATTTGTATGGTAAAAGAACAAAGAGCATCGAAACGTGACGCGATCTCAATAATGGCTCTTTCATTAGGTACATCATACTGCACACAAACGTCTTTCATACACGTACACTGTACGTATGTTTTTAGTTGCCGATCAGGCTGATACTAACCAGGAGCTGTAGTCAAGGCTAAAACATCATTAAATATTTTGTATCCAGGAATCCCTTTCTAATACATGTACTTGCGCTAACCGGCTAAGCGGCCACACCAATGCTGATCTGTGCATTGATGCAAAGATCGGGTTTCTCATGGCATTTCTTGTCTAGTCGTACACAATTTTTGTACACCATATTCATACAATTGGCTGCGGTGCAAGAAAAAATTCTTTTATCAGGTTGCATTAATACTTTAAAACGTTCTTGGCCAAGAGCTAAGTGGCCATGTAAGATAACTGCACTGTTGGCAAGCCTCCTGGAACCTGACTGTCTATGCTCTGTGCACATTTCTATCACAATAGTATTATTTAATAGCAAGGTTACGACATGACAATAGTTTTGACCACAACAATTAACTATGATTTTTGATAAACGGCTGACTGAAAAATTCTTTTTGAATCAGCGGAAGACGGAGACTAGCCATAGAAATATTACCATAAACACATACTTCATGAAACACCTTATAGATTTACAATTATATAGATACCCATAGAATGTGCTCTAAGCATTGAGTGAGCGCATTTTTAGCTCACCTGAGCCAAAGGCTCACAAGGTGAGCTTATAGGATGGCCATGATCCGGCGTCCGTCCGTCGTCCGTAGTCCGTCGTCCACAATTTCAAAGATCTTCTTCTCTGAAACCGCTTGGCCGATCTAGTTGAAATTTTATGTGGAGCCTCCTTGGGTAGTGGCATTTCAAGTTTGATCGCGAAATCCAGGTCACATGACCTTGATGGCCGCCACGCCCATATATGGTAAAAACCCTTCAAAATCTTCTTCTCCAGAACCGGTGGGCGGATTTCCACGAAACTTGGTATGTAGCATCGGGGACCTCAGCCCATCATAGTTTGATAAAATGATGACCCTTGGATGACCTTGACCTATTTTACGGCAAGGTCAAATTTGGAAACATAGGCTTTTACATGGAAAAAAGTGAAAACTATGGATTTTTTGAAAACTATTGCAGCCTGAGGCCTGAAAAGTGGTAGATGCAAACAACTAATGGAGTAGATGAAGGTATGTGATTAATATAGGTCAAGGTCATCTCTTGACCTTGGCCAGTCTGTTGTCCATACACACTTTTCAAAGATCTTCTTCTCTGAAACTGCTTGGCCAATCAAAGTGAAATTTTATGTGGAGCATCCATGGGTAGGGGAGACGAAAGTTTGATAGCAAAATCAAGGTCACATGACCAAGATGGCCGCCACGCCCATATATTGTAAAAAAACATTCAAAAATCTTCTTCTCCAGAACCGGTGGGCCGATTTCCACGAAACTTGGTATGATGACCCTTGGATGACCTTGACCTATTTTACGGCAAGGTCAAATTTGGAAACATAGGCTTTTACATAGGAAAAAGTGAAAACTATGGATTTTTTGAAAACTATTGCAGCCTGAGGCCTGAAAAGTGGTAGATGCAAATAACTAATGGAGTAGATGAAGGTGTGTGATTAATATAGGTCAAGGTCATCTCTTGACCTTGGCCAGTCTGTTGTCCATACACACTTTTCAAAGATCTTCTTCTCTGAAACTGCGCGGCCAATCAAAATGAAATTTTATGTGCAGCATCCATGGGTAGGGGAGACGAAAGTTTGATCGCGAAATCCAGGTCACATGACCAAGATGGCCGCCACGCCCATATATGGTAAAAACCACTCAAAAATCTTCTCTTCCAGAACCGGTGGGCCGATTTCCAAGAAACTTGGTATGTGGCATTGAGGAACTCAGCCCATCATAGTTTGATAAAATGATGACCCTTGGCTGACCTTGACCTATTTTACGGCAAGGTCAAATTTGGAAACATAGGCTCTTACATAGGAAAAAGTGAAAACTATGGAATTTTTTGAAAACTAGTGCAGCCTGAGGCCTGAAAAGTGGTAGATGCAAACAACTAATGGAGTAGATGAAGGTATGTGATTAATATAGGTCAAGGTCATCTCTTGACCTTGGCCAGTCTGTTGTCCATACACACTTTTCAAAGATCTTCTTCTCTGAAACTGCTTAGCCAATCAAAGTGAAATTTTATGTGGAGCATCCATGGGTAGGGGAGACGAAAGTTTGATCGCAAAATCCAGGTCACATGACCAAGATGGCCGCCACGCCCATATATGGTAAAAACCACTCAAAAATCTTCTTCTCCAGAATCGGCTGGCCGATTTCCACGAAACTTGATATGTAGCATTGAGGACCTCAGCCCATCATAGTTTGATAAAATGATGACCCTTGGATGACCTTGACCTATTTTACGGCAAGGTCAAATTTGGAAGCATAGGCTTTAACAACTAATGGAGTAGATGAAGGTGTGTGATTAATATAGGTCAAGATCATCTCTTGACCTTGGCCAGTCTGTTGTCCATACACAGATTTCAAAGATCTTCTTCTCTGAAACTGCGCGGCCAATCAAAGTGAAATTTTATGTGAAGCATCCATGGGTAGGGGAGACGAAAGTTTGATCGCAAAATCCAGGTCACATGACCAAGATGGCCGCCACGCCCATATATGGTTAAAACCACTCAAAAATCTTCTCCAGAACCGGTGGGCCGATTTCCACGAAACTTTGTATGTAGCATCGGGGACCTCAGCCCATCATAGTTTGATAAAATGATGACCCTTGGATGACCTTGACCTATTTTACGGCAAGGTCAAATTTGGAAACATAGGCTTTTACATAGGAAGAAGTGAAAACTATGGATTTTTTGAAAACTATTGCAGCCTGAGGCCTGAAAAGTGGTAGATGCAAACAACTAATGGAGTAGATGAAGGTATGTGATTAATATAGGTCAAGGTCATCTCTTGACCTTGGCCAGTCTGTTGTCCATACACACTTTTCAAAGATCTTCTTCTCTGAAACTGCTTGGCAAATCAAAATGAAATTTTATGTGGAGCATCCATGGGTAGGGGAGACGAAAGTTTTATTGCGAAATCCAGGTCACATGACAAAGATGGCCGCCACGCCCATATATGGTAAAAACCATTCAAAAATTTTCTTCTCCAGAACCGGCGGGCTAATTTTCATGAAACTTGGTATGTAGCATTTGGGACTCCAGCCCATCATAGTTTGTTGAAATGATGACCCTATGATGACCTTGACCTATTTTACGGCAAGGTCAATTTTGGAAACATAGGCTTTCACATGGGAAAAGGCGAAAACAAACTGTTGCAGCCTGAGACCTGAAAGTTGCTAGATGCAGACAACTAATGGAGTCAATGAAGGTAAGTAATTAATGAAGGCCAAGGTCATGTATTGACGTTGGCCCAAGGTCATTTAAATATCAAAAATTAAATTATGGTTTTCTCAGAAATTACTGGGTTTGGAAACTATTGCAGCCTGAGACCTGAAACTTTGCAGATGCAGACAACTTATGAAGTCAATAAAGGTGTGTGAGTATTCAAGTTCAAGGTCATTTCATTATGACTTAATACTCCAAGATCAGGCTTCAGGTGAGCGTTCTCAGGACCAATGGTCCTCTGGTTTACCAAAGGCCTCGGGAGGTTAAAGTCTGATTTCGGCCTCAGATTTTGGTAAAAATTAAATTTTGGAACTGAAACGAGAAAAGTATTGCTAAAAGAAGCAACATGTCTCCTCTTTAACAATCCAAAACAAATTCTGCATTCATCTTACAAGCTTTGCTATGGTAACGCATGAAAGAACCATTTCGCACATTTTGCACTTTTTTGCTCATTTTTGGCCAAATCTAAACACAATTTATAATTTCTAACTACCGGCCCACGCAACAAAGAAAATAATACATTGCATCCAATATGTCTGGATGATACTTAATTATTTCATATTAAGAAATTGCTTGTCGCGTGGGCCGGTAGTTGAAAATGTCGTTTAATAGTGAAAAATAGACATGAAAAGTGCAAAAAGTGGTATTTCTTTGTTTTCTTAGCGTTGCCATTGCAACATTTGATATTTAAAAGAACAAGTTTTACTATATTCTGAAAGCGAGGATACATAACTGCTATTTGCAATACTCTTCGCATCACAATTCCAAAATTAAGTTTTTTTTTACCAAAACCTGAGGCAAAAATCAGGCCTTTGCGAGACAGTGGTATTTTGCATGTTTCTGGTAATCGGATTTGTTTATATGTCAAATTTTACCGTTGAATACTTTTACATATGCATCATTGTAATGTTATAATGGCACAATTACCACAAAAGATGTATGTAGGTGTATACGGAAGGCATTCGTTTTGGATTGCAGTCGAAAAAGTCGAAAATCGCAGCATTGTCTCTTCTAGTTTGACAATCTAATAATTTTGAAGAAAAAAAACAACTAAAATAATGCGTTTCTTTGGATCTTTCAACATGAGAAATCGCAGTCTGATGTGATTGCCTTTTTCGAGATTTTCAGCAATAAGAGACTGCACGTACTAATTTCAAAAGAACGCGCGACTTACACTTTTTGCGTTTTCAAAAATAATCTGTCACAGTTACAGTAACGTAGCTCACTCTAGGTTTCAGTGTCGTGTTCGTGAAGCTATGAAAATGAAAATTCAGGTTTCCAAAAAAATTTTAATATAATATTTTTAACCATCACAATTTACTAGACAGGTGTCAAAAATAACAAACATGAAGTCTGAGCCAAACAAATTATGGGACAAAAATTGGCCCGAATTCGATCACTGAACTCCTATTGGCTGTTTTATCACTGGGTCTATTCTTCAAGCCAATATTCTCGGGAGTTTTGCTGGTTAAGGTCAAATTAGTCAGGTGTTATATTGTTTTCTTCATAAAATGTAAAAATATAAGAACTTGGGTCAGCAATGTACATTTTGAAGTGCAGTCTTTAGATGCGTATTCAAACATAAAATTCACATTAACAAATCTTTGCAAACGTTTGAGAAGCGTTCAGCCAAGTTCAAAGCTCACAAAAGCACGTGCCTCATCCGCGAGAAGATAAACTAGTTGATTTGTCAATACACTTGTGATTTTGAGCAGACTGCTGAAGGTGAGTATACTCGTTGGTCTTCAATGACTGATATATTAATATAATAACATGCCATTTTGCTTTGGAGGAAGAACAGCATGTGAGACCGGTCGTCGTCATATTTGAATACGAACTGTAGACCCGATGGCTTTGACGTTACACTCAATATTGAGTTCGATTCAGTTGTGGGTGATTACATGTATGTACAGTCAGACATGTAAAGAACAAGAAATAAGATAGTGAAAATAACCACGGAAGGCATTTCTCTTGTTTCCAGCTTGATTTCATTCCCTTGCGCTGCTGCTTGCTTCTTCTAAGTCGTTTAATATCACCAGTGTGTCCTAAACTGCAACATTATATCATATATCACGAAGGCTCATTAAAGATGACGAGACACTAAAGGGACTCGGTGTTGTGCTACAAGCAAGTTTCATTTTGTTTATCCAAAAAAAAAGGTTCACCCCCATGGGTACTCAATACATAGGCTGGGCCCCAGCATCGACTCTGTACCCACAAACAATACCTGTTTTCACGGACCCCCACCCCCACCTGCGAAAAAAACAACAACTAATATTATAAACACACACACACACACACACACACACACACACACACACAAAATGAGAAAAAAAAATGAGAAAAAAAAAAAAAAAAAAAAAAAAAACAGAAAAAAAAAATGGTTAAAGAAATAACCCATAAAAACCAAATGTGTAAGTAACCCAGAAAAATATCCACAAGAATAGCCATACCCATTACATTATTGATATTTTCTGAAAACCCCAATAAATCAAAAATTCAAAAGGCGCAATAATTTCTTTTACCTGTCTAACCTTCATACCTGTTCGTATGATTCAAACATATACTAGGCTAATGACGGTGCAGCGTAGTAATTTTTTCGGCCAACTGTGGCGCAATATTTCTTTCTGGAAAGGCGCAATAATTTCTTTTACCTGTCTAACCTTCATACCTGTTCGTATGATTCAAACATATACTAAGCTAATGACGGTGCAGCGTAGTAATTTTTTCCTGCATCTAAGGCGCAATATTTTTTTTCTGAAACGCGCAATAATTTCTTTCTGCTGTCGGAACTACAAACACCTTTATTAAACTTGAGCCGTTTTGTCTGCTGAATGAGTTGGGGTCCACTATGAGTTGTGCATATGAAGTGAGTCTTGTTTTGGGGCAAATTACAAGAGGAGTCTATGGGAACGATAATTACAGGTCTCTGCCCATACGAGCTGAAATAATCTTCAAACAGACGTAAAACCTTGGATTAATATGTTTCGGTGGATTAGAACCTCCAATACAATTATCTACACTGAAAAAAAAGTTATAAGAGGCCACCTCATACACTGAAACAAAGTTATAAAGAGGCCACTTTTCAAACTCATTTTTTGTTTCTAAGCCAAGTTCAAAATTGCACAATTTTTTGCCAAAAGACGTGTCTTTCAAGTAAGTAAAGTTCCAAAGTGTTAAGAAATAATTTTCTTTTACTAAAGGCGTTTTTGGAGTAAAAATGCAAAAATCAATGTTTTTAAATAAAAAATTGGATACAGCACACCATTTATTGAAATTAGGAACGGGTGTCATCAAAGGGGTCGTTACGGCTCGGAAAAACATCAAACATTCGAATTTTCTCTACTGGTAGAATTTTTATGCATTTTTAAAAATCGCCAATTTTGAGATTTTTTGAAAAATTCATAAATGTGCCTCTTAAACATGTTGACCCCTGTTAAATTCACTTGATGAGGCCTGGAAATGAGAGATATAATTCGACTGAACTGTTTTTGACCATTTTCGAGGACCAACATGTCAAGGCTGCCGCACACTTCCGGTTTCAATGCCAATTTTTAACGAACAAAATAACAAAATTTGTGGACGATTTTTTTAATTTTCAAAGTTTATCAGAGTCTAGTATTTGACCTAAATAATCGCTGAAAATTTCAATGCCGTGCTGCTGATAATAACGCAACTGGAGAAGAACAAAGTTGGTATGCAAATTGCATACAAAAGCTGAATTCCTGTTATTCAGGTTGTTGTCTTCTTGCATGTGCAAAACAGAAACGAAGATTCTTATTGCAGCAACACTTTTGACTTAATTTTATCTTGCATCATGGCAGTCAGTAGCACTTTCAAATAAATTAAAATGTAAAAACACAACGTCATAATATGACATTTAATTTGATGTTAATAAAGTGTGACTTTTTGAAATAGGGTACCTTTACACATGCTTCGTCTGTGTGAGAAGTATCACGCATTTTGGAATGCAGAAACTCACAGAGCCACTGTTAGACATTGGTTTATTCATATGATCATGAATTTTAATTGATCGTATTTTACTTTCTGAACTAGAAGACAAAATATGAGGTGGCCTCTTATAACTTTTTTTCAGTGTATTTTTGCTTCTAGTTCAGAAAGTAAAATACGATCAATTAAAATTCATGATCAGATGAAAACAACAATGTCTTACAGTGTCTCTGTGAGTTTCTGCATTCCAAAATGATATTTCTCACACAGACTAAGCATGAGTTAAGGTACCCCCTTTTCAAAAAGTCACACTTTATTGAACATCAAATTAAATGTCATATTATGACGTTGTGTTTTACATTTTAATTTATTTGAAAGTGCTACTGACTGCCATGATGCAAGATAAAATTAATTCAGATGTGTTGCTGCAATTAGAATCTTCGTTACTGTTTTGTACATGCAATAACATCAATAACAGGAATTCAGCTTTCTGCATGCAATTTGCATACAAACTTTGTTCATCTCTGGTTGCAGTATGGAATTGAAATTTTCAGCGATTATTAAGGTCTAATACTAGATTCCGATCAACTTTGAAAATTTAAAAAATCATCCACCAATTTCGTTATTTTGTTCGTTAAAAAATGGCATTGAAACCGGAAGTGTGCGGCAGCCGTGACCTGTTTGTCCTCGAAAAAAGTCTAAAACAGCTCATTCGGGTTACATCTCTCATTTCCAGGCCTCATCAAGTGAGTTTAACAAGGATTAACATGTTTAAGAGGCACATTAATGAATTTTCCAAAAAATCTCAAAAACAGCGATTTTAAAAATGCGTAAAAAGTCTACCTGTAGAGAAAATTCGAATGTTTGATGTTTTTCTAAGCCGGAAGGGCCCCTTTGATGACACCCGTACCTTATTTCAATAACTGTTATGCAATATCCAGTTTTTTATTCAAAAACATTTATTTTTGCATTTTTCCTCCAAAAACGCGTTTAGTGAAAGAAAATTATTTCTGAACACTTTTGAACTTGACTTACTTGAAAAACACGTCTTTAGGCAAATAATCGTGCATTAGACACAAAAAATGAGTTTGAAAAGTGGCCTCTTATAACTTTTTTTTCAGTGTATAATTTTTGCTTATTCGTGATCTAGTCAAAATCCATGTAATGTGGTTAGAAAAAATCAATATTAGCAGGAATTAGTGGAAATTAGCCCTGAAAATACTTAAAACATTGTGTTTGAAATACAGAGATAACGAGTTCTATTAATAAGTTTGCCCTGAAATTTAGTGCAGAATGTGCACAATATAATTAGCTTTCCGACAGTGTAAATTTTATTGACTGAATATCTTAACTTTAAAGAGGATTAAGATTTTTTTAATTAAACAAAGTTAATGATAATGTTATTCTACAGTCTTTTCTCTTTTATAATAAGGTACAAGTAGGCAACGATCAGGAAAAGGCTCAATCAGAAAAAAGATTCCCACTCAAACACCGAGGTGGGAAAAAACCAAACTAACAATCAGGTACTTATACCATGAAACACGTCGTAAGCCGAATGAGCAGCTATTTTCCCAATAGCTGGCCACTCAGTTACCTTAACTATAAAATTTATTTAAAATTTGTTGTATTTGAATGTACATGTACCATTAATTCACTTTATTATGCACCAAATAACCATGTTTTCACAAAATTTTGGTCGTTCGTCTCTCACCAATGAGAAAGACCATCACTATTTTTTGAATAGGTTCGTGTGTGTGTTTATGAGTTCTTTGATGGCTGACTAGGCCAATGTTGGTTGCAAGTAGAGCAAGTCAATGTCATGAATTCCGCTGGTGGCTGACTGAACTGAAGACTGAATAGTTTACTGGTGACACGCCAAATGACATTATTTCACCAGGGGGTTCGGATGGGGGAGAAATTAGTCCCTTGAACGCACGAGTGTAGCGAACTTGGACACACAGTCATCAGACATTTCAGCAGAGGAGATAAGTGAATCAGGGAGGTCATTCCAGTCCCTGATAGTCTGTGGAAAGAAACTACTTTTGTACGTTTCTTTGCTAGCTGAAGGTATCTGAAAAGCCAAAGAGTGTTGATTTCTACAACGCCTATTCTTTGGGATAAGGTCATCTGTGGGTATTCTGGCTTTACCCTTTAGACCTTTGTATAGCAATATAAGTCTACTATCCTTCCTCCTTTTCTTAAGAGATTCCCACTTCAGTTGACCTAAAATGCCAGTTTCAAAAACATAATTTCCCGTCACAAACCTTGCCGCACGATTTTGGACCTTTTCCAGTTCTTCCTGGAGGCCATGAGTGTGAGGGTCCCAAACTGAGCTTCCATATTCCAAGACCGGCCGCACCAGTCCTTTATAAGCTGCTTCTTTCACATCTGGGGGACAGGAATACAAATTTCTCCTTAAGAATCCGAGAGTTCTGTTAGCCTTTGTACAGACATTGGAAATATGAGTATTCCATTTCAATTCATTTGTAATAGTTATACCCAGGTATTTTATGCTTTCAACGTTTTCCAGTACAGTGCCCTCAAGGGTGTAGTTAGCCTCTAACAGCTGCATCATGTTGCATTTGACGGGTTGAAATCTCATTCCCCATTTCCTAGCCCAACTGCCTAAACGATCAATGTCTCTCTGAAGTTTCAATGTATCCTCTTCATTCTTGATTTCACGATAGCAAACACAATCATCAGCAAAGAGTCTTATTTCAGACTCAATGTCTGCCGAGATGTCATTTATATACAAGGAAAACAGCAAGGGGCCGAGAACGGTGCCCTGAGGGACACCTGACACAACTGGTGCCCAATCCGATTTAATACCATTAACCACTACCCTTTGTTGTCGGAAACAAAGGAAAGCATTTATCCAATTCAGTGTTGTTCCACCTATTCCATAGCTAAACAATTTGCTTTTAAGGAGTTCATGGGGAGGAGTATCAAAAGCATTTTCAAAATCGAGTATAAAAGTGTCGACCTGGCCTTTTTTGTCTAAGATTTTGGCCCAGTCATTTATCACTGTAGTCAACTGAGTTTCACAGCTATGCCATTTCCTAAATGCGTGTTGCCTGTCCGACAAGAGTTCATGTTCATCAAGATGGGCCATAATATTAATTTGAGCATACAATATGTTCAAGAAGCTTACAAGGAATGCATGTCAAAGAAACAGGGCGGTAATTGCGGGCAAGTGACCTGTCGCCCTTCTTAAACAGGGGGCAAATATTAGCAAGAGACCATTCTTTAGGAATTTCACCTGTATCAATTGACTGCTGGAAGAGATGGGCGAAAACTGGCCCTAATTCCACAGCCAGTTCCTTTAGGACTCTGGGATGAAGCTCATCAGGCCCTAAGGCTTTAGACGGGTTTAGACCTTTGAGAAGTTTGGTCACCCCTTCCTTTGTGACCACAATATCATGCATGAATGGGGCAGATCTATCCATAAGAGGGACCTGTTTGTATTCACTTTTAGTGAAAACATCCGAGAACTGACCATTAAATTCTTCCGCCTTCTCAAATTCGGATTGTGCAATTCCACTTCCATTTCTCTTTTTCAACGGGGGAATACCTTGGGTATCTTTTTTCTGACTGTTTATGTACCTGTAAAAATCTCTAGGATTAGCCTTAACATCTCCTACCAAGTTGTTCACGTAAAGATCATGCTGCTTCCTGATATCAGCTTTGATCTCTTTCCGTAAAGATTCAAATTTAGATCTAAATTTTGCACTACCAGTCTTTTTAGCTTTTGCATGAGTTGCATTTTTTCTGCGACTCTTCCTCCTTATCTCAGGTGTTATCCAAGGGACAGAGGAAACTGAGCGACTAGTTTTTGAGGGGATATGTTTATCTGCCGATTCCTGAATAAACGATATAATGAGATTGAAATTTTCCTGGACCGACCGAGTATCTGAGTAACCGTTGAAGTATCTTTCCTTTGCAAATTTAAGTGTTTCTGCTCTCATAGATTCATAATCACCTTTCTGATAACGATACACTTTTCTCCTAGGTTTCTTTATTGGGGGGATAGCAATTTTCAAAGTGCCAGAAACAATGTCATGATCACTTAGCTTATCCGGGGAATGAATATCTGCAAACTGACCAGGAAGAGAGGTCAAAATTAAGTCCAAAGTATTTCTTTCTCTGGTGGGGAAATTGACTAATTGTTCCAAACCGTGGTCATTCATGATATCTATCAAAATCTGACCCTCCGCCCATTGGCATTGGCTGTGCGTTCTCTACGCTTTCTTTCAGCCAGACAGAATCTCTTTTTTCATAGAGAGCTACTCTTTTGTTAATGAGACCTCGCGACTTTGATCGCTCCTGTGCAGTCTGTTCCCAAGCCCCAATTGGTATGTCGAAATCCTTCAGAGAGACTTTGAGGGTGTCTTTGTAGCGTTTCTTCTGGCCATCTTGAGAGCGTTTTTCCTCTTGTAGTTCTCCATAGAAGACTTTCTTTGGAAGTCGCTCATCAGACATGTAACATGACCAGTCCACAACATTTTACTATGGCACTGAATAGGCAAGTCAAGGTATTATTGGCTTTATGGTTTACCTGGTAGACAATGCATTATGTAAAAAAGTCAAGTTTCATGCGCCAGGTAAAAAGGAATAAAAATTGTTTAAACGGTACATGTACAGGCTGAAACGACTGAAACATGCCAAATATATCAAACAATATATTGCCGATCACTCAGCGAACGGTTTGCAACTGATCTAAGCCGATGCCGTTATCTTGCGATTGTGTTTGTCACTAGTTGGTGACAAATCGGCAGCTAGTCGCAGACCGGTCGCCGTCTCATATTTGGGTACGAACTGTCGATATTGACATTCAGAAGGTGTGGACAATCACGTGACTAAAATATATTATGATACACTCTAAACTGGTGTACCACAGTCAGTATAATGCGCGCTTTTGTTTACTACATAACCCCGAGCAACCTCGGTGTTAAAATATAAATACAATTGCTCGGGGGAACCAATTAAATTATAGAGCACACTAAACTGACTGTTGTATAGCAGTTTAGAGCGTAACGTTCCGGGGTATGTGTACTTTACCCCATGAAATTTCATTCAGTTTTAAGAATCTTATGGCCGATTTGCTTACTGGTTCTGTCCGAATACTAGTACACAATCATTGATTTTTGATTTTCGTCACGTGATTGTCCACCTTAGTCACAGAGGTTAAAATGAATACTGTATCAAAGCTGAACGTGCACAATTTCAAATTACCTTTTTCGAATTTATTTGTATAAGCTTATGTTTTACATAAAGTTTATTGTAACGCTTGCCTAGCTTCAGGACTTTCAAAATACAAAATTTTACGCTGTAGGTGCGACGTAATATAACGATCGTTATTCTTGATCGCTCCGACCGGCGTCGATCTTTCACTGCCCAAGCAGTTTTATGCAGTTTTACGTCCCTTTCAAGATTATTAAGGTGGGGAGAAAACGGGAGAATCCCAAGAAAAAACGGCTTTAAAATAATTAGAGTTATTGTATATAGATCTAGTGAAAACGCTTAACACTTTGTAAAAGTGTTTATATATTATACTATAATTGTTTGTACACAGAAATCTAAATGTTCGTGTGTTATTAAGACACGGCCTCCAAGTGAAATTCGACCGTTTCAGCTTATGTGTAATCGGATCAATTGAAACAATGCGCTATTGGGATATTTACAAACACCAATATGTATTTTGGATATCACATTTAAAGACGTTTTTTATTAAGCCTATGCCATTGAATCATTCCAGCCGCTGACAAGGTACGTTTATATCTATGTTTCCTTGCATGTTGTCATTTTTAAGTGTTTAGCACTTTAGTTTAGATGCGTTTTCTTCTACTTGAGTATAGTAAGAACTGGAAGAGGTACAAAATGTTCCTATCTTTCTTGATTTAAGTAAGCTCTGGCTAGTAGATATGTGAAAGGAACCGTATATTTGTTTATCAAAACGGATGTTACTCTCGATTTGACCATATACATAGCGCGGGTGTGTGAAGCGGGAATCCAAAATTGTAGACATTTATAATGGCGAGTAAAGCAATGACCATACACATTAAACAATGGTAAACCTGATGAAGGAGGGGAAAGTGTCTTTAAACTATGAATTCCGGGTCACCAGCTGCAGTGAGGCTAAAACATTTAAACGAAAACACACACATGCACTGAATGTCCCTAATGATTTACTTCCTTCTCAGTGATTCGTTTCTAATGCATACCCATAAAAAATTGTGTGCCCCGGTACACCACATTTTTACTTTTTAATGCTCGGGTGTATAGGGAATACATTGCATGCATGCAATTCTATGAGCTGCAATGAACAACTATTTAATGAAACACTTTTAACTTTGCGTGCTGTATTCGCCAGTACGATTATATCGGTGACCTTAAATATTCAAAGACAATACGTTTTTATATTGTTAGGATGGTGTCCTAAGTCAAGATTTCTCAAGAGACGCTCCTTAGCTTATTTACTACTTCTTGGGTTAGCTATGATGTTTACGCAACAAAGCACACGCTATACAATGATCTTATTTCATTGTTCATTAATATCTTCACAATTACTACGATAGCGGTTAAAATAAACAATATTACATCAATAAGGTATTTTGTCAAGGCAAACGAAAAACTCGATATTACATAAATCCGGTATACATGTATGTATACTAAACGTCAATAAGGCGTAAAATAAAAATAGTCGTGTTTCCACTAACATGCCGCTTACGATATAGGGTCGGTAGGTCGGTAAATCTTTTATTTTTCCTTTATTTTTTTCTTTTTTGAAAACTGGTTAGAAAAAAAACACGATAAAGTTCATCTTTAGTACTAGAAACAGGCATGTATTGAAGTTTAAAACATTTATGAAGTCAAAGAAAGTCTGTAACTATTTATTTTAGCAATTATATCAGTTTTCAAATCATTGTCTATTGTCCTGATAATTTTAGTGGGTCGGTAGGCATGAAAATGTTTTACTTTCTTTTTAATGGCAGTAAAAACTGCAAGGTCGGCGCAAAAAATCAGGATCGGTCGAGTTAGCGGAAACACGGCTAATTTTTTTACGCCTAAAACAAAACGCCTCATCGAAAATGTCGCATAACTCGGCCAAGAGATGCACAATAGAAACAATGAAATATAAAGGTTTGATCCTTTGGAAACAATAAAAACATTCAAAAGGAGATAGTTTTGACTGTATTGTGCAATTTCGGGTAATGAACCCTCACCAGTAGCCATTTTTAAACCGACAACGAAAGCCAGACTATTGTCCTGCAATTTCGAAAATTAACACGAGAAGTCTGAATCAAAGACACATTCCAAAACGCAATTTCGGGTAATGAACCCCCATCAGTAGCCCTTTTTAACTCTTATACTGCAATTTCGGAAATTAACGCGAAAAGTCTGAATCAAAGACACACATAAACGGGATCCAAATAATTTAAACATTGCTTAAAAGTATGTTTCTAAACGTGAGTGTTTTGAACACTGTGAATATTTTTACTGATCTCAAAGGACCTAAATACAATATAATCTGCAGGTTTGATCCTTTGGAAGCAACAAAAACATTCAAAAATAGATAGTATGGACTTTATTGCGCAATTTCGGGTAATGAACCCTCATCAGTAGCCCTTTTTAAACCGACAACGAAAGCCAGACTATTGTACTGCAATTTCGAAAATTAACACGAAAAGTCTAAATCAAAGACACACCCAAATCTTAGAAGTATGTTTCTAAACGTGAGTGTTTTGAACACTCTGAATATTTTTACTATCTTTAAAGGACCTAAATAAAAATATAATCTGCACTTTGGATGATTTGTCTTAATTTTACATTGCATTTGCAAATTGCATTTGTCTTAATTTTACTTGCTGTCTCATGGAATTGCATAAACCGAATTTGGTTATGGTGCGTACTTTTCTCAAAACATGTGGGTGCACCACTTTTAAGGCACATGACATCAACGCATTGTGTTGCGGATGTAGATAAGATGTAGTATTTTGGAAAAAACGCTATCACTGAGCGAAAAAGGAATAAAAATGGAGAATAAGACATTAAATTGCGATTGAAAGTATGCGTTTGTGGCACGAACTTGATTGACATTTTTGGGATATGTTTACATAACCAATTTCATGATTAAATTTACTTTAAATCAATACAGTTCTGTCATAATTTTGAAACGAAGTTAGTTTTAGGGAGCACAACTGTAATACCATCACGATTATTCCACAGAAGTTAAAAGACCTGTTTCAAACAATTTTCAATTTTAACCCATATTTGACGAATGGATTTTCCCATCATTATCATTTGGGTGAGTCCACTTTCATTTTTAGGGGCGTCAGGAGTGATTTCAAAATTTTATTCAGTGTTTCGATGATAATTCAATAAGCAAACAGAATAGCCCCAGATGGGACGCCGCGTTCTGCGGCGTCACATCTGGGGCTATTCTGTTTGCCTATGTCCCATAAGAGGGACGCCAGGCTTAAATGAGTTAAAGTGACTTTCCTGATCTAGCAAATGAAAAATGTAGCAGCCTACAGTAAACATTTGATATTTCACGAACAAAGAATACCTCGATTTTAATGTGTGTTTTGTTTATGTTTCTTTGACTGAGACTCGCGATGTCTTGTGTAAGGGTTGTATACAATTACATGTATTTAACACTTCATTATAGTATCCTGGTAGATGTTACACGACTTCGACTTAAAATGTTCTCAAGGGGCACAAAAATTGCCAATTTGCCACAATGGCAATTCTTTTGCTATATTCTGTTGGATGTTTTTCATGACCATTCGCCTTGAAAAATCATTCGGAAATTAATAACTTATCGTTCCAAATAATGGAGGGACCAAGAGAATTCTCGTGAATGCTCGTTATCTTATTGATGTCCTTGTATAACAAAAGAAAACATGTTAGACAAAGTGCCAGAGAAGCTATCAATAAATGACAGACTAATACAAGTATCTAAGTTTGAAAAAGCTATGGTAAGAAAATAAAGCATAACAAACGACAACGTGCATGCATAATTCGTTTACATTTATAACACGTATTATACGAGCTTTTGTCTATTTTGATTGGACTTGTGAGTAGTACGTTCGATTGCAAATTCTATAAGGACAATTTACTGTCGATTGCAAGCATACAGTATCTGTTGGTATTAATATGGGTCTGTATACCCTACATTTACTTTCAGCTTCAAAGGTAAGTTTTCCTTTACAATTAGCTTTACGAATCTTTGTAATTTTTTTCAGATGCACGATTTAGCATTGCAAGTTTCGGCCTGCATATGACACATGCATCAAGTTAACTGACGGAAAGCTGGGGTTTGGAAAAGGCACTGGACGTATGGAAAATGTGTCACGTGATAAATCCAAAAGAAAATTGCGAAGATCCATAAAAGTAGTTATAGGAAACATCGAAGCAATAATGACGGACATACATTATCTTTTAGAAATGATGGGATTGTTGGTCCAACAGATCGACCGAACCGCAGAACGAATAGAAAGTAAGTATAAAAGAGGACGGACCGTTTCAGATTCCTGCCAAAGCAAGTGTCAAAAGCCAAGCATTCTGCCTCTTAAAAGTCTAACACGAGAATCTGCATGTCTAGTCATGGATAACACTTATTCAAGGGAGAGAATTTATTCACCATTTAAGGAAGATTCTAATTCCAAACAAAAAATACCAACACCATCTATGGATTACACATACCTCGAGCTAATGAATGGCTATGAGATATGTGACGAGCACTGTGGCCATTTTACTTACAATGCAAACTATCCCCTTTGGATGCAGTTTGACTCGTGGCGACCAGGTTATACCACATGTACGTCAGACAGTTCTTTTGTTTCCGGAGGAAGTGATGGTAAAACCACAACATGCAAATCAAACCACAGTGGTTGGAGCAGTCCGCAAAGCGCAGCGAACAAGTTAAAGAACAATTATCGACAAATCGCCCGGAGTGAGAACGGGATTAGGTTTGATGCATGTTGCAAATGCGAAGAAATTCAACTGGACCAATATTGTGGAGTTTATGAACAGATAATGGATGAACTTCTTGAAAATGAGTGTCTTTCACTTAGCTCTTCAGGGCATAAATACACCGAAAACAAAAGAGACACAAATTCAAGTGTATGTTTATCTTTGTCGGATGAGAATGTTTTTCGTTATAAGAACACACCTAACCCTTGGACTGCATATTGCACAAACAATGCTTATATAGAAACCTCGTGTTCAACTTGCAGCTAATTCAAGATTTTTGCGATAGCTGTACCAAAATGTCATCAGTTCTTGCTGAGCAATGGTTAACTCATTTAAACCTGGCGTCCCTTTTATGGGACATAGGCAAACAGGATAGCCCCAAATGTGACGCCACAGAACGCAACGTTCCATCTGGGACTATTCTATTTGCACAGAGAAATTTCATCGAAAAATGAGATAAAAATATTAAATCAGGTCACCTAACACCCCTAAAATGAAAGTGGACTCACCCAATTGATAATGATGGGAGATTCCATTCGCCAAATATGGGTTTTTACCACCAAAAGCTAAGATACATGTAATATTGGCACCACAGGACTTCTATTTAAAGTCTCAATCGAGTATAAGGGGAGTGCGTTGGCCTAGTGGTAGAGCAACGGACTCCGAATCGAGAGGTTGTGTGTTCGATCCCACTCGTGGCACCATGTTGTTTCCTTGAGCCAGCCACATTAACTCCGCAGAGTAATGGTTAATACGCAGGATGGGACGGTAAGCCTCACTTTGCCTTGAAAAGATAAGCAGCTTTACCCCGACACTATGCAAACTATCCCCTTTGGATGCATTATGAAAACATGTCCGTGCTCTGTACAGAGATTCTAAAACTTGTAAAAAATGAAAAAACTTTCAGTAGAAAAGTTTAGATTTTTTTTTTTTCTTATTTTTGCTCAAAAACATAGATTGTGGGAACACGTTAGAACAGCCTCGGCGAGGCGGTTCTAACGAGTACCCACGATCTTTGCTTTGCTGCAAAAGAAATAAGAAAATATAGGTATGCCCCTCCATACCCCAGTTTTGCTATATAAAAGTGGTGTTCGAGGGGGTATACATGTCACGGAAATGTTTTCGTGATGTATCGCTCGCATCTTTATCGGAGGTCAGATTGTTAAATTCAGATGTATAATCCCGTTAAATTTAAGTCAGTATTTTCGACAATAAAATAACACGAACATGGTTTTCAATAGGAATGTCGGACAACTCGGACCCAACACCACTCTAACTCATAATTTCCGAGACGACTCGGACCGAAGACGAATCGAACCGATACAGGCAGGCGATGTCATAAGTGCATAATTATCTTTGATGTAGAATCAACTAAAGTTTACACACCAGTCATTTGTAAACCTGTTAGAAGACGTAGTATAGCTCTGCATTTTTGCTTTGTCGCCCAGTCAATAAGTCGCCCAGTCAATAATATGAAATTAGGCATAACCTAAGATAGAACTCGCCAATAATCAAATGATCACTTCATCTAACTCAGTTTCTGTGTATTTTCGGTAAATTCATTGTCAGCTCAGTTTTTGTTGGGTTTCTTCTGTTGAGCTTTTATACCAACACTCTGTACATTAAAAGACTTCGCTCACTCTTGAACGTTGTCACTGGTGACTGCCAGCACCGCCAAATCATATCGAACAAACTGATGACGTCGTTTTTGTTTCCAGACAACAACAATGACATATATGCGCATAAGGTGGCGGATATGGTTTGGCGTGGCCATAGCTGTAGTTACTGAAGCGAAATTACGGCGGTGCTATTCTGGATCAGTATAACTCCGTGATCGATTCCAATTTCATTTGCCTTCCAGAATATCATTTTGGAATCGATTTATTCTCTTCGTATCTTAGACTCGCACAACTCAGCTAACCATGGGCCGAAATGACTCGGGACCCACATACCGTATTCGTTCTAATTAGCGCACAGTGCGGTTAACTTTTCAAACTGATTTCAAGTTAAGGTAACAAAATATTATCTTAATAAGCGCACACGACGAACCAAAACAACACATTCACTGATAAAATAAACATCTCCAATCGTTTCGAAATAGTAATTGACCATATAAGGTTAAGTATTAAAGCTGTTAATGTGGTATTTTTGTGTAAAAATTGTGTGTGTAAAATACAAATACATGTATGCTAGTCGACTGTTAGCCTACGCACTTGTTTTTCGGAAACGACCAGGGTGTGCGAGCAGTGTGCGCTAATTATTAAAAAAAAAGAACGAATGCGGTATAATGTGTAATATAGCGTAGTGAGATTTCGCAACTATTCCTATCTCAATGTAAAACATCAATAAAAAAAAACATGTGAAAATGCTATTTTCGACATTTACGAGAAGATATTTTGGATCGCGGCTGTGATTCCAGACGTTAGAATCATTTGTAAGGTCTGGGTAATATCTATCGAATTGGCATTACAATGACTTATCATATACAGTCCAACCTGTCTTAAGCAAGCGGCCAAGGGAAACACTAAAATCGCTTGCTTAAGACAGGTGCTTGCTTAAAAGAGGTTATGTTTTAACACTAGGGTGGGCGTCCTAACCAAACCATCTTAGCTAATGTAGAAAAAATAATAGCACTGCCACTGTCAGTGGTAATTGTCACTAAGTTCTCCAAAATGCCCAGACAAGTTGCCTAGGATTATCTTTTGAGACAATAAACAATGAATTATGGCATCTGGAAGGTGTGGAGACAATTTTGACACCTCACAGAGTTTAAATATCCATGTCAAAATAGTTCTATTTCATGTAATTGTTGAACTGAGTGGCTGCTTAAAGCCTAAATTGGGACAGAAACTAGTGGCCTCTGGCCACATAAGACAGGTGCTTGCTTAATAGAGCTTCATTTACATGTAAAATCAATTGGGGGGAAATGAAAGTGCTTGCTAAAGACAGGTGCTTGCTTAATACAGGACTTGCTTAAGACAGGTTGGACTGTAGTGGTAATCAAATAATGGAGCTTGTAGTGTAATCAGACGATTTGGCACCAGTGTCATTTCGGCAACTAGTCACTTATAACGGCACCATTTTTTTTTTCTCCAAAATTCCAGTCAGTTCGGCACCAAGACATCTCGGCAACTAGTTGCCTCTTCTTCCAATGCTGCCTAAACGTAATAGTCTTCAAGCTGTCGGGAATTTTCTTTGTTTGTTTGAATTGGTCCTCACAGTTGGTCACATTTAACAAGGAACGCTACTTTGAACCGCGTAATTAGACAAACTACTGGCGTAATTAAACATTTAAGACTTATTTTAAGATATAGATACTACTTGTACTTTTTTATATAGATATTTCAATATAAGGACACCCTGTGATGCTTTGGACACAGGTTCGGTGGATATTCTCCGTCAAAAACGATGTTCAACTGACCCTGAAAACCATGCCTGAAGCCATTTTACTGGAAGGAGAGCCCGAATATAAGAGGGTTTTCTATTTTTATAGAAGGGATATGTCATTATCTGCCACCAACAACGGAGATCAGTGTGATATGGGTTTCAGTTCTTGAGAAAGAAAACAAGAAACACGTCAAAAAACGTAGTTTAAATTGTGACCATGTTTGGTCACAAAAAATGTGACGATTTTTCAGGAATGCTTTAACTGGTCCCAGTCAACAGCTATGGTCATGTCTGGACCTTGTCTCCATTTTCTGGAACTTTTACCCCCAAATAAATATGTCATGACATCCAAAATGTGCTTCAAATATAACCACTAAAGTGAGCCATTTACTTAGGCTTATATTTAAAGACGTGTGACTTGAACCACATTTAAGTCAAACCATCTATACACTTATACACTTTGATTTTCTAACTGTACATTGAAAAGCTATAAAATCTTGTTTTCTGCCGCTTGGAAGTGAAAACAATAATATGAAAAAGGTTAATGAAAGTTTCTTTAATTTATTTACAACGCACCGACTTGAAACATTACGAAAACTTGCCCATGCAATAAACACAGATTTTTTGTTTAAAATTTGAAAAATTTTCAGCTTCATTTTTTTTATATATTTTCAAAACATAGATTGTGGGTACACATTAGAACCGCCTCGCCGAGGGGTTTAAGTGGGGTTTAAGGGGGTATACATTTCACGGACATGTTTTTCTGATGATAAACTGTGTCTGGAAAATATCTTTGGAAACCACGTGTTGCTTTAAGCAAGGGTACTTTACACATGAACAAGAGCGCATTTCGGTTGTTGTTGACAAGTTTTCCTGATGAGTACATGCATTTTTGATAAAATGCTTTCCCATTTTTTTTTTTTCAGAAAAATGTTGAACGAACTTCCTTAATACCCTTTAAATAAACTTTTGTCACAGGTTAAAAGTGCATGTTTCAACATAGGGCATTTTCATGCTGACCTCTCTAATAAATAATGGTTTATTGTAGTAACTGGGCCATTTTCTCGCCTTTTAGAGACATAAACATCAAATCTGACGGCTGGCGAAATGTGTCACTCAAAACTACCACATCTTGTCAAGGAAGGAATATAAAGTGTACTAATTAATTATCTGACATAGTTGTCACTTTAGTAACCATCTCTGCTGCGGTATCAATTGATGAAATGAGCACTTCTGTACTCACTCGTTTTCGTTTTTTTTTTTTTTTTTTTTTTTTTTTTATTACACTCCTTAGAGCGAATCTGCCCAAATTATTGTCACTACTTAAAATGTAGAAAAATACTAGTACTAATTTAAACACTTAACATCTGTGCTTCGCAAAGGTACGCGGCACTGTACATTTGATCAACGCGTTTCGTTTATGTTAATATTAGGGTTTCTCATTGCTCATTTACTATTATGCAACCAGTCTATTTGACTGCTTTACAAGATGGATATCACCGGATTTCTAATTAGGTAAATTATTCAAAAATAAATGATGGCCTGCAAATTTATTAAAACAAAAATTTAGTCTTTAAAAATATTATCATAAACAATTTAGCCTTTAAACAATATTATTCTCATATACTGACGGACTTTAATAACGCAACACTCTACATCGGTTATCATTTGCTTAAAACTGATTTAAAGTTTAACTGATGCATAAAATAAACATGATATTATGATTCTTTTAAAACACCATACACAATATTAAATATGGTCGCTGGCTTCTTTGCTAAAGCTGCTTTCTTCAACGTCATCGAGACGTCAAACGTATTTAGTGCTGAAAGCATAGAGGCATTCGATTACAGCACCAAACGTTATGGTACTTTTACGTGAGTTCGAAACATTTTGAATTGTCCATATTTTACGCGCAAAAAGTAACCTTTCTTGATAAACGTTAAAGTGACGTAATTAACACGTTTTTAATGCAAATGAAAGACAACCAACAGTATTCGTTTGGGTTTTGATGTTTGTTTTAAGAAATCATGTTGGACTTGAAGAATTTTTGTACCCATTGACCTATTATGCTTTTTTTTTTTTTTTTTTTTTTTTTTTTTTTTTTTTTTTTTATTATTATTATTATTATTATTATTATTTTTGGTATTGCTTGAAATCTTACTGCATGACGTTATTCATGGAATTTTGGGTAACGCTTGAAACCTTACTGTAGGACGTTAATCACGGACACTGGCATTTCGGTTTTGGTACTGAAGTTAAGATGACTGATTGTACTTTTCATTTCAACAAATATTTTTCGGAGAAATCCTGTGTTCTGAGAGGAAGAATCGATAATACAAGTGTTGCGTTTCTAAAGTCCGTGAGTATAGTATTACTTGGACAATATATTATATTATACACACCAAAATATTAAAGAAAATGTGTTCAAGTGCTTATTACAAAACTCTATTAAATATTTAGAAATTACAAACTTCAGAATGTTATGAAATGCCTTTTTAGCTTTCAAATGCGGCTTTGTTTGAACTTATAGCACCTGTAGTGGCTGGGAGAATCAATGTCGAAGTTGACTAGTAGTCAATCCAGTTTTCACAAAATTGCAATATTGTTTGGTTTGAGTAAATATTATCAACGTAGACTCTTGGCTTGAAAGCATATATACTCTATATACAAGTTGTTCTCATGACAACTGATCAGTGCACAAAACTAGATGTTGTGAAGGCATGCCATCCTGCTTTTCCCATTAGGAAAACTTGCCCATGCAATAAACAGAGATTTTTAAGCTTTAAAAATTGAAAATTTTCATATGAAACTGTTTGATATTTTTCTCATTTTTTCTCAAAACATAGATTGTGGGTACACTTTAGAACCGGCCTCGGTAGCTCAGTAGGTAGAGTGTCCGCTCCGAGATCGGAAAGTATCAGGTTCGATACCGGGCCGCGACATACCAAAGTCGTTAACAATGGTACTAGTTGCTCCCCGCTTGGCACTCGGATTTTCGGGTAGGGCTAGGACTGGTCTCTCTGGTGTCAGTATAATGTGACTGGAGGTGGTATCAGGTAAAAGTGTCTTGGATCTGATACCGCAGTGAGGCAGTACTATAAAAATGAGCATTGAGCTCCCTGTCACAACCAGACACCGTCCTGATATGACAGATAATGTTGAAAGCGACGTTAAACCCGAAAAAACAAACAAACAAACAAACAAGCAAGTAATCCAGACACAATGACAATGAGTATTGTCTGAAATACATTGTTCGCATTAGTTTACTTCTTACAAACGTTATATTTTTGTCTCTATTCCATCTTAGCTATTTGTTTCATGATCAGTTTCTCTTTAATACAATACAGAATGCTGAAGTCAATGAACAGAAAACAAGTAGCCCAAGGGCAACGATCGCTCACCTGAGAGTCAACATTTTTGACCCCAGGGGGTGGTTGGCAGAATTTATAAAGAGGACCATTACACATTGCTACATACAAAATATGAAAGGTCTGGGCCTTGTGGTTTCGGAGAAGAAGATTTTTTTTATGTTTTTCCCATGATGCATCCCGGGGCGTGCCCTGTATGGACCCCAGGGGCACGGAAGTCAGGATTTATAAAGAGGACCACTATACATTGCTACACACAAAATAAGAACGCTCTGGGCCTTGTGGTTTCGGAGTAGAAAATTTTTTTATGTTTTCCCATTGTAAGTCTATGTGAGCTAATGACCCCTGGGGCGGGGCCATTTTGACCCCAGGGGCATGGTTGGCAGGATTTATAAAGATGACCACTACACAATTGCTACATACAAAATATGAAAGCTCTGGGCCTTGTGGTTTCGGAGAAGAAGATTTTTTATGTTTTTCCATGACGCCCCCGGGGCTTGCCCTGTATGGACCCCAGGGGCATAGTTGGCAGGATTTATAAAGAGGACCACTATACATTGCTACACACAAAATATGAAAGCTCTGGGCCTTGTGGTTTCGGAGAAGAAGATTTGTTTATGTTTTCCCATTGTAAGTCTATGGGACCTAATGACCCCCGGGGTGGGGCTATTTTTGACCCCAGGGGCATGGTTGGCAGGATTTATAAAGAGGACCAATACACATTGCTACATACAAAATATGAAAGTTCTGGGCCTTGTGGTTTCGGGGAAGAAGGTTTTTTTTTTTCATGTTTTTCCCATGACGCCCCCGGGGCGTGCCCTGTATGGACCCCAGGGGCATGGTTGGTAGGATTTATAAAGTGGACCACTGTACATTGCTACACACAAAATAAGACAGCTCTGGGCCTTGTGGTTTCCCAGAAGAAGATTTTTTATGTTTTCCCATTGTAAGTCTATGTGAGCTAATGACCCCTGGGGCGGGGCCATTTTGACCCCAGGGGCATGGTTGGCAGGATTTATAAAGATGACCACTACACAATTGCTACACACAAAATATGAAAGCTCTATGGTTGGCAGGATTTATAAAGATGACCACTACACAATTGCTACATACAAAATATGAAAGCTCTGGGCCTTGTGGTTTCGGAGAAGAAGTTTTTTTTTTTTATGTTTTCCATGACGCCCCCGGGGCTTGCCCTGTATGGACCCCAGGGGCATAGTTGGCAGGATTTATAAAGAGGACCACTATACATTGCTATAAACAAAATATGAAAGCTCTGGGCCTTGCAGTTTCGGAGAAGAAGATTTTTTATGTTTTTCCCATTGCAAGTCTGTGGGACCTAATGACCCCCGGGGCGGGGCTATTTTTGACCGCAGGGGCATGGTTGGCAGGATTTATAAAAAGGACCCATACACATTGCTACATACAAAATATGAAAGCTCTGGTCCTTGTGGTTTCGGAGAAGAAGATTTTTTATGTTTTTCCCATGACGCCCCCGGGGCGGGGCCTGTTTAGACCCCAGGGCCACGGTTGGCAGGATTTATAAAGAGGCCCACTATACATTGACTAGTTGCGGAGATATTTGTATTTGAAAGTGTGGACGCACGGACGACGGCTCGACTACTACTATAAGCTCACCTGTGAGCCTTCGGCTCAGGTGAGCCTTCGGCTCAGGTGAGCTAAAAATATATGTGTACGGATGACTTAGTTTTGATTACATCTGAATGTTTAGAGCTGCCGCATATCCAGAATTTTACAGCCAATTTCAAGCTATTTTCATATACTGTATATTTCAACACGACCGTTAAAATACCATATAAAGTAAACTTTTAATATCTTATTTGTGTCTTTAATGCATTAAGCGACAATTGTAAGCAACTTAATTACCTGTCATCTGAATTTCTTAAACGGAAAAAGATTGGTGCAGTTTGGTTTCTTGAAAATAACGTCAAGCGCGTCGCACGGCATGCGGCGATGTTCGCATGGTTACCGTAGTGTTGCGCGTTATCTCACTATTTTGCTGTCAGTGCTTATTTTTATCCAAATTTTGCATAAAATTCGCCAAAAAGATTAATGTACAATCGATATAAATTTTGATATTTGTAAGGGGTTTCTAGGTGTAGATATAGGTCAGTTTCAATACTTTCGATCAGCCCACGTCATATCTTTTGGTATTTGCCACGAGATCTTGCACTAGCCATACTTGTATTCTGCAAGCTTAAATGTAAAAATACACATAAAACCATTACATACGGATTCAAAGCATAATCTTACGCCATATTGGCATTTTAAAGGAAAATTGCGCCACGTAAATTACTGTCACGTAAAATATGTTTAAGTTAAACTATAAACCACCTCAGTGTCGTTCGATATGAACTTTGATTTTTGAGAAACGTATTCAGTCTCCATACTTTCATATACAGAAAATGATGTTTCAAATACAGTTTTAGATTTGTAAAAACATAATCATTTTAATAAACATAATAAACACATTCATTGTCCAGCCAGTATTCATGCAGTGAATATAAACGTTATAAAACAAGTCATGTAGAGATGCACGTAAGAACGAATGCCTGACCTGCCGTTGTTTGACGGTGCAAAGCTGTTTTCACAAATTGTAATTGTATTCAAAATCGTGTTTTACAGTAAACGTTTGGGTTTGCAGTCAAGAACATTATTGCAAATGGTTTTGCGTATATTTTTATTAAATCGAAACAAAATTCGCTTATGACATTTTGCTTATTGGTGATTCCAACGCCTTTGGGTGATTCAACGTCTGCAGCTCAGTCGTACATGATCGTGATTTAAATTATAAACAGATTACATCTGAACAATAAATTGACAAACGCATTTATTTTATACTTTACAGTGAAAACCAATGTATATCAAAACTTGATAAAGTTGGTATTTTCATTGATATGAAATTTCACTGATATCAAATCTCACTGATATCAAAAGTCACTAGTGACTGATATCAGCCTATATCTTCACTGTATATATTGGATTACTTCTGACGTTTCCATTTACTTGACGTCATTAAATTTGTCTCACTTCAGAAATTCAAACGCCTATAACTCCGTTATTTATGAATGAAAACATAAAGTGTGGGTATTCATTTTCTTAGTTAGAATGTTATTTGTGTTTTCAAAAAATTTTGGTTTTTGCATTTTCACCGCCTGCCTTGTGAATTGGAAAATGCCCGTGTATTGTATAAAATAAAAAGAAAATTTGCCTTTTTTCGGTGAATACCAATTACATCTCGTGAGTTGAAAACATAAAAATTCTGGTTTCAACTCACTCGATGAAATATATTTGGTATTCACCTCAAAAAAGGAAATATCCTCTATGTATTATAACTCGTACTGTTAAATATAAATATTTGGTAAGATCAGCATTGCATTAGAGAATATGTACAAACAATACAGTCTACGTGTATCTATCTGTTCCACTTTCAAAACATTTCAACATGTGCCTTATGTATTCGTCTTAGATCAACACATACTAGTAACACATAATGCATTTTGTTAAACGAAATTTATACATATACGTACATTCCAATTTGTTTGGCATAAAAGATGAGAAAAGTAAATCGAAAGACATGCACTGTGATAATTTGTATACAGTTGTACGAAGTAAAGATCAACACACGTTTTTATAGCTCCCGGACGATCGTATAGCTCCCGGACGATTTGAGTAGACTTACGTCACAAGTTTACCGTTATACATATGAATGAAACGAATGTATTTGACAAATACATGTAGGAACAGGCATGTCATTCATATTTACAGTGTATAACGGTAAATCTGTAACGGAAGTCTACTCCAATCGTCCGGGAGCTATAGTAGGCTTTCGTCACAGATTTACCGTTATAAATATGAATGGCACGCTTGTTCCTATTGGTCAAATATATTTGTTTCATTCATATGTATAAAGATAAACCTGTGACGTAAGTCTACTACGATCGCCTGGGCATGAGCTCATATGTAAATGGGTTCATTCATATATCGAGGCTTAAACAGTAAATAGATTTATAAATAATAAATAATACACGAATACTTCCATAGGAAGTCACATTTTCTATAGATGAAGACTCCTGGATAATGTGAACTCGTATTAACACGCATATTATCCAGCACTTTACGAAAACATGCCCATAAAATATACAGAGATTTTTTTTTCAGGAGCAAAAATTGAACTTTTCATAGGAAAACTTTTGAATTTTTAAACATTTTCACTAAAAGCATGCATTGTGGGTACACATTAGAACCGCCTCGCCGACGCGGTTCTAACGAGTACCTACAATGTATGTTTTGGATCACTAATAAGAAAACTTGACTTTTTAAACATTTTCACTAAAATCATGCATTGTGGGTACACATTAGAACCGCCTTGCCGACGCGGTTCTAACGAGTACCTACAATGTATGTTTTGGATCACTAATAAGAAAATTAGGTATACCCCTGCAAACCCCAAGGTTTTCTATATGATGGTGGGGGTTTAAGGGGATATACATTTCACGGACAAGTTTTCCTGGTGTATTAACACGCACATTATCTAGGGTCCTCCAAGATGTTCCCGAGAAATTTATGTTCGTGGAGGACCCATCATCATCTGTATAAAGTTTTGCCATGCTTGCCTTTGCCTCTCCGATGGTTGTTGTATCACAAATTTTTGTCTTGGTTTTTGTTCTATAACTAATTGTCTTTGTTGTTGTTTTCGTCTTTCAGCGAGATTTCTGATTTTTATTCTCAAAGCAAGTTGCTGTTCACGTATATCTGCTAACTGCTTCTCACGAATCTTTTCTTCACGCCCTCGCTGTTTTGCAATAGTCTCGTTACTTAATCGCATATGTTCTAACTGTATTCTGCGTCTTTTCAACAATGGGTGTTCGGTTGTTGTAGCAATGTCATTAGCAGATAAATAACGCTCTTCCGTTGTCAGTCGTGGTGCTTGCGTTCTCAGCGAGATTCTTGGTAATCCGCGAGTCAACAGTTTATCCGCAGGTGCAGGCGTTGCAGTATATCTAAGCATCGTAGTTTTCTGGTTTGGATTCAAACTTTTCCGCCCTGTTAATGCAGGATGCTGTATACGATGCAAAAAGTTTTCGAATGCGTTATTTTGTCCAGCATGTTTTGGACGCTCTGTATTTGCTAATATTGTTGTTGGTGTGGGCTTTATGGAGCCCCAGACACGCACGTTCCTCTGGTTATGGCGGTAGGGTTTACCTAGATGTCTTGTACGCCATTCATTACCATCAGGAGAAACAATGTTTTCGTATATGCGACTTTGTCGTCTTGGGCCCATTCGCAAATGCCAGATAGTTTGTACTGGTTGTATTGGTGGTAACCTTCTGTTGGAAGCATGTTCGTTTTGTCTGCGTCTGTTCTGCATCATTAGCTGTATATGTCTCTCTTGAGCTGTCAAGCCTTGTCTCCTGTTGGATCCTCCAGCTGACGGAGGCGTAGGGACAAGGTTCTGCTTCAAAAATTGTCTCCTATTATTCACGGTTTGAACTTCAGACCCTGGGTTCCATATGGGCGGGGGCATGGGTCTGCGAGCAGGATATATGTTAAATTGGGGCGTGGCTCCTTTCCCAGGTTGCCCGTTGTCACATGACCATGGTTTGTAAGTTTTAAGTTCCGAAAGAGGAACTGGGTCTTTTAACCAATTTATCATCTTACTTACACTGATTATATAAACGTCATCCATTTTCACAAGTTCGCGAATAAATCTATCCATTGCTTTGAGTCTGTCAGGATAGTAAAACCACGAAGGGTGCATATTTATTCCAAAAGGTATTTTCGAATTGCTGTGATAGCTATAGAAATTATCCCAAAGGAATTGATAAGCCGCGTCCTCATCAGGTGGTGCATTTAAGCATCCATCGACATAAACGCAATCGTACTCGTGTTTATAATCCATCAAAGACACCACCGGAACCTCCCAGAATCCCGGATGCTTATTCCTCGGACATGGCCGCACCTGGCATTCATACGGCCAGCCGAAGTCCAGAGTAAAGGGGCTTGGGGGTTTCTCCCGGAAACTTCTTTTACTGAAAGTGAGCGTGGCGTCATAAACATATCCTAGTTTGTGAAGCGAATCAGGCTGTAAATCTCCTGCTGGCTTCAGATACGGACTTCTCCAACCTTTGATGTCTTCGATCGGTATTTTAGCCAGTTTTGATAAATTTTCTTTTTGTGTCTTGGCTTCCGCATAAAAGTTTGTATTGTTCATTGCACTGTGCGTCACACTATGAGAAGCTATTTCCATTCCCTTCTCATAAAACTCTCTCACAAGATCATACTTAGTGTTCGAATGCGAAACGAATAGTGTCATCGAAATTGGGCAACCGTTAGGGTTTTTACGCGATGAGTCGAAAAGCTGTTTGTAAAATCTGGCAACCTGGCCAGTTACGGCGTCATCAAACGTAAAGAATACAATCTGTGGTAATTGTTTATGTGCAAACGGCATGGCCAGTTCTTCTCTGCAACAAAAACAGTCTGGAGAAATACATTGTTGACTCTTTTGGCATCTGGTGCACGATCCTGGAACACGACTTTCAACAGGTGATAATACATCACACATGAGAAATATCAGTACACTAATGGATAGAAACTGCATCTTTATATCCTAAATGCAGTTCTTAACGTTTTATGTACATTTAGCTCCTCTTCCCTTGGTCGTGATATTCCTTATTAGCGATTATGCTTCAAAAAAAATGTATCCAGATATTTACTGTATTTACGGCACTGCAGTTAACCCGCTTTGGTTCCACCATTTAAGAGAAACAACAAAAACATACAGTTTTTGCTCTTTTCTCTTCAGTGTGCACGTAAAGGATCTCTCCACTACTGATAAAGCTGTCAAATGATGAAGACACTATATAGGTATACGTCGTTTAGAATACATGAGCAAAGCTTCACATCTTGCCTTGGGCTATTGGTTGGTAAACTGATGATTAACAACATAATGAATTAAGTCTGTCTCTTCGCTTTAGACCTTGTGACATCAAACAGCTTTCTTGATGAAAACGCTAAAACAAAAAAAAGTAAGTATAGAAGTAATTTAAAATGAATTGCCTCTCAAAATGTGCATTTTACTCGACAGTTCGAGACCTGAAGTGTTATATATCGATGCATTCACATTAGCATAAAGTTCCATGTCACATAAATGATCTGATATAATAATATAAACGCGGCTCATATGATTAACTGTTTAGATTTTCAAGCCAAATGTTTATGTCAGCTGGATCAATATATTCTAAGAAATTAAGAAGTTATGAACATGAATGGCAGACGCAGAATTATCTTTAATAACACATATATCATATGCACATGTACAAAGCTGCATATCTGCTGAAAACCGAATGATTAAAATGTTTTTGGATTTTAACAGTTTATGAAAACCAATAGTCAGAACGGACTATGATCATTGTCAATATCTCGTACAGTATGTACGAGATATTTTTTTCAATAAATTATATCAAATAATGTGATAAAATCATTTTAACAGAATACTACTTCATCAGACATGGATAAGATAAGTCAATGAACAATTATCAACTCTATTAACATTTGAAAAAATAGGCGATACAACATACACAGACTTCCAGTAGGTCATTATGGTCGACACTGATGTTTGCCACACATCGGACACCGACGTTTGAGACCGGATAATAGTATGATTGACTGATGACGTAGGCTATGTCTGGGCGGAGCGATACTTTGAATCGCGGTTGGTCAGTTTGTGGGTCCCTGTCACAATTATCTATGAATGCAGTTAGATACAAATTGTTAAGGATGGATATGGACAACTTATGATAGATAATTTTATTTGAATTTACATGTTATGGATAGATACAGATAAATATAATTATATCTATAGGGCACGGATGTTACGGTCACTTATATATAGAAACTATCGCTGTGGCATCAGCGACCACCGGCTTTGGTCAAAATACAGCCAGACTAGCACAAACGGATACTGAGGGCAGGTCTTTCGCATCTGTCAGCCCTATCCGTATCGACACGTAAGTGATCCGCAACCGTCCGTATATGTACGTTTAGTATTAACCATGAGTCTTTAGTTACGTGTAATTACGTATCGATTTTTCATCCGTATCATTATTGGCGTTCTGCCTTCGCATAGTGCCTGGCTTGCCATAGTAGCCCGAGATTGAAACAGAACAAGTACATGTACTGTAAGCGCAACCAAACTTTGGGCATTTCGTACTGATTTACCTTTCACGTATTATTTCATGGCTTTGTTGGTCTTTTGACGCATCCGTGGCCAAAACCGAGCTATACCAGTATAGCCTGCAGTGTTGTTTATCTGCAATGATATCAGTATAGCTCGATCTTGACCTCAGACGCGTCAAAAGATCGACGAGTCCACTTATTAGCACGTGAAAGAATATTCAGATTGTAACAGTACAAATACTTACTGTGCATGCAACCGATGTGTACTGATTTACCTTTCACGTGCTACTTCATGGACCCAATGATCTTTTGATGCGTCTTAGGTCAAAATCGAGCTATAGTTTATTTGAATCTTTTTAGCTTCAATAGTTTGTTGGCGTACAAATAATATAAAATTGACACTGGACAATGATTTAGGTTCGTTTAGTCTAGTATAGATCCCGGGCGATCGTACAGTGCTCGGCAATCAACATGAGAGTGACGTCACAGATTTATTGTTAGAAATATGAATAAATAAATACATTTGACCAATAGGAACAGACACACCATTCAGATTTCTAACGATAAATCTCTGTCGTCACTATCATGTTCATGTCCGCGACCTGTATAGTAGACTTTTGTCACAGATTTACCTTCATAAATATGAATGGCACGCATGTTCCTATTGACATTCATTTCATTCACATGTATAACGGTAAACCTGTGGCGTAAGTCTACTACGATCGTCCGGGACTTATAAATCTTCAGTGCAGGTTAAAGACACGTTGTACTTTGTTCCTCTATTATACAGTCTGTCACACTGTAACTGAATAAAGAAACTGACTTTAGCTGTGAAGAAAAACCAAACATCGAAAAAATAATAATAAAACAGGCTATTACGTGGTTGCAGGGCAAGTAAAACGACTTGCACTTACAACATTATGACATATGCACTACATTACACGTATAAAACACCTCTGCATCCAGTCTTAACACCTTGCAGCGACTACAATGTCCTGTATAGTACTTTTGCCCTCGTAGTGTAAGTGATAATATAGATGACAGTTTAAATACTCAACAGTGCATGTTTTAGACAGTTTTATATCGCCGGTGTCTTGCTTGAATTTTTTATCAAGTTTTAATCACGTTTAAAATTTAAATGTATTTGAGCGGAGGTGTAACTTGGGCTAATATTTTCGATATAATTATAGTTCCCGGACGATCAGAGTAGACTTACGTCACACGTTAACCGTTATACATATGAATAAAATGAACGTATTTGACCAGTAGGAACAGGGGAGGTGTGTCATTCATATTTATAACGGTAAATCGGTGACGAAAGCCTACTACGATCGTCAGGGATCTATATTATTTATTGCTATAAGTGTTTGCGAATTATGTGTCAATGTGGGGTTCACTCTGTGTTTTCCTTGGGTGGTTATATTTGAATCACTTTTTGGATGCCATGGCGCCCCGACTTGACACGACCATAGCTGTTGACTGGGGTGTTAAGCATCAATTCAAACAAACAAAACACTTGTGTTGTACCAAAAGGAAACGCGATTATTAAACAAACTTTTCAATATTTCTGTTTTCTTGGATATGTAAAATTGAATTTGCAAAATGATGTACATGCATCTTTAAAAAGATTTAAATTACACAAACGAGAGAGAGAGAGAGAGAGAGAGAGAGAGAGAGAGAGCAATCGAAATGCCCATTTCTTTGATAATAATATGGCAGGACAGATAAGTCATTATGTCAGAAGGTTGTCTACAATATGCATGTAGCTTGTAAATCAAAAGCAACATAAATAAAATGTATCTGGTCGTTTATTTCAATGATCACTTGTAAATTCCATATCAAATGACTACATTAATGTTTATACATTCTTAAGCGAAGTAACATTATTGCCAAAGCAATAAAATATCAATTACTTTAACGGGCAATAAATCTTCTGTTAATTGTTTAAACATTAAAACATTCAAATGCACAGATAAATAATAAGAAAGACACAAAGTGGTGCACTCATAATACATACCATTTGCTCGCAAGTAAAGATTTAGTCAGTCCAATGCATGTAAAATCACATTTAAATTTTCAAGACATAGTACATGTAGCTTGAAAACGGTTGTTCAAAATTAACGATGTCGTTAGTTAAAGATTCGTTAAAATTTTAAAATGCAATAGTACAAATGCATTGTTATGTTTTGTTTAAAAAACATTGCAAAGGATTCTCACATTTTTTTTATCAAAAATGACAGTGTATTTGCTTTTGAATTCGAGCAAGTAAGTAGTAAATTTGTAGAAGCTTTAAGTTCAATGTATAGTGTTGTAAAATCTTGTGTAAGATACCAGTCGCATACCTCACGTTTCTTCAACTCTTATAACGGATTGAAACAGGGAGACCCAAGTTCTCCATTGCTATTTATGCTTTTCATTAACGATATTAGACACAACATAAATACCGATCTACAACATATATTTACCATTGATGAAATGAGACTATTTTTATTGTTATATGCAGATGACGCTGTAGTATTTGCCAAATCGCCGGAAGTTTTACAGTCAATATTAAATGATATAGAAGCGTACTGCATTCTTTGGGGCCTTAAAATCAACACAAGAAAAACAAAAGCAATGATATTTGAAAAAGGGAGATACTACACACAACATGATTTTTATCTTTATAACATTAAACTTGAATTGGTAACTTCATTTAAATATCTAGGGATACACTTTTTCAAAAACGGTGACTGGAATAGAACGCAAAAACAATTATCTCAACATGCTCCTTTTGCACTTCATCAACTATTTTTACTATTTAGCCAAGCCGAGTTAACCATGTCTAAAAATGTAAACTTTTTGATGTTCTCGTTGGATCTGTACTCAATTATGGGACTGAAATTTGGGGATACCATACAGCAGGGGATGTTAAAAAATTGCATACAAAATTTTGCAGATATTTATTAAATGTTAGAAAATCCACGAACATAATTGTACTTTATGGCGAACTAGGGCGTTTTCCTCTTATCATCTTTAGACAGTTTAGCATGTTAAGTTACTGGATCAAGTTACTCAACTCAAATGACATTTTGTTTTACCAAAGAAAGTTTATCATATGCTAAAAACTGATATTGATAATAATAAAACATACAGCGGTTCAAACTGGGCATATCAAATTAAATACATTTTAGATAAATTAGGATTGAGTTATATTTGGAGGCAGCAATTTGATCATGAAATACCATACTTTTTGATAAAACAAAGGATATTTGACTCGTATAAACAATCATGGTACGCGTCTTTAAATAATTCTAACAGACTTGAAATGTACTCTCGTTATAAACATGAGTTTGACTTAGAAAGCTATTTAGACTGCATAGAAAATAAAAAAAAAAATAGAATAGCACTCACCAAGTTTAGATTGTCATCTCATGACCTAGCTGTTGAACGCGGTAGATATGGTGATACAAACAGAAATGATAGAATTTGTAAATTTTGTAATGGAAGTTTTATTAAAAACGAGTATCATTTTCTTCGTGTATGTCCTTTGTATAGAGAGTTAAGACAACGTTACATGAAACCCTACTTTTGTCACTGGCCTACACTAAACCAGAGGACCAATGGTCCTGTAAACGCTCACCTGAGATCTGCTACATATGCCAATAAACATGTTTTAATATTATGGTATTTAGCCCCAGTGCAAGGGCAGATGAAGCCCTTGGGCCACTTGTTTTCAGAATAATCAATATTCTGTCTTTTTGCCAATTTATATTTTATTTATTCCCTTCAAATGACATGTTAACAGTTTTCCCCATTCAAATGCATTGGCAACCTATGTTGACCTTGTCGTAAAATAGGTCAAGGTCACCACAGGGTCATGATTTATATACACATTGTAGTACATAAGCCATCAATGCTTCATGCCAAGTTTCTTTGAAATCGGTCCACCCGTTCCAGAGAAGAAGATTTTTGAAGGGTTTTTACCATATATGGGCATGGCGGCCATCTTGGTCATGTGACCTGGATTATTTATATACACATTTGTAACCCCATCCTGTAGATGCTTCACATAAAATTTGGCTTTGATTGGCCAAGTGGTTTCAGAGGAGATGTTCGAATATTGTGGAAATATAAATGTATACTGCCCCAGGGTGGGGGCATATGAGCTCCCGGTGACCAATCTTTTTCAGAATCATTAATATTCAGTCCTACTGTCCATTTCCTGCAAGACTCTCACTTTAAATGACATTTCAAAAGTTTTCCCCATTCAAATGCATTGGCGACCTATGTTGACCTTGCCGTAAAATAGGTCAAGGTCATCACAGGGTTATGATTTATATATACATTGTAGTACTCGAGTCATCAATACTTCATGCCAAGTTTCGTTGAAATCAGTCAACCGGTTCCGGAGAAGAAGATTTTTGAAGGGTTTTTACCATATATGGGCATGGTGGCCATCTTGGTCATGTGACCTGGATTATTTATATATACATTGGTAACCTCATCCTATAGATGCTTCACATAAGATTTGGCTTTCATTGGCCAAGCGGTTTCAGAGAAGAAGGCTTTTGAATATTATAGAGATATACATGTATATTGCCCCGGGTGGGGGCACATGAGCCCCTGGGGTCCAATTTTTTTGAGAATCATCAATATTCAGTCCTACTGCCCATTCCCTGCAAGACTTTCACTTTAAATGACATTTTAAAAATTTTCCCCATTCAAATGCATTGGCGACCTATGTTGACCTTGCCGTAAAATATGTCAAAGTCATCACAGGGTCATGATTTATATATACATTGAAGTGCTTGAGCCATCGATGCTTCATGCCAAGTTTCGTTGAAATCTGTCCACCGATTCTGAAGAAGAAGATTTTTGAAGGGTTTTTACCATATATGAATGTGGCGGCCATCTTGGTCATGTGACCTGGATAATTTATATACACTTTCGTTCCCCCTTCTTATAGATGCTTCCTATAAAATTTGGCTTTGATTGGACAAGGGGTTTCAGAGGAGAAGATCTTTGAAAATTGTGGACGACGACGACGCCGACGACGACGGACGGACGGACGCCGGATGCCTACCTATCCTATAACCTCACCTGTGAGCCTTCGGCTCAGGTGAGTGAGCTAATAAATTCGATGAATTAATGAGTAAACGGAACATAAATACTATCTCAAATCTGTCTAAATTCATATACTATGCATTTAAATCAAGACAATTGTCATTGCAAGATGTTTAAGTTCATTTATGTTATCACCATGTCTGCTGTTTGTATGCTCCTCGGTAAACATACTGTAAACTTATTGACCATTGTTGTATATAGTACTGTTATTTGTTGTATTTTGTCCTCACCACTGTATATATGTTATTGTAGGCTAAAGGCATGTGTATGCTTAATATGCTGAATAAAATTATTTGTATTTGTATATTGAGGGCTTAACGACAACGTTAAGCTAACGAAGTTTTGAACAACTGGGCCCAGGTGTTCACGCAAATACTGGTATACACGTGTTCGATAACATTCCAAGGTGAAAATGAAACCGTCACATCGAGTTTTGTCAGACAAAGAACCCCATTTTCGTTCTATTTAAAAATGAAAGGAAGATCATAACAAAGTTCCAAATATTTGATTTGCTATCACCTGAGATTTATTAGGCTTTGTCAATGGCGACAAACCTCCCTACCCAAGAACCTCTGTTTCTAATATTTTGAGGCGACATCATTGGAACGCTTTCTAAATGAGCCTTTCTTTCCTTATGAAGGATCAAGTGGGCTGCTGACAAAATGGTCAAACGCATTGATAAATTGAGGTACTGCTATGAAACCAGAGGACCAATGGTCCTGTAAACGCTCACCTGATATCTGCTGCATAAACATGTTCGAATATTATGGTATTTAACCCCAGTGCAGGGGCAGATGAAGCCCTTGGGCCATTTTCTTTTTTCAGAATAATCAATATTCTAACGATTTGCCAATTTCCTGCTGGCTTTTCCCTTCAAATGACATTTTAACAGTTTTCCCATCCAAATGCATGGGCAACCCATGTTGATCTTGCCATAAACTGGGTCAAGGTCATCACAGGGTCATGATTTATATATACAATATAGTATTTTAGCCACCGATGCTTCACGCCTAGTTTCATGGAAATCTGCCCATTGGTTTCAGAGGAGATGATTTTTGAAGGGTTTTTACCATATATGGGCATGGCGGCCATCTTGGTCATGTGGCCTAGATTATCAATATACACATTGGTTCCCCCATCCTATAGATGCTTCACACAAAATTCGGCTTTAATTGGCCAAGTGGTTTCAGAGAAAATGTTTAAATATTATGGTAATATACATGTATATTGCCCCGGGGTTGGGGCATTAAAACCCTTGGGTCCAATTTTTTTTTCAAAATCATTAATATTCAGTCCTACTGCCCATTTCCTGCTTTTCTACTGTGATCGCCCTGTGTGCTCTGACTTGTTCTGTCATAAAGCAGAATCACGAACCTCTGCAGATGTTTCATAGTCTCGTCCGACAGTGAAAGTGGCATATTGCCGAGATCATAACCTATTAAACCAAGCTATTTTCTTTCCAACACTGCAAAGAAAAAACATCGTATCACAGCCAGTGATATCTATACATGTAGCATGGAAGAAGGGGAGGGCTTTGAAATTTTCTCGTCCAAGTTTGTTTGCAATCGTTTGTATTGCAATATAATCTATATTGCTTCTTGACCCCAAAAGCAACCCATAGCTCATCAATATGCAAATCATGAAACGTATCGAAAGGACTACAACATCAGTGTCTACAGTCCTAATCAAAATTCTGCGATGACCCTGTTTTGCATAATGAAGAGCATGAATGCTCAGTAGAGTGTCGGATTCTTAGTGATTACATGGGGCAATACCAGTGCCTATTACACTGTCGCTGGTAGCAACAATGTGTGTACCCTTGCTGCATTAAACTGTTTTCTTGGGGTTGATTAAACCGATCCACAATCTGTAAGATAGTTGTACAACTCTGTATTGTTTTCATCAACCCGAAGAAAAAGCTTTGCCAGTTCTTTGGAGTTGTGCTTTTCACAATGATTCGACAACCTGAACCGCGCTTTTCCCTTGTGGAACTTCTAGGGCTTCCCTCGATGAAACGGTCCCAAACAACACCCAAGCGTACTTCCGATGTCTGCAGTAGATTGACAAGATATGGTATGAACACAACTTCAGCGCAGTCACCAAAAGTTGTAGTAGAGCATATTCACAACCACAGACCCGTCAACAATTTTGCCTCAATCCCGGGCATATCTTTCTGCGGTACTGTAATAAGGCTTTCAATTAAGACACCCCATTAGATCAGACTTTGTACCATGTCTTAGATCTCCCATGTCTGAACGTAATGGGGGCATTACCTGATTTTCATGTCGGAAAATTTCACCCGTATCTCCATATCTTGATTGAAATGATATATACGGTACATTCTGCTGAAAAACTCGCAATTATTCTTCAAAGATTTGATTTCATGGGCTGTTCTGGAGTGGTTAGCTTGTTGCGCTTTCCTGAACAGGGAGGCATTGTTTTTAGGAATGATGTTCGAAATCAGAACCGATCGTTGCTTCAACCTTTCATCTACATACATATACTGTGACTGAGCAATTGTCTGAACTTCACCTAGAGAGCTAACAGTTGTCCTTTGAATCTAAGGTAACCAGATCCTGACTACCTTCATTGAAAGGATTTCCTGATTCCTCAAAGGCTGATACCATTGCCTTGATGTAACTTACACATAGTGCTTGAACTGAGGGCTCTTTACCATGATGATGTGAACCTTTTGCAGGCGGTGGGTTTTCAAAGTCCTCAATAATGAGGGCGATCTCTGGGCCAGTCATCCATTATATCAATGGATTATCAGTGATCCCGATTGCACCATCTCTTTTTATTAAATCATTCATCTGTTTATGGGCCTGATCCATTGCCTAATGGTGGCTTCTGTACAATGAAGTTGCCTTTGACGCTGACGACACAGTTTGGTTTTCTTTAAGCAGAATCATATCTTTGATATGAATTGGAAGCCATCTGGTATAGTTTGTGTGATCGAAGGCAAACATCCACGGCACTAGCTGAGCCACAGCACAAACTGACCAAGACATTGGACATAGAGGTCAGTTTGCTTTACATAAATAGCGAACCAACTGCATAGCAAGAAGTTCCAGTTCTACAGAACTACAGCCTTCTCAATGATCTATCATTTTACACTATTTTGACATTCGGAATTGTTATTTCTTAACATAAACAGTCAAGCAAGTTTGTTAGTTTGAGTTGTTGCTACAGCTATGTTCATGTCGGGACGCTGTCTCAATTGTCACTATTAACTACCACACGAACATATGTCAGTACAAGTAAACGGATCACCCTAAGCATCCAATTAGTATTGTAAGAGACGAGGACCGAAGAACTAACTAAATGTTATGAACCACTGCAGAAGCTGAGGGTGAGTTTATGGCCATGTAAAACCGGTTTAAGCCCGCCAGTAACTTTGTGTTCCTGATCGTTCCGAGGCGATACTTCTGTGGTGGTTCTTTTTGTTTTATGTCTTGGTGTTTAAATTTTTTGTGATGTTGGCAACTTATGTATGTTTTCATAATTTTAGTTAAGTTTAGGTAACTGAGTGGCCAACTATTGGGGTACTAGCTGCTCATTCGCCTTACGATTTGTTTTTTAATGGTATAAGTATCTGATTGTTAGTTTGTTTTTTCCCACCTCGGTTTTTGGAGTGGGAATCTTTTTCTGATTGCGCCTTTTCCTGATCTTTGCGTACTTGTACATTTTCACTGGCTTAAATGGGTTTGTCTATGACATTAATTTTCTTAATTCAAACAGAAAACTATATTCAGAAACTTGATAGGCAACTGGGCTGATATTGAGTAATCCCTGAATCTAAATGTCATTCTGTTGATTTTCACTTGCAGTGACACATACCGTTTTGGTAGCTACAAATGTATGAAGTGTTACATGGCTTTCTTACATTCACTGAGCCAAATAAACTTATTTAATACAGTTCTTGAATCAGAACACATACATCGGAATTGAGATCGAGTCAAAAGCACGAACAGAATTCAAGATATTGTCATATTTGTATTTTTATGGCGGCCATCTTGAAATCCAAGATGGCCGCCACTAAAATGCTCATATCACTTGTGTCTCGGTCTGTTTTGATTTATAATCAAATAATGAAGCTTTGTGCTAAATTTCACACTTTTATCACAATTTGAACGATTTTCATGAAAATTCCTACTTACCGACTGTACTATATTGATTTCTGAAATTGATTATATAACTGTCAAGCATATTTTTATAACTGTTCACAATATGTAATGCCATTTCAGAGCACTAAAACTGCTATAATCCCTAATTATAGTCGTAGATTTGCGGCACATATTTATCGTTATAAATATGAATGACACGCCTGTTCCGATCCGATTGGTCAAATATATTCATTTCATTTATAGCGGTAAATCTTTGATGCTTAGGATTTATAGTAACCATTATTTAGTCTTTGGTAAGTATGGAGATAGCTAAAATTTCCAAGAACAGCTACAGATACATATCATTATAGGGTCCTGCCATAATTCGAGCTGATTCCTGGTTTCTGCAAAAATCAAGATCTGCTCTAAATATACAAAATAGGGCGGTAGCAACAGTAGTTGGCAGATACGGTATATACGGTACATCAATATAATGATACATACATGCACGCACGTGCACGGTTATGGAAATACCGCGATGCCGGTTTAAGCACATACGAATACCCATTACCTTATTTGAATAAAATTAACACTATTCGTATTTAAAAAGTATGGCATGAACATTTAAGTTCTGCATAGTAAAAAAAGTTTTCTGAATCAATATGAATGACTCGGCCGAGTGAAACTGTAGTCTTAATGCCTGTAAAAGAAAATAAAACTGCGCTCTTTTAGTGCATGTTGCATTGCAAGTTTGTGGAGAATCTAGCAAGCCATGATTTTGTTATTATTGCTCGTTTGTACCTTCGTGTACAGAAATAGTTTTATTTATATGATACACTACGAATTTGAGACAATATGTGTAACGGGATGTCCTCAATTTCATGTGTAACTGATTTTGCGCGCGCGATCACACGCCACAAGGTAAGCGTATTGTAGTAGATTATAGGCATAACAGATCAGTATACGGTGAAAGTAAATATGATTTCATGATAAAAGACCATCAAATCTTGAGAACAAAATCGGGCGTCGTAGTTGGTCTTATCTCTTCTCTAACATTTCTTCCGGCTGCGGTCGAATCATACTCAGACGTTAACGTTACCCTCATTTCCTCACGAAAGAGGGTCTGTTAATTAAATGCTTGAAAATGTTCAAAATATACCAAAATACAAGAGTGCTTCGGTTCTGTTATGTCAGATAAACATTGTTTCTTCCATATGCGCAATTTCATAATTAAGTCAATCATTTATTAGCTTGTATACATGTACCTCGTGAAGTGCAAATCAACGGAAAATATCCTTCAGTACAGGCCAGCAGTTGACTGTACGTACGATAAGCACATTCTTATAATCATTTTCTTTGTTTTTCTTTAAAGATTATAAATCACATGCCGTATTAGCGGTAAAATTAAACTTTTATTTCTTCGTACACTGGACGCAAAAGCTTTTAAGCACAAATATGCCTCATCGTTGGTCGTACCCATTCAATCCGTTCCTCCGGCGGCGATCGTATCATACTCCGGCGTAGACGTTACCCTCATTTTCTCACTTAAAACAGTGTCCCGTTTAAATGATGTAAAATGACCAAAGAATACTATATGGGGGTGCGTTATTGTTTTAGTTTGGGCTGTCAGTAGTTGTTGCTTTTATATGTGCACGGTCGATCATACATCTGCTCACAGAAACACGCATATTGACTGATTTATGTTGATAGTTGTGTAAAGTACATTGCGCTTACTTTAATCAAGTATACGGATATGGTTTCACATGAAACTAATATGGAACACTTGTTAAACATGAAATAAAGATATAAAAAATAAGCAAAACTCGAGCAAAGGCGCATTTCTATTTAATTTTTGCAAGTTTTCAAGAAACACACTCACCATATTCCTCAGGCGTTGGCTATTGCCTCGGAGTTAGCTATTTCACTCCGGCGTTGGTCAAATATCGATATTTGGCATGCAGAGTGTGTGATAAGCATTCCACGAATATGTCGTACTGAAAAGGGTGCATTGATTATGTGACAGCAACTTGTACAGCGTGTGGTAAAACAAACATTTGTGGTAAATACGAGGATGTACAAGCAGATATATTTGTGACTACCAAAACTACAGAATCACAGACAGACGTTTCCATAGCAGAATACATAGAAGGTATTCTGAGCATATGGCCCATACTACCTCCCTTTGAACGTTTTTACTGCTTCCAAAGGATCAAACTTTTAATATTTTATTACTTAGTAATAGTTAGTAACAGCAATTCTTTCTGGTGTCTTTTTGCCAGGCTTATAGCGTCACTTGTGAGGCTTTAGTCACTGAAATTTTCCCTTTTTTTTTTTTTTTTTTTTTTTTTTTTTTTTTTTTTTTTTTACAAATCTGAGCATGTGGTTTAACAGATGGTATCTTTCTTGGTGCATACAACTGTTTTCTATAATATGAATAATAAGATTACAATAGGCCAAAGTATTTTCTTTTTCACTTTGCAGAACCAACAGTAATTTCAATGACTGAAGTCCCAGTAGTTTTCTTTCACCACCATGGGTCACTCGTTTGGTTACATAATGATCATAATTATTCAGTCATATCAAAGCTAGATCATTTTATCATATTTTCTCTATTTGTAGCTTGCTCAGATGAAGAAAAAACAATGGCTTGCCTATGCCCTCGGTAGAGGAGTAAGGGGAATTATTATGAAATATACTATAGAAGTAGGATCTGTCAACAAAAGCATTGACATGCTTAAATCTCTTAAAGTAGACATCTTTCTTAAGAAGCGAAACAAAGTTCTTATGTCCTTCTTAGATGGAAGAAAAGACAATACCAGGTCAGAAAATTTAAGTGTGTGGCCATGGAACAAATATACAGATTGAACAAATAAAATATAAAGGTTCGATCCTTTGGAACCAGTAAAAACATTCAAAGGGAGATAGTATGGACTATATTGCACAATTTCGGGTAATGAATCCTCATCAGTAGCCCTTTTCAAACTGGCAACGAAAGCCAGACTAGTGTACTGCGATTTCGAAAATTTTCACGAGATGTCTAAATCAAAGACACATTCCTAAATTAAACATTGCTTAGACGTATGTTCCGAAACGTGAGTGTTTTGAACACTCTGTATATCTTTACTGATCTCAAAGGACCTAAATAAAAATCCTGCTTTGGTAGCACCAATGTCTTTCATTAAACATGTATTACAATACCAGGCATCTCAAAGTCGTGTTTGCATTGATATGAATGGACTAGTAAGACCCTCACAGTGTCAAATTGGTTGGCCTCGCAAAGCACTCAGCCAATACCACTCCCTTTGTCTGACTGCCAGCAAGCGTTCGATAATGATCAAGTGGTGGGTAAGTCATGGCAGAACACGAGTACCCACAATGTATGTTTTGTAGCAAAAAAAAAAGGAAATAGGTATACCCCTGTAAACCCAAGTTTCACTATATAAAAGTGGGGTATAAGGGGGTGTATATAACATGGACATGTTATCCTGATGGGCAAGCAGAACTTTATTGTCTCATATGTGCCTTGTGAGGAGATTGAATCCACACTGATAACAGTGGAAAGATAATCGAATGGTTAAAATGGTATTAAAATCAGCGACCTTCAACACTCAGTCGCATTTTAAAGGTTTAAAGTAGTCCCATTCAGCAATTTTTCAGGCATTTTAGAACATGACTGGCACTTTCCTGGGTATCAAGCAGTACTCTGGAGAGTTATTGTGTCTTATTCAAAGACACAACACGACGTCCCCAATGAGAGATCAAATTTGGGTCCTCTTGATTCGGTGTCATACATTCTTTCGAAAGGCCAGCTCGCTCCCAATGACCCGTTGAACTGTTACCCCTGTGAAACAGTTTGTCACATGACATAAAACAGTTCATTGAAACTGGTTTTCACTTAATAAGTTGAAAAACAGTCCAAACTGTTTAATAATTACCCTTAAAAAGTATGTTGGTTAATATAACAAATGACATGTCATTTGTTTTGATTTTACAGAAAACACAGACTCTGAAATTTTCCTGATCATTATACTGAAATTATACTGATTCCAAATTAGGACTACATCTGGTTTTTAATGGCTCCAGATCGAGCGTCAGTAAACAGTTTCTGTTGCCGATCAGGAATCAGTTATTGTAAAATAAAATCATATTTTCATAATTTAATAACTTTTTAACAAAACAAAATAAAAAAAATTCTACATGGTAGAAAGTTAGATATATCATTCATCTGTAAGCCTGCAAAGTTTCGTCATGATTTAACAGAAACTGTGACACATTTTTTGAGTTTTGTAAGGGTACTATAAAAATGGCAGAAAAGCTCCCGATCGAGTATCAAATTACTATTATAGTAACATTTACCTGTCATTCTGACAAAGGTCACAAAAGGTCAATGATTCCCAAACGGGGGAGTTTCTTCTACTGGTATCCGCATTTCGAAAACATTTCTATCCAATGTACAGAGACTTTTAAAGTTGTAAATAAAAGGCAATTCGCAGTAAAAAAAATGATATTTTTCCTCTTTGTGCTCAACACATAGATTGTGGATACACGTAAAAACTGCCTAACGAGTACCCACAAGTTATGTTGTGGAGCAAAAATAAGAAAAATAGGTCTACTCTTGCAAACCCCAGTTTTTCTATATAAAAGTTGGGTTCAAGGGGGTATAGTTTTCATGGTCATGTTTTCCAGATAGAAAAATAAGCATTGTACGTGAAATCCCGAAAATAAACTGGTGCGTTTCTAATGCGTTTAGATATCTATCATGGAAATGGAAATTGATTCAATGCCATCTCCAGACTTTGTATGGCAAGTTTTTCCAATATCAGCACTAGCCCTATCGATTCTGGTTGCCAGGGCAACTTAGAGTGCCAAAGACGTCAATGACTTGTAAGGAAAAATCAATGATAAGAGAGCGCCATTAAAAACTGATAATAGTTAAACAGGTCAGTGCTATATACATGAGCATATGTTGCTTCATTGTGCTTTATTAGGTTATTGTACACCAATATAATCTGATATATCTGACCCTTGTCTCTGGACGGGGTGGTTGTGTTGACTAAGGGGCTGGGTGAGCTCGGATTTAGTGAGAAAATGCTCACAGCAGCATTTGTTTGTGGTATAATTCTGTTGACAGCAGAAGGACGAAGTATTAATGATGAGATCTACAACGAATACATGTTAAGGAATCTTCCCACGTTACTGAAAGAATTAAAGGTACGTTTAAAAATAACTGTCTTTGCTACGATACATGTATCCTACTGTACATGTATTCAATCGATGCTTTCGTTTTGATATGGCGGCTAGGGTATTTATTGAGTGCATGTACCGATATCAGTCAGACACCCACGCATCCATTACATGTATATTCTATTAGCCCATATATGACGAATGGACTCTTCATTATCATTTGTATGAGTCTACAGTCATTTGTAGGGGCATCGGGTGTATTTTTTTATTCTATTCTCCATAAAATTCCTCAAAGCAAACAATGTTCAAAAGGATATATACTGTTTACTTCAAAAATGGCACCATGCTAACGTGGATTAAGGCATCATACGTACGCTTTGTTGTAACAGCTTCTTCGTGCGGAATTCTAGTCCAAGTCTCTTTCGAGCATACATTTTAAGTATACATGTCGGTCAATGATAGCGAATTTCAAACTTTTATATTTTCGGTGAGTTTCAAAGGGCTAGTGTTTTCACATTATTGCACACCACGTGTATACATATACATTAAACTGGTGTAACAGCTTGTTAACGTCGTTCAGTATGAGATAATGGTACATCTGGAAACAGTGCGAATGACAAATAAACTTTGAACACTGTCATATTTAGCAATGTCTCTGTTGGGACTTGTTTTGCATATAGACGGTACCATGACTTTTTTTTATATAAATATTTTTTTTTTTTCATTCAAAAATATCTTACATACTGGACATAATGCGTCAGAACATCATTGGATTTCTGTCCAGGGTCCAAAAGGGACGGGTTTTTTTTTTTTTTTTTTTTTTTTTTTTTTATTCTTCGTTAAGAATTTTATATTCGTAAGAAAGGTTTGCATATTTATTTTAAGCACATACATACGTACCAATAAACTTTGAAATATAAAGACAGGTACTTAATCATCTAACACTTGATGATCAAAATGTTTGTCTACGTTTCAAGGACTTGGAATGGGGAGCAGCAGGTAATTTTGCCCCCTCGGATGCCGTTGAGGACGACGGACAATGGTGGGAATCCTATGAAGATGATGCAATACCAGCACCACTGCATGATGTGCCCGGATGGCCAGCTAAAGCAGCTGTAATTGGTCAGGTCGGAGGCGTTGCTATGGATACGGATAAGAACCTGGTAGTTTTTCACAGAGCAGACAGAAGATGGGATGCAAGGTTGGTCAAGCGCCATTATTGATAAAAAAAAAAACACAACATTTTAATGCATCTAGGGGAATGAATTTACCGCCCCTTTAATTGTTGATTAATGTTTTTCCCCAAGCCGATACATAGCATTTCGTTGGCTCGTTGACAAAACCTCGTAACTGCACTTTTTTTTCAAAAAATCGTTTTTTCACATGGCGCGATTCAAAACATTCAAATTCAGCTTGTGACAAAGCCTTGTAGGTTATGTCCAATGGGAAGTTAGTTTTTCAAAACCTCGTAACTACAAATGGTAAACAGACTTGAAAAAAGGTGACAAAACCTCGTATATGCAATTTCAAAAAATTTAAATACAAGAAAATCTTTATCTTTTAGATATGCAAAAGTTGCATATGTATGATTTCTCATAAATGCATTCTTTAATTCATCATAAGAATCTGCTTCTAGCTTTCATTTATCAAGTTTTGTATATACGACAATTTGTAAATATGCACAATTATATATCATTTATATACAAGTTTTAGTTTTTTGCTTCTCCTGAAATTTTTTTTTTTTTTTTTTTTTTTTTTTTTTTGGCAGTTACGAGGTTTGTCAACGAGCCAACGATTTACGTTTGATACAATGGTAATGTTTCCAGATACATGTATAACGATTAACCAGCATAGTTTTACAAGTACAGTAATGTACTCGCATTGTTTATGCTATTTCAATGTGCTACCCCTATATCCAGCGTTAATTGCCAAATGCTATCCCAAGCCTGTATGTATGACTTGCTTATTTCATCTACATCACATTTCAATTTTATTAAGGACATCGGAATGTCTAAAAGAAGAAACTTAAAAATACTGCATTAAAATTTGTTTCAGGGCCTAGAACTCGAAATTTTGAGAGAAAAAAATCTTAGGCACTTCATACAAGCAATCTTCTGGTCTCCTTTCAGTTCTTTCTTAACGGATAACACGCTGAATCCTGACCTCAGAGACAAACCTATATCTTCTGATGTGTTCATAAAGCTCAAGTCGGACAGTGGGGAAGCCTTACAAAAATGGGGAGCTGGAAAGTAAGTATTCATGACACACATGAAAGCGCTGAACTTAGCTTATCTCACACGTGCATCGTGTGTGATTCGGATCCACAATAGATACAGCGGGGAGATGATCGAATCATTAAATGTGGTAATAAAATATCAGTGACCTTAACCACTCGGATATATAATGTAATTTTCTTTTCAACAGTCCATGGCGCATGTGCCTAAATACACGCGTGTAATTTGACACACGCGTAATTATGCTCGGGTAAGCTCAAAAATTGCGAATGCGAACGCAATTTTATGCATGTACAAAGAAGCATCGTATTTTAAAGAGCGCAAACCATTTGAAATATTAACAAAAGTTTAGGACAGAGTGGTTAACAGCGCTGTTTTCATAAACGGGCTTAATCATTTGATCGTCTCATCGCTGTTTACGGTGCATGTTCGCGCCTCACACGGGGCACTTGTGAGACAAGCCCTGCTTGCGGATATGTATGGTGGTTTTTCTCGGGGTTCTCCCGTTTACGCCCAATCCTCCGATTGACCCGTTTCATTTTGAGCTAAAATAATGTTGACTGGAAATTAAAATTGAATATAAAAAGTTTGGCTTTCATAACTGTTGCAATCGCGGTTGGACGAGGGTTTACAACCATTCAACGCATTTAAAGTAATCTGGAGAACAATCTGTTTTTGAATACATTACACCGTTTCTTGACAATTGGTTCAACAGGCGGTGTAACAAAATCTGTACATTATTGCATGTTAGTTCTGAGAATTTCACTCTCTTTTTTTCTGAACATTGAAAATGCTACATTTATATTTTTATTGCTCTATTTATATTTTATTTCAGTCCTTTTGAGATCATTAAGAAAATTCAGAGTATATAGAGCCATTCTAAATAATGTTTTAATTATCTGACCCCGTTTAGGTATGTGTCTTTGATTTAGACTCCCCTTGTGCAAATTATTTAAAAATTTTATCTGGCTATCCGGTCGCCGGTTTATAAAGGGTCATTGATCCCGAATTTGCACAATATGACCCATACTATCTTTCTTCGAATGTTTTCATTGCTCGTAAAGGGTATAACTTTTATATTTTATTTGAAAGGACTGCAATTATAAACAGTTGATGAAAAGGGCAATCTTGTAGACAGAATGTGTAAAATGTCAGATACTAAGAGGCCTAAAAACTTGGCGACCTTTCCAAGCCCTGGGTATTTTCACAAACACTCTATTCTTCTTAAAAATTCTACGATCGATACAGATCAGTTCAACTTTCCATCAGGCCGCAAGTCTATACACATTTTACTGCAAAAGCAAGATTTACGACCCAATGTCCTAGCCTACATTTCACGCTCCACTGACTTTTGATATTTCTTTGATATTTCACATCGAGAATGAAAGAACGTCATTTTTGACCATGATGTACATTCAAAGTTTGCTTCCCGGAAGCAAACTTTGAATGTACATCATGGTCAAAAATGACGTTCTTTCATTCTCGATGTGGCGGCGTCGCCAGGTCTATAATTAAAGTAACACTAGTTCATGTAGGTGAGAGTATGAAACAACAACCCCGCCTAACCATGTCATATTTCTTGGCGTCGCTCTTCATAATATTTTGTCTCGTTTGGTCGCTTCACCTGACCATTTTTATATCAATTTATCGCGCCTGGTCATCTTTGCCACGCCTAACATATGATGTTTCTTTGCCGTGCCACGCCTAACATATGATGTTTCTTCGCCGTGCCACGCCTAACATATGATGTTTCTTTGCCGTGCCACACCTAACATATGATGTTTCTTTGCCGTGCCACGCCTAACACATGATGTTTCTTTGCCGTGCAACGCCTAACATATGATGTTTCTTTGCCGTGCCACGCCTAACATATGATGTTTCTTTGCCGTGCCACGCCTAACATATGATGTTTCTTTGCCGCGCCTGATTATATGATGTTTCTTTGCCGCGCCTGATCATATGTTACTATGTTCCTACAGATTCTACATGCCCCACGGACTGAGCATAGATGACGCTGGCAACGTTTGGGTAACAGACGTCGGTCTCCATCAGGTAACACCAATCCTAACATGTTTGCTTTCGTCAGATCCTTTACATCGATGTATACCTCACTGAAGTATAAATACTCAGAGGAAAACTTTGACCAGCCCGATTACTAAACTGCCCAGCCACTTCCCTTAGATGTTCCCCTTTATTAAATTAACAAAGTCAGTCTCTTTGTAATTCTCGAAAGAAACTCCACCAGCTGTTAATTTCGACAGAGTAATTGGCCTTTTTCGTGAAACTCCATTTTTGTAATTATCCGTTATCAAATCGGTGCTTTGATTAATAGCGCTTTCTAAAAGAGGTGGTAGTCAGTGACAAAATCCGAAAAAAAATAAAGTTTCAAAATTCAGCCACATACTCGAAATAACAAGTCAAATATTCATTATTTTTAGATAACCTCCCTCTCATTTAAAACAAGAACGAAAAATGGTGTAAGCACGCCGGCAATTTCAATCGTTTTTGTTGGAAAGGTAAACTTCACAGTTTTATGACTGGTAATTTCAATCGGTTTTGATGTTATAGCGATGTAAACTGTCCCATGTATTTTCACTGACTAAACTTTTTGCCGTTGAGCATATTTTGTTTGAGCCAAGATTATCTTTGTTTTAAATGAGGAAGTGACTTTACATTTTATAGATGTGAAGGTTATGCTGTATTTGTACTTTGATCTTCAAAATAAGCACGTTTCTGCAAAAGAATGATGCGTTTATTATGTAAATTAACGAGCATCAAATGCATTAAAAACGAAAAAGCATTATGAAACCGTGAAAAGAAAAGGAAAAAGCTGATATCTATAAATTACAGGGAGTTAAGAAAGTTCGAAGACATTGCAATAATCCTTATAACTTCACAACGAATAACCACACAATCCAAAAAATCTACACACTTAGAACCCATTTAAATATCAGTTTGCATAGTATCATAGAACTTCTAAAACTTCTGTTTTGCCTGGTTTACATTACAATTCCTAAGTCAGGGTGACACATCTTGCCGCATTCTCAATGAGATATTGTGTAAAAGGGAGCGGTATATTCAACATAATTTGAAACATCCACAATATAAATGGGGGAACATAAAATTACTTTAAGTGATAGTCATAGTCCTTAACTTTACCATGAACATAAAAGTTTTTATAAGATAGTTCAGAACATATGAATTTTCATCAGATGAAAGCACGTGATTTACGAACAGAAAAGCTGTGGGTGTTTTGATAGGGGGTAGGGGTAATCAAGACTTAACATAGACAAAATATGGAGCAAAGAACTTACATAAAATATTTCATAATATGTATTAAGTGTCTGTTAAGTCAACAGACTTGTTAAAATGTCAATTTTGTAGATTGTGTGGTTAAAATTTATCATACATTAGCTTTGACCCCAAAAAGTACCAAAAATTGAGGTTTTCGTTAACAATATAACATTTTTACTGGCATGGACACCGTAAATCACAATAATACACACCCTGTATCAAATATTACCACGCCAATCTGAATAAACTACTGTATGCCTATGCTATATTCACGATTATGAAGTTTTTTAGCGCAAAATTGCATGTTGATGAACTGGAGGGACAGGATATTAAGGTATAACGTATTGTTCATTAAGTTTTCTTCAAAGATAAGGAAGGGACGTCATCAAAAATGAGTTTTTGTTACGCCACAACATATTAAATAGCATTATATTAGAAAAAGAAATGACAACAATCAGGCAATTTCAAATGCTCATAAAATATTTACCTATACCTCCTACTATTGTTGGCTTTTTTTCAAGAATGGGGGTACCCTAAGATTTTGCTCAACAATTTCAGAAAGTTTAGAAGACAATAGGAAATGATGACTCATATTAAATTAGCATAAAAACATTCCTGACAATATTTGTGATCAATGTTTTCAATATGAATCAACTGGTATTGGAAATTTAAACAATTTCTCAGGCAATCACTGTTTAAACCCATATTTTGCATTTCGTGAATGTCGGTTCAGAAGAGGGGTCCCTTATTACCACATACAATTTTCTAATCATTTTGATATAAAATAAAAACTTGTCCGTTATACCTTGTATGTCATATTTTCAAGATTAAAAGTTCAGTTTATCATGATATCTAAATGCTTTAATAAACACTTAGTGACCTTTTGAATAATGTCTTCGAACTTTCTTAACACCCTGTATGTGAATGATCTTACTGGTTTACAGAAACATATCGGAAGCATAACTATTACCGTATTCGTTTTACGTAGCCCACACTGCGCTTTTTTTTAAAGTTGACTCGTATATGGTCAATAAAATTTCTTAATTAGCGCACACTAAAATTGAAAAAAGCACGTAAATAAATACGACAAAATTTGACTGGTGATGCAACAGAAATATTCAAAACTTTTAAATCTAATTTTTAATCAATTAAAATTGAGTTTTAACACACAAAAACAGTAACAATATGGTATAAAATACCAAAATGCTAGCCTTGCAGCGTGTCCTTGTGTGCGCCTGGGTGTGCGCTTCTTGATGCATGTGCGCTTAACAGAACGTATATGGACCTGTATATTTAGATCCAGTAAATGAAAATGTCATCGGTTACAATGACTGAACGTCTAAAACTATTCCTTGTTGCATTAAATATAAAATAGATGAATTGGTCAAACCAGAGGTAAGAACTGTTACTCTGGTGAAAAGACCTGATCATGTTTGTTTGATCACAGTGTCAAATGTAGACAGTATATAATCACTAAAATCATTTAGATGCTTCTCAAATAAACATTTCCCATAGCTAACTACATATTGAAACCTTGTGATTTCACAATGAATGTTTTGATCAGGTTATGAAATTTCCGAAAGGCTCTAGCAATGCCAGCCTCGTTTTGGGTGAAGCAATGGTTCCTGGAAGTAATGACGCCCATTTTTGTAAGCCTACAGACGTCGCCGTGGCCCCGAATGGCGAATTCTTTGTGTCCGACGGGTAAGGACTGCTTTATTAGATATCTACTATTTTAGCCACTAACAATCTGCATATGCGAAAACAAAGACGCATATCATTTTATACAACCATTGCATATATAACAAGGGATCAGAAGGAAGTCGAAACGACTTTTTCAGAATCTGTATCACATAATCGAAATCAACCAATTTCCCATAATTCAGAATTCTAGTCTTAAAAATGTTCGGGATATTGTAAAATCAGATGTAAAATTGGAAAATAATCTTGATCGGGACATTGCCAAGTTGAAAAGAGAGTATTCATTACGAAAACATGCCCATGCAATATAAAGAGAGTTTTAAAGTTGTAAAAAATGAAAATTTTCCACTGAAAAATTTTGATATTTTTCTTTTTTTTTTGCTCAAAACATAGATTGTGGGTACACGTTAGAACCGCCTCTCTGAGGCGGTTCTATTCTAACGAGTACCCACAATCTATGTTTTGGAGCAAAAATATGATATTTTTCTTATTTTTGATCAAAACGAGTACCCACAATCTATGTTTTGGAGCAAAAATAAGAAAAATAGGTATACCCCAACGAACCCCATTTTTACTATATAAAAATGTTTCAAAATTCAGCCTCATTGCACGGACATGTTTTGTTGATGTTATTAGCTAGTCAAGTTAACGATATTATTGTTTTTACTATTCCAGGTACTGCAATGGCAGAATTATCAAATATTCAGCTGATGGGAAAGTATTGACGCAATGGGGAACACAGTCAAATGGTACATGGTTTAACTTTCAAATTATGCATGTAATATACAGAGATTTTTTCAGCTGTAAAAATTGAAAATTCAATGAAAACATTTTTTATATTTTTAATATTTTTGCTCAAAACATTGATTGGGGTACACGTTAGAACCGCCTGGATCGAGGCGGTTCTAACGATCGAGGCGGTTCTAACGAGTATCCACAATCCATATTTGGATCAAAATTAAAGAAAAAAGGTTTACCCCTGTAACCCAAGTTTTGCTATATAAAAGTGGGTATAAGGGGGTATACATTACACGGGCATGTTTTCCTGATTTTTTTTTTCAACAACGTTTCTAAAAACCAGATACCTCAACTTGTGTAAATATGAAACGAGCCACTGCGCCGTGCTTTCGAAGATTTAAAATATGTTAAATTAAAGCAGTATTTGATGCAAATCTACTAAAGACAATTCATTCACCAGACTGAGTCACAAAGAAAATGAGTCAACCTGAGGTGACATGAAATCTTGGGTCAAGTATAAGCCGTAAGCAGATAGCAAGACTCATGCCCAAAGAAAATGCACTTTTGATATGTGCTTAATCTTTGCATAATAATTATTAGAGAGGTTGAGAAAATAAACTTGTAACGTGTACGTGTACTTGTAGCTTTATTTACCCGTACACGATCGTTTTGAGTGTAAAATCGTTTGAGAAAAACGAACGTGTACGTGTAGATTTCATAAAGTATATAAACAAATTAAATTGCGTTGCGTTACCACAAACGTCAGAAAGTACATACCTACATACATATATGGTCACATGTACGTCGATTCGCCTTTGGTCAGATATACTTCTGCTGCACGTGCAAAACGATTTGGCAACGCTTCATCGAACTTCGTTTCTGCTTGTACCTACCTACCTGACCTATCGATGGAAACATATAAAGAAAACTTACAACTCGCAAATTTATTTCATTCACAGCCTAACTGATTCTCAACGTGTAGCGAGTATTTTTAACTTGTAATAAATGACGAAGTTTGGGGATAAAACTGTTCTACACGTACACGTACAAGTTACAAGTTCATTTTCTCAACCTCTCTATTATAAAATTCTTTTTGCACATGTGATGAATACAAATGTACTTTCGTAACTTAAAGGGGGATTGATATCAGAATTCTTTAAACAGGATATTGAAAAATTGAAAGTCTTACATTTATTGGTGGCGCGTTTTCCATCAGGAAAACATGTTCGTGAAAAGTATACAACCCCACTTTTATATAGAAAAACTAGGGGTTGCGGGGGTATTCCTATTTTTCTTATTTTTGATCCAAAACATAGATTATGGGTACTCAATAGAACTGCCTTGCCTAGGCGGTTCTAACGTGTGGGAGCACTCGATGGTTTGAGTGACTGAAATATTTTTTAAAAAAATCCGATGACTTTTTTTTTCCAATGAAATTTTCATGTTTTTCTTCTGAAAGCCAGTTTTCGTAATGATTGGACTTAACATACAACATTTATGCTTTATCATACAGTGGACTCGACAATGGCGAATCGCTAAGAGGCCAAACGCTATTATTTTAAACACGACCATAGGAATGTTTTTCTATTTGGTACTAAGAACATCTTACATATCTCAGCTTTACAAGAAACATAATAATTTTGATTTATTCAATTTCCGAATGGGAGATAACTCTGTTGATATGATACCTCCCGCATTAGACAATGGCGAACCAAACTCGACTATGGTGAATCAGATAGTCTATAGCCCAAGAAACTATAATGCGAACTAATGGTGTTCGATTATATTGTGTTAATTTGCTTTGGTGCTTTGCGTTCACTGTCAACAGCAAATACCATATCGGAAAGGTTTATTATACCGATTTAAGAAAGTCATTGCTTTAACGAAACAATGTAAGCCTAAACGCAAGAGGGTTAAACCACGACTTACATCAATATTAATTACGCCATTGACCAAAACCAAATTGTTCCAGGACAAGCCTTCCAAATGTAGATTATCAGTACTTTGTGCACATTCTTTTCACTACACAAGGTATGATTCGCTATCGTCGAATTTACCTGTACATTTTCCACGCCTATATCTACCTTCAATGTCAAAACTTTTATATAAAAACACAACAAGCATACTGCATAACTAGGGATATTAGGCATAAAAGTAATGCAAAAATGGTCATAATCAAATGCTTAAAAACGAAGTACATGTAAGAAACCCATTTTATCTGAATGTCACTTTTTGCGGAACAATAAACAAGGTATCTTAGTTGAGGGGTCAAGTGTTTCAGCAACCCTGATTTTATTCTCCGGTGACATTTTGGCTCCATTCTTTTACCAAACCTCAAGGCACAGATGAAAGTAAATGACCGAGTTATAAAATGAATAATATTTTGTCAAAGTTTCGAGAAATTCTGCAATATCTCTACGAGTGATTCGCCATTGTCGTTGATTCTCCATTGTCGCGTTCATTGAATATGCAGTTCCAATATCTTAAATGTATCAAAATGTTCAAAATGTTTGAACAACAATCATTTGGTTTTAACTTCTAAGCCTGCAATTTATTCCGTTTAAATATAAATCAGATTTTACAGATTGTCACGCCATTACAAGATTCATCATACGTTAATCGTTTCCTATTAAAGTCAGTTTTAAACCATTAATGTATATCAACATCTTTATTTATGTTATAAGTTCTGCATTTCCTTAAAATTTATTCAAATCAGACTTTTGATACAAAGAAAAGTACCGTAAGAAATTGACGTAAAAAACCGTCAAATTTGATTTAGGAAAATAAAAAAAAAAAGAAAAAAAGAGAGAGAGAAAAGAATACAAGGGAAAATGATGTTAAAGCGCCCGGGAAGAATCAGGATGATTATACTTATTATTATTATTATTATTATCATTATTATTATTATTATATTTTAGGTTTAACGTCCCAGTCAACAATTTTCAGTCATGTCGGGACGGAGCCACCGCTACGTCGGTATTAACCAGTACACTGTGGAGTTTACAGACATGAAATATCATTACAAAAACACGCCCATGCAATATACAGAAAATTTTTTGGTAGTAAATATAAAAATTTTCACTGGAAAATTTTTGATATTTTTCTTATTTTTGCTCCAAACATAGATTGTGGGTACACGTTAGAACCGCCTCGGCGAGGCGGTTCTAACGAGTGCCCACAATCTATGTTTTGGAGCAAAAATAAGAAAAATAGGTATACCCCTGCATACCCCAGTTTTGCTATAAAAAAGTGGGGTTCAGGGGGGTATACATTACACGGACATGTTTTCCTGATGTTATTTGGCAGTTTCTGCATATTTCATTTGTCATAATGTACATATTCACTATCATCCCGTTGGTCAACCTTTACGCTGATTTGTGGGGAGGGGGATTACACAAGTTCGATGGTGCTTAAAACGAGGAAGTGGTTCTTATTCGTCAAAATCGACATATATAAACTCTACTATATGGGCAGGCATGCCGTTTGCCAAAGGGACTACTAGTAGAAATTTGTGAATTGTGTAAATATGCCTTGTAGGTGGATGATTTTATACTGGCCCAAAGGTCTAATTGAACACCCTGAAAATCACGATATTTTTACCGTTTAAGATATCGGATTGAAATTTACATAGAGTATACAAAACGCCATAATCATTCATTTCTGCTAATCTAATCTAACATTGTATTTAAAGGGTATTTTGCGCATGCGTATACACACAAATCATTCACATTCACGTGGAATGCTTGAAAAGATTTCAATGTCAATTTCATTTACAGAAATTCCAACTTTATCTTATTACGAAAACTTGCCCATGCAATATATAGAAAAAAAATTGGTTGTTAAAATGAAAATTTTCATTGGAAAATATTTGATATTTTCTTATTTTTGCTCAAAACATAGATTGTGGGTACCCACAATCTATGTTTTGGAGCAAAAATAAGAAAAATAGGTAAACCCCTGCAAACCCCATTTTCACTATATAAAACTGGGGTTTAAGGGGGTATACATTTCACGGACATGTTTTCCTGATGTTTTTCTACGAATGATACCAAAACGGCTCAAAAACTTAGCCGCAGCACTATATTTTTTTTTCTTTCAGCTCCCATTAAATAGAGAGGTTGAGAAAATGAACTTGTAACTTGTACGTGTACGTGTAGAACAGTTTTATCCCCAAACTTCGTCATTTATTACAAGTTAAAAATACTCGCTACACGTTGAGAATCAGTTAGGCTGTGAATGAAATAAATTTGCGAGTTGTAAGTTTTCTTTATATGTTTCCATCGATAGGTCAGGTAGGTAGGTACAAGCAGAAACGAAGTTCGATGAAGCGTTGCCAAATCGTTTTGCACGTGCAGCAGAAGTATATCTGACCAAAGGCGAATCGACGTACATGTGACCATATATGTATGTAGGTATGTACTTTCTGACGTTTGTGGTAACGCAACGCAATTTAATTTGTTTATATACTTTATGAAATCTACACGTACACGTTCGTTTTTCTCAAACGATTTTACACTCAAAACGATCGTGTACGGGTAAATAAAGCTACAAGTACACGTACACGTTACAAGTTTATTTTCTCAACCTCTCTATTGTCTGGCGCTACAGTGCGCTTAACACGGACTGAATGATAAGAATGACTCGAGGTACACTGACTAAACGCTTTTAAAGTATTTTAAATACAATGTCAAAATAAGAGTTTTAGAAAACTCAAAAATATCTAACAAGTAAAATGATGACGATGAAGATGCTCTGTTAAAAGTGATATTCACTTTCATTTGGTTTACTTGTCACAAACCACAGCGTGCTTTAATGGGGAAAAAATCAACTTTAACATTTGACTTTTATTGCCTATAAATTACACAATAATCATCCATTTCGAATTATTTGAAATGACTTGAGTAAAAGTGGTTCTCTTTCAGAATAGTAATTTTATGTCGTTATATACATTTCCATTTATGTACTCGTATAAGGATTAAATCATTAACAGAGCGAAAACAATTCAAACTGAGCGCTCTCGGAAGTTTCGCCTTCTTCAGACTTACTTCATGAATGTAATGTAATATCTGGAAAAAAAATGAAAGAAAAAAATAAAATGAAACAAAACATGTTTTTCAAAACTCCGATGCAGCTGAATCTAAATCCCAATCAATGCGGTTAGAAACCCTACTATCCATCTGGTTAGAAAAGGTGAGCTTTACCAAGGAATAACTAACTAAAATGAATCGGGGTTATCATAGAGTCTGACTCCCGACCTGCCGTTGCGCTACAAAACAAAACAAAACAAAAAAAAAAAAAAAAAAAAAAAAAAAAAAAAAATAGTAATCAATCGTGGCTGGGTTAAAACTGAGCACGCAGACTGTCGCGTCACAGTTTGGTTATTTTTAGCCTAGACGGTTATAACGTATAATCTTTTTTTTTTTTTTTTCTAAACTGGTCAGAAAAACTACCTACGAGGGTGATCCAAGAAGTAATTGCGAACTCGTGTGTAATTTCTTTCACCATTGCCATTTTTCAAGATAGTTTACATCAGATGCATTATCTATAATATAATAATGATGCATAATCGATTTTTCCAGATCCGATTACTATTTTGACTAAATCACATAGCAACCCTCGTTGTCTAGCAACAAGAGAATGCAAGGCAAACGACCTTGGCCACGGTTAAAATGGATTTTATTTATGACGTACATGTAACGCACAATACTGATGCCACTTTCAAATTTCGCTTCCCTTGCCGTGTTTTGGAAGCACTGGATGGATAATTAGCATAGAAAGCATACAGCATCATATATCGTTTTAAAGATTAAACTCTGCGCTTTAATACAAATTGCATTTTTCAAAAATCTAATCTGTCGCAAACGGCCTGGAATTGAAAGGGTCTGTAGTCCACGGCTGAAAATAGCATGTCACATATTGCGCTTATATTTTGGCACTCCAGAAAAAGTTGAAACAATGTGCGGTAATGCAATTCAAAATGGCTCAAACTTCCTTGTCTTAATAGCACAACATAAGGGAACAAATAGATGCGTTCGCATATTTTTGTCGCTGCAATTTATTGGATGCGAGGTGAAACAAGTAGGGTGCTGAGTTATAAAATATGTGTCACACCACTAATGTTGCAACAAAAGTCGACATTTTGAGACACTATGCAGGAAAATATGACGCGAATGGCAGGGACTGGCATCATAAAATGAAACGACATCATTTCAACAAAGATATAGCAAGACCAATTGCCTGCTGTTTCTTACGGCTATCAAAATAGCGCAAATTATAAATGTCCAAAATTGTGTTAACCATCACTGAATTTTACGTTTACGTCCGTTTTCGAAACGTTTTATAATATATTTAATCATTTTTGCTTATTTTGAATATAATTACAAAAACGCGGATAACATATAAGCTTTAAAATTATATATAGATAATATTTCTGGCATTTCCCACGATAAAATAACATTATTTTTGCGATGTCCAAAAAAATGTTAACCCCATCAAATTATGACGTTATGTATGTATTATGTGCAGGCTCGTATGCGAATCTGTACCGGTTCTCCTTTTTCTACGTAAGATGCTATCATTTTTCAATGGGAACATAATAATAAATGGAATAACGAATGTCTAACATATAACTAATAGTCACCTGTCCGTTTTGTCGTCTAATTTTCGAAGTGTGAATAAGCTTTCCATGCGGGACCCCGTAAACCTAGGCTTTACGACCAAAATCGACACAAATGAAGAACTCTACATCTCGCATATGTGAACCACTTATATTACCGCCTCAAAATCTTTTTCATTATGAACCATAACGTAGTTCGTGCACAATATAGCACACTCATGCCGAAACTAGTTAATTTTGTTAAAATGTTGATTTACGTCGCTGCAAACGACGCGCAACGGAAAATGACACCAGTATTGTGCGTTACGTCTTATGTAATGTAGTGTCATATGCAAAGCATAATTACGTCAATAATCATTTTATTCCAAAGGATCTACATACCTTGATGAGTTTACGTTGCGCAAATTATAGGGGTTTGGCTATCTGTACCCCCTAGAATTTGAGTAAATTTTGATCTCTCTAAATCTCCATATTTTCATCAACCCCCCTCCTACTTAACTAGAAAGGTTAAATTCCATACAATATTTAATTTTTGAATATGCATTTTCCGTTGTGATAGGATGTGGGCATAAATACCGATATTTACATCCCGATCGGGGTCAAATATACGCATGAATCATGGGTATTTGTCGTGCTTCGTCTAAATTGTGATATTTTTGTCAGATGCCGTTGCCAGGCAACATAGAATAGTCCCTGTTGATCTTTGCATTTCGTTTTCTCTATTATTTCCAAACATAAGGCATATATAACACAACGAAAATGATATGTGGGTATAAATGTCAAATTGATAAATTGGAGCATAAAATCTTTCCCTGTACCCCAAACAAAAATAACATTTTCAGTCAATTTCGCGTCAATGTCGACTTCGGGTCGACAAACCAAATAATCTTTAAATCTCAACTCGTCATCCGAACTTTATGATATTACACCTTATTATACACATGCCAAATTATTTAAATGTATATGCATTGGTTACTAAAATACAGTTGTGTTCGCATTACTTCTTGGATCACCCACGTATACCAGTTTTACGACGCGCCATCCTTGTGTGTCAGGGTCTTGATAAGATGAGTACGTTTTTGAATTGTTTTTCACGATTGTGCGCTGTTTTCACAGGTTCTTTACCCCTGACGGATTACGAGTTCTCCATACCTCACAGCCTAACGCTTGATCCATCTCGAGATGCACTCTGTGTGGCCGACAGGGAACACGACAGGTACAGCCACCTCGTGGGAAAACCAACAATGTGGTTTCCGAACACAAACCGGCCTGTACAAGCACAGAAAAGAGCTAGAAGCTTGAAATTTCGGATTTAAGTAGAGGAGGAATAATATTGTACTATCCGAGTAGCGAAAACAAAGGCGCTGATCAGCTTCGCGGTTACCGCGAAGCTGATCTGCGTCTTTGTTTTCGCATATGCAGATTGTTTGTTTTCCCATGGGGCGGCTCAAATGTAAACAAGAAGAATAACATATCCCCTTACAGCACAGTTTTACATTTACACGTATAAGTGAAAATAGGGCTTGGCATGGGCGCACACGTTTTCTTATGTTGCTCCAGGACATAGATTGTAGGTACTGGTTAAAATTGATGCGAAGCGCCTATTCTAACGTGATGAACGTGTAGACACGTAACAACGCCTAATATACCGTGTCAAATTGTAGACCCGTAGCGGCACGTACTTGAGCCAGCTATATCGTTACAGTTCACAGAAACTCGGATTGTATAAGGTCGCATCAACTCGTATCTAAACTTGAAATTCTAGAATATTTCCACGATCAGTTAGTTCTAAACGAATGATCGCTACGGGTCGCACAACATCAGGTCACGGTTACAAGCGATCACCATTAACCCCTTTGGCATGCAGAAGGCACACATTTTCACAACTCGTGAAGTCTGGTATCGAATTAAGTATACGGACTGGCTATTTTATGCGGTCACCTGTTTATTTTAAGTTTATGTCCAAATGGACCAAATTATTTTTGCTCGTTGCAGGATTCAGTGCTACAGTGCTGGGCTGTACGGACAACAAGCCGGGATTTTCATCAAGAGTTTCACTCCGGGACGTGGCCCTATCTATGCTATTGAATATGAACCAAATGGTAAATATATACAATGCTTCATAACAATATAAAAACAGATGAGCCGCGACGTGAGAAAATCGGTTTTGGGGGTTCCCGACAAGGTGCGACACAAATCGACCTGTACAGTCACAGAAATGAAATATCAGCTATAAGTAGAAGAGAAATAGTACTATCCGAGTAGCGAAAACAAAGGCGCTGATACTGCAGTTTAAGTAACTGTAGGGAGTTTTAAAATGTGGCTTGCTCAAGGACACAATACGGTGACACATGTGGGATCGAACCCAGGACCTCTCGATTCGGAGTCCGACGCTCTACCACTACGCCACCGCGCTCCCATTTGTCACAATTGTGTCCACTAAACTATCTAGATAATGATGATGTATTATTATTTTCCGCCCACTAACAAATGTTGCAATAAATTGCCGGCGTTTGACTTATCGGACGTTTCTGTGCGTTTGCCGAGACGTTGACGCATTTATCACACCTTGTTAATTGCAAGATTTTCCCTTTGATGATTTATCCAAACTGTCAGACTTGAGCCCCGTCATACGAAAACCGGTCTTCGGAGTTTCCGACCAGGTCTGACACAAACTGGCCTGTGCAGCTACAGAAGATGGCTAGAAGGTTGAAATTTCAGATTTAAGAAGAAGAGGTATTGTTCTATCCGTGTAGCGAAAACAAATGCGCTGATCAGCTGCGCAGTGTTACTGCACAGCTGATCTGCGCCTTTGTTTTCGCATAGGCAAAGCTCTGTTTTTCTCATGATGCTGTTTACTTGAAAACCAGTGATAGACAATAGCCGGAAACGGTTCCTGGACACGGCGTGAGAGTAGGTATCAAGCGGCGTATTTTGCACAACTATGATAATTTGTATTTCACGTACAATTGCTATTGCCCCCTCAAAAACACAAACGCATTGCCAAAGTCTGAGTTAATCATCAAGCAGCATCAACATCAACATTACAAAACAACGATTTTCTCTGAATAAACACGTACTAAGTCAGTTATAATAGCTGAAGAAACGGAAAGTAGTAGCTTGTTCAATAATCAACCATTGAATCTACTCGTATAATGATACCATTTCTTTAACCGTGCCAGCTTTGACATATTCCTATAGCAAATACACCACATGTCAGAGGGAAACCGGCAAGGTCAAAGAAATCGAACTATACAATGTATCTTCCCAATTTATTGCCAAATCTCTAGTTGTTCTGGCCCCAATTGTTCAAAACTTCGTAAGCTTAACGCTATTGTTAAGCCCTCAATTTCTTAACTATATATCGTCTTCAAAAGCATTTAGTTGAAAAAATGCTGTGAGAATCATTTTCACTGAAAATAAGTGTATTTTGTTATATTGCCTTTTGAAATATTGAATTCTAACGAATCGCTAACTAACGACATCGTTAATTTTAAAAGCTGGGCCCAAGATGATCTCTTTTTGTCGCATTTGTGTTCTCAGGCAATGAATCCGTGTTATGACAATAAATTATAGATTTCTCCACAAACTGACAAGGTTGTCTTTTGACCAGCAATGCATTAACAAGATAATAAAATATTATTGTAAGCATTAATTAATAATTATACGACCCGGAGATAGTAATATAAATCATGACACGGAATGGAGTGCTGAAATCGTTCTGCATTAAGAATCTAACCCGGATGAAGTTAAAATAAAAGTAAGAAAACTAAGATCCTATAGAACAGTGAATATATTAAAAAGAAAGGGGATGGACCATACCCGACAAATTGTACCAGTCAACCTACATGTATGGAACGCCTTTACTGCCTCCGGGTGTCTGAGTTCATTATGTTGTGTGGACCTACCTTTATGTTGTGTGGACCTATCGTTATGTTGTGTGGACCTATCTTTATGTTGTGTGGAACTGTCTTTATGTTGTGTGAAACTGTCTTTATGTTGTGGGCAACTGTCTTTATGGTGCTAGGACCTATCTTTATGCTCTGTAGAACTAGCTTTATATTGCACAGTTCTGTATGTATGTTGTGTGGAACTGTCTTTATGTAGTGTGGAACTGTCTTTATATTATGTAGAACTATCTTTGTTATGTAGAACTGCTTTTATGTTGTGTGGACCCATCTTTATGTTTTGTGGACCTGTCTATGTTGTGTGGACCTGTCTTTATGTTGTGTGGAACTGCTTTTATGTTATTAAGAACTGTCTTTATGCTGTGTGGAACTGTCTATATGTTGAGAACCTGCCTTTATACCATGTGCTTTCATCATTATGTTGGATACAGTTAATATTATGTTATGAATATACACCATTACGTCACAAGCAAACTTAATTCTAACATGTGCTTTATCATTATACTGGTTGAAGATGATGTTATATTATGTATAGATACTATTTTATCGTAGGCAACTGTCACTGTGTCCTGTTTTATAATCATTGTACTGGACGCTTTTGCCATTTTAGTGTGATGAACTGTCTTTATGTTTTGAGAAACTGTCTTTATGTTGTGTTACACTGTCTTTACGTTGTGTGAAACTACCTTTATGTTGTGCGGAACTGTCTTTAATTGCTGTTGTATTGAATTTATGTTGTATAGACCTGTCTTTTTGCTGTGTGCAACTGTCTTTATGTGGTGTTGAATTGCATTTATGTTGTATAGAGCTGTCTTTATGTTGTGTGCAACTGTCTTTTTGTTGTGTGCAACTGTCTTTATGTTGTGTGCAACTGTCTTCATGTTTTGTGCAACTGTCATTATGTTGTAAGGAGTTATTGATTTTTTTCGTAGTATATCGGAATCCGGGATGTTTCGCCCCACAACCATTTCCTCCCCCAGTCGTTTCGCCCCCAAGACGTCGTTTCCCCCCCCCCCCCTAGTCGTTTCGCCCCACTAGTCGTTTCGTCCCACTTGTCGTTTCGCCCCCAAATCGTTTCGCACCCTAGTATATATGAAAGGGAAGAATGCATATACATGTAATATAATTACCGTCTTTGACATAATTTTACGTCATGTAAGGACAAAAAACGATGGCATTAAACACAGGAAAGTAGCGCAAAGTGTAAAGAGGCGTAATGCAGTGCAAAGGGGCACAAAAAGACGTAATGGTGGCGCTTAGTGGAATAGAATACCATTAAAGTGCATTATTCATCAAATATGGAGCAGATTGTACATTTTTTAGTCATTTAAATCCGCATGTAGGGTTTGGGAGATCGAGGGATCGGGCGTAATATAACCTGTTAAGCAGATTTTTTTCTCTGTTTTTATAATAGGACCATGGTGCTGATTGCAAAAGCACTTTAAAAAGGTACAAGTAGGCAAAGATCAGGAAAAGGCGCAATCAGAAAAAGATTCCCACTCCAAAAACCGAGGTGGGAAAAAAACAAACTAACAATCAGGTACTTATACCATGAAACATATCGTAAGCCGAATGAGCAGCTATTTTCCCAATAGGTGGCCACTCAGTTACCTTAACTTAACTAAAACTATAAAAACACACATAAGGCGCCAACAGCACAAAAATTTTAAACACCAAGACATGAAACAAAAAGAACCACCACAGAAGTATCGCCTTGGAACGATCAGTAACACAAAGTTACTGGCGGGCTTAAACCGGTTTTACAGGCGCCTAACCTCACCCTCAGCTTCTGCAGTGGTTCATAACATTTAGTTAATTCTTCGGTCCTCGTGGTGAATCTCTAACTAATCAATGAATCATCAAGAACAAACAAACAAAAGTCTCATTCCAACAGGCATAACAGGTTAGCATTTGCTACTTAGAGTGTAGGTTTCAGTTTTACACAAACTGCTACTGAAAGAAGCATTTTAAAACTTTTGACTGGCATTATCTCTGTTATGTTACGTCTACACTGGGCCACGTTCTCACCACGTCATTACGACGTCCTAATGAATTCAAGAACGTGACGAGGACGGGGTCAAAATGAAACAATTTCTGGTTTGTAAGTTCACACTACGTCCTTACTTTGTCCCCACCACGTCCTTACTACGTCCGCACCACGTCCTTACTAGGTCCTTCACGTTTCCACTAGGTTCTCACTACGCGCTCACCTAGCTCATCCCCTTACAACGTCTTCACCAAGACCACGCACTTCGCGCTACGCGCGTACTACGTTTTCAGCACGTTCTAACTGTTTTTATTATATATAAATAGACAGTATTTCAGACAATGCTTTCAGCCCATTGCATATTTTGTCATATTCTATGACCTGGGTTTTTCCCATTAAATATATGTTGCCAAATTTAGAACACTGTATCTATCATGGAAATGTACATTGATTGATGTCTTGAAGTCCTGCTGATGAACTACAAATGATATTTACTACTGTTTAATTTATTTGAATGAAGTCTTTATGTCCCAATGAACATTTCTTTTCAGTCATGCTGGGACTATATACATGTAAGCTGTTGAAAACAATCCGTTTTCAGATGAAAAATATTTTTTCAGCTCACTCTTTTTAAAAGTTTAGTAACATTTAGTAGGGTTTGGGAGATCGAGGTTAATTAAAAGGAAGTGTTATACAATAAAACAATTGTTGACTATTGAGTCATTGAATATGATGTGATATCCAACAGAGAATACCAGTATTGACCTCGGCTTCGCCTCATTCAGTGACTCAATAGTCAATAATTGTATAATGTATTATAAACAGTCGGTTAATAGCTATTCATAGCTAATGTTATATGTTAAACTACCCAACTTTTTGACTTTGACTGACTTTGACTTTTGATAATAATTGTGCTCAGTTGAAGAACGATGCTCAACGATGAAAATGATAAAAATCTGTTGTGATGTCCACAGTGAAGCCTTTTTCATCATCATCATCATCATCATCATCATCATCATCATCATCATCATCATCATCATCATATCCATTTTTATAGCTCATAGCTAGGGGCGCACCAAGCAATAGCTCATCCTATTCTGCGAGTGCACCAGGTAAGTTTTGGCGTTATTGAAGGGGAGAGAATTGCAACAGTACTTCTCTGTTCATTTTTTTACTTCAACTCAGCTCAATTTTATTTGCAAATCATATATCATTTAACATTTCAAAATGATTTACGCGCACCAATTGCTTGAGGGAACGAGTCAATTAAAACGAAATTAATAAAACGGGGAGGACGTGATAAGAACCTGGTGTGAACGTGTTAAGAACCTACAGAGGACGTGTTGGGAACCGCAAGGACGTGATAAGAACGCAGTGAAGTCTTGAAGTCTTCTAGGACGTAGAATGGACGTACGAGAAGCGTGGTAGAGTCTTGTCAAGAACCTGATGGACCCAGCGCGGACGTAGTGAAGACGTAGTGAGGTCTTGATGGTCTGCAACAGGTTCGTATACCACGTCCATGAATACCTTACTACGTTTGCACTACGTTCTTACTACGTCATACAAGTTCCTACTATGTGCTTACCACGTCCTCACTACGTCCTTACTGCATTCTAATTTAACCAAGTCCTCGCCACGTTTCTTTTGAGCATGATCAAAATTTGACCGAGACTTTCACGTCCATCAAGACCTTGCTACGTCCTTACTACGTTCCTCCCACGTCCTACAAGACCGTACCACGTCCTTACGGCGTCCTTATATTTTTAGGACGTAGTAAGAACGTGGTGAGAACGTGTCCCGGTGTAGACGTAACTTTACAAAGTGTCAAGCACACAGTGAAATATCAAATATTTACAGTAAAATATATCAAATATTTCGACAAATATTTCGTTTTTTTTTTCTTGTTATTCTTTCAAATAAGAATGATATAAATGTATATCAATGGACATAAGAAGAAAGAAATAATATTCTATATTATATGTATATGCATTCTTCCCTTTCATATATACTAGGGGGCGAAACGACTTGGCGGCGAAACGACGAGTGGGGCGAAACGACTAGTGGGGGCGAAGCGACTAGGGAGATAACGTCTTGGGGCCGAAACGACTAGGGGAGGAAATGGTTTGGGGGCGAAATATCCCGGAATCCGATAAAATGCGGTGCCTTCTGGTAAATAGTGATACTACGAAAAAATCAATAAGTCCTTACAATATAATGACAGTTGCACATAATATAAAGGCAGTTGCACAAAACATGAAGACAGTTGGACATAACATAAAGACAATTGCACACAACAAAAGGAAAGTTGCACACAACATAAAGACAGCTCTGTACAACATAAATGCAATTCAACACCACATAAAGACAATTGCACACAACAAAAAGACAGGTCTATACAACATAAATTCCGTTCAACACCACTGAAAGACTTTTCCGCACAACAAAGGCAGTTTCACACAACATAAAAACAGTGCCGCACAACATAAAGACAGTTTCACACAACTTAAAGACAGTTCCACACAACATACAGACGGGTCTATGCAATATACAGCTAGTTCTACAGAGCATTAAGATAGGTTCACACAGCATACAATCAGTTGCCCACAACATAATGACAGTTCCACACAACATAAGGACAGTTCCACACAACATAAAGATAGGTCCACACAACATAAAGATAGGTCCACACAACATAAAGATAGTTCCACACAACATAAAGATAGGTCCACACAACATAAAGACAGTTCCACACAACATAAAGATAGGTCCACACAACATAAAGACAGTTCCACACAACATAAAGATAGGTCCGCACAACATAAAGATAGGCCCCCACAACATAAGGAACTTAGACACCCGGAGGCAGTAAAGGCGTTCCATATACATGTAACAACAACTGTTTGCGTGATGAAAATTGATTTATTAATAAACTGGTCAAAATAAGTTAAGCCCCAGCTGGAATTTTTCCATAGACTTACTTCATTTTCTTACCAGTGTTAAAATATTTGGTCCCACTTAGATAATACTAGTCTTTCTATCGACTACCCTGTTGAAAGCTGCAAAATTTCAGTAATTCTCGTTGGCTCTAAAGGGTCACTGACGAGAATTTAATAGTCGAAACCGCGGTATGGCCCATCCCCTTTCTCATTTATGTATTCACTGCTCTGAAAGGATCTCAGTTTTAATTTTTATTTACCGTTGAAATCTCCAGATTTGTTTTGTCATAACTTTTGACTAAATAAACGATTTTACATGCAATTTACAGCAAATAAGATTGAATTATTCTTCTAAAGATGTGTTCATTCATGTCAGTAAGTTTTGAATAGCGTGACACACGTTTCAGTGCACGTCACGAAAAGCTCCCTATTATCCCCATAGTAGAATTGGCAAAAATCTGGATACTGTCGGATTAGGTAGCACATATCGAAAGAGAATCTGTATTTCATCTTGAAACTTTGTGTAACCATGCGTTAGATGTTGCTGCCAAACTTGGATTTGGTTTGTGTTTTCAATCACTTTTTCAAATTTTTGAAATAAACAGGTAAACTTCGGCATTTTAACATTATGCCTATGGACAAAAATGTACATTGGGCTTAAATCTTGCTTATTTTGACCAGTTTTATATGAATATCTATGTACATAAGAATTGCTAACATTCACTGTGCCTTCAAAGACTGTCATGTTTCTAACTCGGCGGCCCCCGTCGCCGAATGGTTAAGAGTATCGCGCTTAACCATTCGATCATCTCACCACTGTGTCTGGTATTGGTTCGAGTCCGTCACGGGGCACATGTGAGACAAGCCAATGCCGCATGCGGGTGTGCCAGGTGGTTTTTCTCGGGGTTCTCCCGTTTTCGCCCAACCTACCAATTGGCCATCTCACATGAGCTGAAATAATCCGCTTGAAAGGGACGAAAAACTGAATAAATGTTTCTGACTCGATAGATAGACATGATGTACTGTAGTCAAAATGGCTTCAATCGTAACTGAACATCACATGCATGTTATTTACAAAGGCCTTTATAACCTGAATCAGAATCTAATGGGATACTTCCGTTGACCAATGTTTCAACAACTGTAGATCTAACATTGTTTATCGTGATTTTACGACTTCCTTATGACGATTGGATCGACAAGTGACAAAATAACATAATAAACTGAACCACAAAAATAACGCATCACTAACTAAAATGCTTGCAAAATAAGTTACAAGGTGGTCTTTGTTTGTGGATGCAGAAATATTGCAAATATTTTACATGTAAGGGAACCAGGAACCTCCATTTATGAAGAAGGTAGAACTGCGTTAATTTACATTTTGAGTGAATAAAGAAAAAAAATGGTTAAGTGATGGATTGTGCGTTTTCGAAAGCTTTAGGGCATACAAAATCGAATCAGGAAGCATTTGTTCTTTTGATGAAGTTAAGATCGACTAAGTCGGGTGTCCTCTGAGCCGAAGGCTTGCAGGTGAGCTTTTAGGATATGCAGGCATCCGGTGTCCGTCCGTCGTCCACAGTTTTCATAGATCTTTTTCCCAGAAACCCTTAGCCAATCAAAGCCAAAGTTCACAAGAAGCATCTGTAGGAAGGGAATCCAATGTGTTTATAAATAATAATAGTCACATGACCGCTGTGCTCATACATGTATATGTAAAAACTTGACTTGTGCATCGGGGGCAAAATACTACAAGTGTTTATTATTCATGGCCTTGTGGTGACGTTGACCTATTTTGCGGCAAGGTCAACATAGGAGCATTTGAATGTGGAACAATGTTAAAATGTCATTTGATGGGGAAATGAAGGAAAAGGGCAAATGGACTAAGCTAAAAATTTATGATTACGAAAATATTTGGACCCCATGACAGGTCTGCCCCCGCCCCGGGGCAAAATACATATTTGCTATATGACAGAAGAAAATCCTGTCTTCTGATTGGCTCATTCGGTATCAATAAATCCATAAATCCTAATATTTTCTGAAAACTAGACCGAACTGATGAAAACTAGATCAAACCAGTTTCTTGAGGTTAATATGTTCAACAGGTTCTTTTTTGTTTGTTTGTTCGTTTGAATTGATGCTTGACGTCCAAGTCAACAGCTATGGACATGACGGGACGTTGCTTCTATTTAATGTGACTTTTACCCAAATTTAGGACGTCATGACATCCAAAAAGTACTTCAAATATAACCACCCAACTAAACCAACAAGACAAATGTATGGATGGTTTTACGTGAAGGCAGACTCAGACCTGAGCGGTCAACCAATCATCAGATGCTCAGTCAGTAACCTAGAAGCTTTGTCTGCAGACACAAGCAGCCCATCTAATTCTTTAGGTCCCTATGGGCGGGGCCCGACACGTTCTTAACCTCCAGGGCCCAGAATTACAATCCTCTCTTAAGGTTAAGGTAGACCTAGAGAAATTTCGACTCGATATTTTACCATTAAAATCAAAAATTGTTTTTACAAAAATAAACACATTTATGTATCAAATAAAATGTCATTTACATAATAAACCCGATAAGTTTCATTTTAGTACGTTTTATATGCATCTTTTTAGATGCTGAAATTCTTCACCTTAACTAAGGTCTTCCTTAAGTTAAAGGGAGGATTGTAGTTCTGGCCCAGATATTCATAGTATCCTCCAGAGTACTCAAAAAAAAAAAAAAAAAAAAAAAAAAAAAACACTAGCACGAAATAAACATGGTCTGCATGAAATTGACATGATTTGCTGTATCAGTCTATTTAAACCTGCCAAGTAGCTATAAATAGTCTGAACTCAGATCAGTGCATGAACTCTATATGATTTGCTGTAACACAGGCATAAACAAAGCTCTGCATGCGGAGGCCTAGATAATTTGGTGATAATTGAGGGATAATTTCGATCAATTTTGCTTATTTTCATAAAAATTCCTACATTGTTGATACTATTTAGAATTGCCTCGCTATGGCAATTTGAAAGTGTACCGTCAACACAAGAATCTTTCAATCATTATCAAATACTCCTCATTATCTAGCATTCGGTGCAGCATGTATTATTCGGCAAATAGGTTACAATATGGGCATCACCTCATGAATCTTTATTAGACCTATACTACTTTTTATATAGGTAAAAGCTAAAGGTATGCAGATTCAACTCACATAATTTGAAATAAGAATTTGCCTTATTACCCTAGAACCCGAAATCCTGTATCTCGCATATTTAGAGTTTGAGGTGACATCATCTGCTATAGTTGGTTTGAATGCATTTTTGGCTAGTCCTAACCTTCCCTAAGAAGGATTAGGTGGGCTGCTTTGGAAATTTTTTTGGCACAATAGTCTAATCAGGCGATGTTGTATGGTACTGCATTGAAATAAGCAATTCAATTTAAGTAAGTTAGTGTCGAAGAATTCGTTACACAACCGCATAACACTTGGTAAATTTAAAATTGTCATCTGATCTTAGCTGACCCGACTAGTGAATATTTTCACGAAGTCTTGGTTTGAAAATATTTCTAAATTAGACATTTTTCCTTTTCAATGACTGATTCAAGTAAACGGTTAAAGAAATATGAACTAAGAACTGGTAACTTGCCTCTATGCACAGGAGCGGTGGCTGGTACGCGACTGACAGCCCGACAAGACCATAACTAACCGAGGGCGTAATGCATTAAAACAATCAAGACTATAGTTAAAAACGAAATTTGTGACATTTTCTTATCTCTCATATTTTGAGTTTGAGGTGACATCTCCTGCTATAGTTGGTTTGAAGGTTTTTTAAGTAGTCCTCACCTTCCCGGTGAAGGATCAAGTGGGCTACTCTTGAAATTTTTTGGCACAATGCTCAAATTCATTGATGTATGGAGGTAGTGCTATGACAAAAAGCTATATATCCTATGAAAAGTCTGCTAAAATGTAGTATATAAATTGGTTCTTGTTTCTTATTTATTAGTTACTTTCCAATGCATTGTATATTATTTGTAAGCAAAAGTATAAAGTGCAGTCTCATTTTACACTAAAAACCTCATGTTCTTTTGAAAGTATGGCGTTATTTCACACATAATTACCCCACCCACTTTAAGACTCTGCATATTGTTGATTGTAACATGACAGTTAGCATTTATCAGCATATTACGATTTTTTCTTTGAAATGTATCATAACTATATATTGATAGAACATTATCATTCACAATATTAGTCTGCAACCTCCTTACAAAGTACCTCGATATAACATTAATTTTAATAGAACTTGCTTAAGTTGGAGGTAAGTACTTTTGATGATACTCTGCCTAAAAATTTCCAAAGTATTACTCCCATTTAAATGAAAGTATAAATCATATTATTTTATTATATATCACAGGCAACAGTGCAGTGCCTTAGCAATACGTGTAATTGGATGCCATTTGAAGCCTTATAGGTCAATTAGCAGCCGAATTACAAGTAATTTTGTGAGTCAATTCCTTATTTGTCTTCATTTTGCTCTTATTTCTTAAAATTATTGAAAGATAAAGTCGCACGATTTATATATCTGAATATGGACCAGTAGAGCATTGTCTTAGCAGTCTTATGATGCCATCTACATCTCTATAGGGCCATAAAAAGCCAAGATGCAGTAACTTTTGTATACCGCTTTAATTTTTCCTCATTTTTTTCTCTAATTATTTAAGTTTTCATAAATATTTTTGAAACTTGAAATCACATGATTAGTTTATAATAGACAATTGTCTTGGATATCATTTTGCACCATTTTCAGCTCTTTATGGCCATTTGAGGCCATGATAGAAGGACTTTTGTATGTACATCCCATTATCGTCTCCGCGTTTTTCCCTGAAAGTGTTACGCATGCATAAAAATATTAAAACATTTTATCGTATGGTTAATATATCTGAATACCAGCTAATGTGCCTTAGACAGAGCAATCATTTAACACCATTTTCAGCTATTTTGGGCCACCAGAGCCCGAGATACAAGAACTTATGTTAGTATACCCCTTCATTTTTTACTCAATTTTTCTTTAAGTATTTATATTTTCAATAATAATTTTGAAACCTGAAACCATATGAATAATTTACATGATTACACTCCAATAGGTAATTGTTTAAACACTCATTTGATGCCATTTTCAGCTCTTTATAATCATTGATTGACTAGAAACAAGAACTTACGTAAGTATATCCCTATTTTTATTTTTTCTGCATTTATCCTCCATCTTCTATGCCTTCACAACATTAATTAGCACTCAGAGTCACTTTGATTTATGTATATGAATACAAACTTATAGAACAAAATAAAAGCAATCTTTTGACACCACTTTCAGCTATTCAGGCCTATCAGAGGCCAAGATAATTATAAGATTTTTGTGAGTATACCCCATTTTATTTTCCTCATTTTTTCTTTAATTATCTATGTTTTCAATAATATTTTAAAATCATTTTATTAACCCATCCGATTTCATACCAAAAGATAATTGTCATAGCAATTATTTTACACCATTTTCAGCGCTTTATGGTCATCTGATGCTATGATACAAGGACTTTTGTATATAAACTATGTCATCGTTTCCGCATCTATTTTCTATAACTTTTACGTAGTCATAAAAATCATTAATACATTTCATCATATGGTTTATATATCTGAATACCAACCAACGTGCCTTGGTCAAAGCAATCATTTAACGCAATTTTCAGCTATTTTGTGCCATCAGAGGCCGAGATACAAGAACTTAAGTAAGTATACCCATTTATTTTTTCCTCAATATTTCTTTAACTATTTATGATTTCAATAATATTTTTGAAATTTGAAATCATATGATAAACTTATCTGATTACAAACCTATTGATAATTGTCCAAACAATTGTTTGGTGCCATTTTCTGCTATTTAAAATCATTGTTTGACTAGAAACAGGAACTTTAGTAAGGATACCCCTTTATTTTTCCGACATTTTTCCTCCATCTTCTATGCCTTCATAAAAATATCACCACTTTGAGTCATGTGATTTATATATATATATATGAATACAAGCTTATAGAACAACGTCAAAGCAATCATTTGACACCATTTTCAGCTGTTCAGGCCCTTAAGAGACCAAGACACACGCTTTTTTGTGTGTATACCCCTTTTCTTTTTCCACAATGTCCCCATATTTTCTATGCCTTCATTAAAATATTACAACTTTGAATGACATGATTTATGTATATGAATACAAGCTTATATATTAAAACCAAAGCAATCATTTGACACCATTTCAAGTTCAGCTATTCAGGATCGTCAGATGCCAAGATACAAGATTTTTTGTAAGTATACCCTTTTTATTTTTCCTCATTTTTTTCTTTAATTATCTATAATTTCAATATTAGTTTTAAACTTTTAAATCATAATGATTAATTAATCCGATTTTATACCTACAGATAATTATCTCAGCAATTATTCTACACCATTTTCAGCTTCAAAGAGATACCAGAACTTTTGTGAGGTATACCTCTTTATTTTTTCCACTATTCTGCGTGTTTGTTTGTTTGTTTGTTTGTTTGTTTGTTTTTTGTTTTTGTTTTTTTTCATAACTTTTTCTTGACACTTTAAGCCTCATGATTATATATCTGACAGTGATCATCTTTACATTGTTTCAACATTTTTTCGATACCGTTTTCAGCCTTTCAGGACCGTGAGAAGCTGAAGTACAATAACTTTGGTAGATACAGCCTTTTATTTTTATAGACCACACTAAAATACATCGATATGGACAAACCTATAATGTATTGAACAGGGATTGATACCTTTTTGGTGTATGAATGTGGCCCATTTAGTACTTCTGATTTTGCCTTCCAGATGTTTCATTATAACTAGATGAAAATATAAATTGTTTTGTACATAAAAGAACTGATTTCGGCAAATTACGTGCTACAGACATACAATTGAACAGATCAAAGCAGTCAGCTGTATATACAAATACCCAGATAGGCACAAAGAGTGTAATCTCGATCAATGATAATGTTTCAAATAAAAGTATCCAAAAAGCAAAGCTATAGATAAATTTCGAACACGCACATTGCTTGAAAGTGGGTGGGGTAACTTGGCATGACAAAACCCTACATTGTAAAGGATTTATAGCACTTTATGATCTTTAAATGCATTTTTAAATGTATGAAGTTATTCATATTAAAAGTATTTGCATAAATGTGCATTGTTTTATTAATCAAAAAAGCACAATGATCCCATAAATGATGTAAAAGTCTGCTTTGTATGGAATGCGTATTATCCCATGGTACCTCAGAACATTGTGTGAGTAAACCTATCTGCCAAGAAAATTTCCAGAGCAGCCCACCTAAACCATTTATGGGAAGGTTAAAACTATTCAAAAATGCATTCAAACCAACTATAGCAGAAGATGTCACCTCCTTCAAAAATTACCCTGGTTGGATTCTAGGGTATATTCACTGGATTGGACAACATACAGGTACATGTAACTGATTTCTAACGGAAAATATGTGACAGCGGTCTACGCTGACTTGAATTCGCCTTTTCTATAATCTCCCTACTTGAACAGATGGATTAGCCGACCACGCCCAGATATGAATATTAAAGTTGCCGCCTATACAGTGACCTATTTGCCAAATAATACATTTCAACATTTTGATTTGATTTGATTTATTTATTTGATTTAATGAAACTATAAAATAAACATTGAAACAGTCGAGAATTCATAAAACAAAACGGTTATTGACTTCAATTGCGGTAAACATAAAGATTTATCTACCCTGTGGCCTCGGTGAATATTACTTTTTCAAGTAGATAAATACGTCTAACTCATTGTAGTCAATATAATTATATATATAATTATACAATTATACTATATTATTAGCTCACCTGAGCCGAAGGCTCACAAGGTGAGCTTATAGTATGGTAGTCGAGCCGTCGTCTGTGCGTCCGTTCGTGCGTCCGTCCGTCCACACTTTCAACAACAAGTATCTCCACAACTAGTCAGTCAATTGCAATCAAATTTTATCAGAAGCATCATTGGGGTAGGTGAAAGGTTGCATTAGGTTTTGGGCCAGGTCGGATTAGAACTCTGGTTTTCTTGGCAACAGATAGCTCCCATAGGGTTACAATGGGTAAAATGTTGTGAACACTCTAGCGCCTACATTTTGATAGGATCTTCTTCATTCTTGCAGGTAATGAGGACAGTCATAAGATCTCGTATGAGTTCGAAATTTGGGTAGATTCGACCATGGACTGCGGAGTTAGCTGACCTTGAGCGTTTGAAAAAATCCCCATTGTCTTACAATGGGAAAGATGTTGTGAACACTCCAGCGCTTTCATTTATATCAGATCTTCTTCATTCTTGCAGGTAACAAGGACGACCATAAGATCTGGGATGATTTCGAATTTCGACCAGCTCCAACCTCTGACTGCGGAGTTATCTGCCCTTGAGTGCTCAAAAAATCAATATTTTGTGTTGTGGCCACTCTAGTGCCTTCCATTTTAATAGGAACTTCTTCATACTTGGAAGTAACAAGGATAACCATAACATCTCGGATGAGTTCGAATTTCAGCCAGATCCAACCTTTGACTGAAGAGTTATCTTCTACCCTTGACTGTGTGAAAAATCAATATTTAGTGTTGTGGCCACTCTAGCGCCTTCATTTTTATTCGGATCTTCTTTATTCTTGAAAGTAACAAAGACATCTATAATATCTCGAATGAGTTCGAATTTCGACCAGATCCGACCTCTGACTGCAGAGTTATTTGCCCTTGAGTGTTTGAAAAATCAATATTTTGTGTTGTGGCCACTCTAGCATTTTTGTTCTTCAGTGGATCTTCATTCTTGCAGATAACAAGGATAACTACAATATCTCGGATGAGTTCAAATTTCGACCAGATCCGACCTCTGACTGCGGAGTTATCTGCCCTTGAGTGTTTGAAAAAACAATATTTTGTGTTGTGGCCACTCTAGCATCTTTATTTTTCAGTGGATTTTCTTCATTCTTGCAGGTAACAAGAATAACTACAATATCTCGGATGAGTTCGAATTTCGGCCAGATCCAACCTCTGACTGCGGATATGGCTTCCCTTTAGTGTTTGAAAAATCAATATTTTGTATTGTGGCCACTCTAGCGCCTTCAATTTTGATCAGATCTTCTTCATTCTTGGAAGAAACAAGGATAATTATAACATCTTGGATGAGTTAGAATTTGAGCCAGATTCGACCCTGGACTGCGGAGTAAGCTGCCTTGAATGTTTGAAAAATCAATTTTTAGTGTTGTGGCCACTCCAGCATCTTCAAAAAAAACAAAACAAAACAAAACAAAACAAAACAAAAAAAAAACACACACACACACACACACACACACACACACACAAAAAGACAACCACTTTGTCAAGTGACTGTACTTGTTGACTCTCAGGTGAGCGATCGTTGCCCTTTGGCTACTTGTTCGAAGATGTTTTACTCTGAAACTGCTTGGCCATTCAAAGTCAAATTTTATCTGAAACATTTAATGGATGTGGTATCACAGCGTTTATGAATAATCAAGGTCACATGACGAAGATGGCCCAATGCCCATATATGGTAAAAACCCTTCAAAAATGTTTCTTCCCCGGAATAAGTGGACCGATTTCAAAGACACTTGGCATGTAACATCGAAAACTATATTAATACTACAATGTGCATATAAATCATGACCCTGTCATGACCTTGACCTACTCTACAGCAAGGTCATCTTAGGTTGACCATGCATTTGAATGGGTAAAATGTCGTTGTAGGGGACAGATTCATATCAACATACACTAAACGTCACTTTATAAGGATCCCCTTAGACAGGTACATAGTAAAAACATTTTGACCGTGCCGGTTGACCTCACGTAACAAAATTTTGTAAACACTTGGAAAGAGGTATTCTTGCACACCAGATAGAGAAATCCAACGTTTAACCCCATGTGAGAAATTCTTATCTCACCCTCGTTATCTCACCCGGTCGCACGCTGAGTTCAAGTGTTCTTTTTTAACATTGGTTGTATAGGACGTCACGTAATTACGTCGCTAAGCGCAAACGTCACAATGACGTCAAAACGTTTTAAATCAAAATGGCGGACGACGCGATTTTATCATTTTTCTAGGTAAATACACTGAAAAAAAGTTATAAGAGGCCACTTTTCAAACTCATTTTTTGTTTATAAGCAATGTTCAAAATTGCTCGATTGTTTTGCATAAAAACGTGTCTTTTAAGTAAGTAACGTTCCAAATTGTTCAAAAATAATTTTCCTTCACTAAACGCGTTTTTGGAGTAAAAAATGCAAAAACAATATTTTTGAATAAAAAAAATGATCAAGCACAGCATTTATTGAAATTAGGAGCGGGTGTCACCAAAGAGGCCGTTGGGGCTTGGAAAAACATCAAACATTCGAATTTTCGCTACTGGTATACTTTTTGCGCATTTTTGAAAATCGCTATTTTTGAGAATTTTGAAAAATTCATCAATGTGCCTCTTAAACATGTTAATCCCTATCAAATTCACTTGACGAGGCCTGGAAATGAGAGATATAACCCGAATGAGCTATTTTAGACTATTTTCGATTACAAACAGGTCACGGTTGTCGCATACTTCCGGTTTCAATGCCAATATTTAACGAACAAAATAACCAAATTTATGGACGATTTTTTAATTTTTCAAAGTTTATCAGAGTCTAGTATTAGATCTTAATAATCGCTGAAAATTTCAATTTCATACTGCTGTTAATAATGCAACTGGAGATGAACAAAGTTTGTATGCAAATTGCATGCAAAAAGCTGAATTCATGTTATTCATGTCGCTGTCTTCTTGCATGTACAAAACAGAAACGAAGATTCTTATTGCAGCAACGCATCTGACTTAATTTTATTTTGCATCATGGCAGTCAATAGCACTTTCAAACAAATTAAAATATAAAACACAACGTCATAATACGACATTTAAATCGACGTTAATAAAATGTGACTTTTTGAAATTAGGGTACCTTTACTCATGCTTCGTCTGTATGAGAGATATCACGCATTTTGGAATGCAGAAACTCACAGAGACACTGTTAGACATTGGCTTATTCATTTGATCATGAATATTAATTGATCGTATTTTACTTTCTGAACTAGAAGAAAAAATATGAGGTGGCCTCTTATAACTTTTTTTCAGTGTAGTATAAAAATCTATCTTCGCTGCATTACGGTGAGCAAGAAAAAGAATCCATCATTCGTGTCAGGTATGGATAGACAAATCTGTCCCTCGGGTCACAATTTGGCATCACTCGGCGAGCCTCGTGATGCCAAAATGTGACCCTCGGGACAGATTTGTCTATCGGCATACCTGACACTCATGTAAGATTCTTATATTATTCGGCAAATAGGTTGCTGTTTGGACGGCACATCACGAATACTTTATTAGACCTATACTACAATTAATATAGGTAAAAGCTAAAGGTATACAGTAAAAAGATTCAACTCACAGGTTTTCCGTCAGAAAATAAGAATGAGTTAAGTTGCCTTATATACTGGCTCCTTTGTTTCGAACAGGTCTATAACAAACGTATTGACCTGCTAAACAAAGGAAGTTTAGGAGGGAGGTTGATAAGTTTCGCGCTTTTTATTATCAACCGGTTGATAATATCTGGCGAGAAGCTTATAAACCTCACGTACATGTACGCTGTTATATATTAGACACAACAGGAAGTTTATGTAACGGTTCTGCTGCACCGCAAAAATGCTTTCGCTGTGTTCATGCTTATGCTGATTGTACGTTTTCCCAGCAAATCATGCTAAAGGTAAATACAAATTGTTTTCCTACTGAGTATCCGAAATTCTTTGAGATGAGGCAAATATGTATTATTTCAATAATTCATAATTTCCAAAAACGGCATTTTAAACGTATCGTTGCACATAAATTTCTGTGTGAAAATATTCCTCGCCCCATGGTTTCATTGGTAGTCTAGAAGGTTAGGGTTAGTGTGGGGTTAATGAGAAACCATGAAAGTGGGAACAAACTTTACAAAGTCAGTTTTGACCAGCTGTTTCCCCCATAAACAGCCGGGCATTCAGTAAATGGTCCTCTGTCATTTCAGCATGGGGATTGGCCTATGACAGATCTAAGTAGAAGTGATCTACACTTTCAAATGATTTTACGCACAATATATATACTAATGTCCAATGAAAACGTACCACCTACAAAAGTGTAAAAAATATGTTTTTGACTGAAAATTTCAGTTTGTCTATTTGATATTTCGGTACTGTGATAAGATGTCCAAATCATGGCACGTTCGCAAATCTGTCTGATAAGTGATGCTCCGAGGATAAAGCAACCAAGACGTTAAGCGTCAAAAAGAAAATCACAAAACCGGTATTCGAATGCGCCAGATGTGAAGAAATCTTCAATCACGCATCGACTCGCGCCTAGAAGATGCATAACGTCGAAACATGAAGAATTCGACAGTCAGTGTGCTTCGAAAACGTCAACGTGGAATTCTTGACGTCATAAGCAACATTTTGACCACTGCACTATAACAGAGACATTAAAAAGGCAATCAAATGTCTGCAGCAAAATTGCGATTAAATCACAGATGTGATCCGTTTTGTCCAGGAATCTTGCCCATTACATCATAAAGGCTTAGGATTTTGACGTTTAATGGCTAACGTAAAGCATTAAAATCGCAAAGACGTTGAACCTAAATGACCTGTACATCTTTTATTGTACGCTTATATTCATCTCGACAAACAAATACGATTTTCAGAAATTCTGACTCAATAGCGTTTCCGGAAGCGGCTGGAGAGAAGCTTAAAATTGACGTCAGTCATCGAACGTCATTCTAGAAAATGATTTCGGTGACGTTTTGCATATGTTAAGATTCGTATTCCCAAAATAAACTGTTTTTGGGATATCTGTATGAAAGAAACTGTTTGTGAACGTTTCTTGACCGAATTTGCAAGACTTTGCGTTTTTTAGGCGTGCATGGTGACGCGTAGAGCGCTTTTACCGTGTGTTGTGATGCGATGTAGTGGTTGAGTAGGCGGCGAATAGTTCGTAGAGCTACTCGCATACGGGAAAATCATTTCCGGGATTTTTGGATCAGTCATAGCTTACGTAAAATTGAATAAACGTAATTTGTAGTCTGACGTAACGTCGCTTACAAACCGTCGCGGGGGGATAAACTTTTGGCGTAGAAACATTGTATTCAACCTATCTAACATAAGGAAACATCATATGCGCACAAAGGTTTTGATATCCCGCAACTAAGAGCATCCGAGGAGTGGTACGTTTTCATTGGACATGAGTATAGATATACAAAAATCATACTTAAATGGTGTTGAATTATTTGCATTAAATCTTGATCAATGAATAACCTCGACGACGCTTTAAGGGGAAGCTACTGTGAAAGTTATTTTTGGACATGGCTGCACGAGGAAAGAAAATATCGTTCACCGTTAGTCCGTGGGATTTCGGCCGATAGTCATGTCGCGAGAAAACACGCTTTAACAGAATATAATTGGTCTAAGCATACTGCGCAAGGTTTGGTCTATCGGCTCGCTGTGTAGCATTTGTTATAGCGCCAGTATATAAGTCAGTTAGAGTATGTCGGTATCGGTCAATACGAAAATTATAGACCCGGGCACGTGAACTTAAAGCCTCCCTCGCTGCGCTCGGTCGGCTTTAAGTTCACGTGCCCGGGTCTATAATTTTCGTATTGACCTCACCTCCATACTCTAACTATTACTTATTCACTGGATTGGACAACATATAGGTAGCTGATTTCTAACGGAAAATATGTGACAGCGGTCTGTGCTGACTGAGTTTGCCTTGAGTGTAATCTTGAACATATGGACTAGCCGACCACGCCCAGATAGGAATATTAAAGTTGCCGCCTATACAGTAACCTATTTGCCAAATAAAATACCCAATTGTTTTAACCATTTAACAGTGTCATGAGACGCACGTGGACACGTCTTGTTTACCGTAATAGAATTGCATTATTGAAAAGATACCCATTTGAAGCAGTCCGATCAACAAATGCTTATCTGTGTCAGAGGTAACCGACACTGTCAAAGAAATCGCACTATAAATATCTTGTTGTTTTCATAAATATTTATATTTTCAGCTGATGTTATCTATGCTGTGAACGGACCAGGAATAGGCGTGATCGAAGGTTTTACCCTTGATATGGTTACCGGCACCATTCTCGAGACCTGGGGACCAGACACACAGGTAATACCTGTAATACTGCACACCTTTATGGTATAATTGGGCAAATAGGTTAATGTATAGGCGGCAACTATTATTCATATGTAGGCGTGGTAGGTTAGTCCATCTTTTCAAGTAGGGAGATTATAGAAAAGTCGAACTCAGTCAGCCTAGAGTGATATCACATATTTACCGTTAGAGATCAGCTACCTGTATTTTGTCCAATTCAGTGAATTAGACAAACTCGTATTTCATTCATATTTTCTAACGGAAAACATGTGAGTTCAATCTTTTAACTGTATACCTTAAGCTTTTACCTAGGTCAAAAGTAGACCATACCCAATAAGGTATTCATGAGGTAACGCCCATACAGTAACCTACTTGCCGAATTAATTCGGCAAAAATGTTACTGTATAGGCGGCAACTTCAATATTCATATCTGGGCGTGGTCGGCTAGTCCATCTGTTCAAGTGGGGTGATTATAGAAAAGGCGAACTCAGTCAGCGTTGACCACTGTCACATATTTTCAGTTAGAAATCAGCTACCTGGATGTTGTCCAATCCAGTGAATTGTATTAATTCTTATTTCACTGTTATTTTCTAAGTTGAACCTCTTAACTGTATACCTTTACCTTCTACCTCTAGGTCTAATAAGGTATTCATGAGGTCCCGCCCATATCATACAGTAACCTTTTTGCCCAATTATTTACCTGGGGAAATTGTGTGCGCAAATGAATCCAGGGTGGCCACGCACTCTGGAAAACAGGGAAAACAGGGAAAATGATAAATAAAAACTCCCTGCAGGGAAAAATCAGGGAATTTGAAAATTTTAAGAAAATCAGGGAAAAATCAGGGAATTTTGAAAATCTTGTGTTGATAAGATGTAACTTGTGAAGTAGTCATCATGCTTACTGGTGGTTTTTACCTGATTTAACATTAGTGAATTTCTCAATTTAATAGTTGTAAGATATACAGTGTAATTATGGGGTATATGCGAAGTAGAATATGCCTTCTCAAACTATGCTTTCAAACCTTTTTGGACATGTTTACAATTCCAGAGACACTGGTTTGTAAAAATCATTATAATTTTTTTATTTTTTTTTTCTGAGAAATAACTTTATTTCTATTTTTAAAAACACATTGCATGTACCACTTGGCAACAAAATACAAAGCAAAAGGCAAAAGTAACAAAAATTTCAGTTTGTAAATTCTGCTATTAAAGATGCAAAAATGCAACATATATCACATATATTGTACTTAGCCATGAAGGTGTTTCCAGTTTTTGTGGTTTACATGTATTTCGGCTGAAACTGTGTTTTCTCAAGTTTTCCAGTTTAACAGCACCTACCTTGTAAGATTTTTTCTTTGAGAGTTGTTCAATATTTTTCATTGATCTGAATTTGAATATGGGACTTATGCTTTATTCAAAATGAGTAGATGCCTTGAAAATGCTTCTAGTATCACACCTGACAATGCATTATTTTCAAAAGCACTTTTTACAATTCACAAGGTGTAATAAAATAATGAAACATTTAAATATTACAGGAATTGTTTTAAGCATTGAAATTGTCAGTCATTTTTTGAATGACCCGCAAATTGCGGTGCCTTGCTTTTAATGACATCAAAGATCAACATGTCATTCAAAATGGTATCTATACAAGCAATAAACAAAACTTCCATGACTGGATAAGGAAAGCTGGACATTACATGCCAAAGATTATCATGCATCATTCCACAGTTATTTAAGATCTGTTTATCATCCTTGAGTTGCCTATGAATTATTTTAATACCACAAAAACTGGACCAACCATCATACTAAGAATGGTCAAAAGTTAAAGTTAGAAAGCTAAACAGAAATGAACAAGAAGGGTATGCATGCATGCCGTAAAATGGTATTACAAAAGGTAACCCCACCACCATATAGTAATGTTACATCTGTTGAATATTTTTGTTACCAAAGACACTTCGGTAATGCTGCAGTACAAATTGCCTTCATAGATTTTGCTTATGAATTTTAGACTTGATGCTAAAATGATGTCACTGTTATTTGATGATAAATTCAGTATAATTCTTGGGTCTAGGATATGCTGGGTCTAGGGAACACATCTAGAAATAAACTGTCAGATTGTAAATTAAAGATCTTATGCACACAGCTAATTTGTCTTTCAAAATAAACTTCAAAACACAAAACAACAAATGCATCAATGTGTGTACATCTTTCAGTATTTGAATGGCATGTAAGTCCATATTTGTTTGCTTGAAAAATGCTGTTGACAAACAACTGCAAATCAGTCCCAAGTCTAATGGTTCATTATAGCCCCGCTTTGAAAAAGTGGGGGCTATACTGGATTCACCCTGTCCTTCCGTAGTTCCGTTATTCTGTTATTCCGTCCTTCCGTCCTTCCGTCCTTCCGACTTTTGTTTCCATTCATTATCTTGAGAATGGCTTGACAGAATCTGACCAAATTTTGTATGCACATCAACATTGACAAGATCTAGCTTGGGATTTTTACCCGTCATTTTTCGCAAAATTTTGACGGAGTTATGGCCCTTGATTGATGTCAGAATTTCGTTTCCGCTCAATATCTTGAGAACGAATTGACAGAATCTGACCAAATTTTGTATGCACATCAACATTGACAAGATCTAGCTTGGGATTGTTACCCGTCATTTATCGCAAAATTTTGACGGAGTTATGGCCCTTGATTGACGTCAGAATTTTGTTTCCGCTCAATATCTTGAGAACGAATTGACAGAATCTGACCAAATTTTGTATGCACATCAACATTGACAAGATCTAGCTTGGGATTGTTACCCGTCATTTTTCGCAAAATTTTGACGGAGTTATGGCCCTTGATTGATGTCAGAATTTCGTTTCCGCTCAATATCTTGAGAACGAATTGACAGAATCTGACCAAATTTTGTATGCACATCAACATTGACAAGATCTAGCTTGGGATTGTTACCCGTCATTTTTCGCAAAATATTGACGGAGTTATGGCCCTTGATTGGCGTCAGAATTTCGTTTCCGCTCAATATCTTGAGAACGAATTGACAGAATCAGACCAAATTTTGTATGCACATCAACATTGACAAGATCTAGCTTGGGATTGATATTCGTCATTTATCGCAAAATTTTGACGGGAGTTATGGCCCTTGATTGACGTCAGAATTTCGTTTCCGCTCAATATCTTGAGAATGAATTGACAGAATTGGACCAAATTTTGTATGCATATCATCATTGACAAGATCTAGCTTGGGATTGTTACCCGTCAATTTTCGCAAAATTTTGACGGAGTTATGGCCCTTGATTGACGTCAGAATTTCGTTTCCGCTCAATATCTTGAGAACGAATTGACAGAATCCGACCAAATTTTGTATGCACATCAACATTGACAGGATCTAGCTTGGGATTGTTACATGTTATTTTTGGCAAAATTTTGACGGAGTTACGGCCCTTGATTGACGTCAGAATTTCGTTTCCGCTCAATATCTTGAGAACAAATTGACAGAATCCGACCAAATTTTGTATGCACATCAACATTGACAAGATCTAGCTTGGGATTGTTGCCCGTCATTTTTCGCAAAATTTTGACGGAGTTATGGCCCTTGATTAACGTCAGAATTTCGTTTCTGCTCAATATCTTGAGAACGCATTGACAGAATCGGACCAAATTTTGTATGCACATCAACATTGACAAGATCTAGCTTGGGATTGTTGCCCGTCATTTTTCTCAAAATTTTGACGGAGTTATGGCCCTTGATTGACGTCAGAATTTTGTTTCCGCTCAATATCTTGAGAACAAATTGACAGAATCGGACCAAATTTTGTATGCACATCATCATTGACAAGATCTAGCTTGGGATTGTTACCCGTCATTTTCGCAAAATTTTGACGGAGTTACGGCCCTTGATTGACGTCAGAATTTCGTTTCCGCTCAATATCTTGAGAACGCATTGACAGAATCCGACCAAATTTTGTATGCACATCAACATTGACAAGATCTAGCTTGGGATTGTTACCCTTCAGTTTTTGTTTAATTTTGACAGAGTTATGGCCCTTAATTAACGTCAGAATTTCGTTTCCGCTCAATATCTTGAGAACGAATTGACAGAATCCATCCAAATTTTGTATGCACATCAACATTGACAAGATCTGGCTTGGGATTGTTACCCGTCATTTTTCACAAAATTTTGATGGAGTTACAGCCCTTGATTGACATCAGAATTTCATTTCCGCTCAATATCTGGAGAATGAATTGACAGAATCCGTCCAAATTTTGTATGCACATCATCATTGACAAGATCTAGCTTGGGATTATTACCCATCATTTTTTGCAAAATTTTGACGGAGTTAACAGCCCTTGATTGACTTCAGAATTTTGTTTCCGCTCAATATCTTCAGAACGAATTGACAGAATCCGTCTAAATTTTGTATGCACATCATCATTGACAAGATCTAGCTTTGGATTATTACCCGTCATTTTTCGCAAAATTTTGACAGAGAACGAATTGACATAATCAGACCAAATTTTGTATGAGCATCAATATTGATGAGATCTAGCTTGTGATAGCCTGTGATAGTTACCTGTCATTGTTTTTTCACCCTGCAAAAAAAGCTGAGAAGCGGCGCTATAGTCAGATTCTCTGACAATTCTAGTTTTGGCCAAATTTGGGGTGAGTTGTGAAATTATTTTGTGAAATCATTACCTGGGTTCTGTTAAATCAGCTAAACTGTTTTATAAACAAAAATGTATATATTTCTTTTCCTATAAATGCTAAATTCAGCCCCAAAGTCATAACTTGAAAATTTTGTCCTCCCAGATCTGTGTTTTAGGGAATTTTTACATCTTATGCATAGAGATCCTTATTAGCACTTGTATGATTTTGAATGATTTTGATCAGTGTATGTAAAAAAGAAGGAACCATGTATTATTTAACATAATTGGAGGTTTTGATGAGAAAATGAAAACACTTTTTGTCAAAATACCCAAGTTTAAAGTAAAACAGCTTGTCACAGTATGAGTAAATTTCTTCAGGGAAAATTGAGTCCGGATCAGGGAAAATTCAGGGAAAAATCAGGGAATTTGATTTTCAAAATTGTGTGGCCACCCTGGAATCACGTTCTTTCAAAATTGTGCCACCTTTATCCATTAAGTGAACACTGCTACTTTGAATCAATGGGTGGGAAAGACTGTTCGTTTTGATATGTTCTGCAACGGTGTCTTCCGGTTCCTTTGTATCATTTTAGCCGCGAAGTGCTATTTGCTAATTGCTAAATGCTTAATGCAAAATGTTAAATGGTAACTAAGAATCTTGAAAAAGGTCGATTTGAATTAAGAAATTCACAATTTTACACTGTGCTGGATTGATTAACAGCATAAAACATATGTACAAGCATAGTCAATAAAATTGTATATATTTAGCATCTAGCAATTAGCATTTAGCAAATAGCATTTACCAAATAGCATTTACCAAATAGCATTTATAATTAAGACAAACTCATCAATGTGGTATTTTTTTATTTTCCTTTTTCATACCCTGTTAGTTATCGTAACTAAACAAAAACATGACTGATCACAAAATTTGCAATTAGGATGTGGCAGTTTGCAATTCGCATTTAGCAAAAGACAATAAGCATGTAGCAAATAGGAATTAGCATGTCACCCCGGCCTTAGATAATTTGGATAGTAGCAGGCTATTTCCTTTATAAAAATCTTGCCGTCTCGTAGCAAGACAGTCGAGCATTTCGAATCTGTGCGTGTTGCCATTACTCTTGATGAATTGAGAGGGGTTTATATTGGAGTTAACGAATGGAAAGTACTTCGCTTATTAAGTTTTAGTAGTATATGATAGGTCCTACGATTTCTTAAGTTGTTTTGAACGATTGTGTTGATTTCTTATGAATCATGGTTAACCGTAATGTTTGACACAAACCATCAGATCTTGACTTTTGATCTAAATGCATTTCATCTTGAAAATTAATTTCGCGTATTGTACTACTGACCCACTTTTTGTATGCTTTAAGCTGATTTCGTATTACCGAGTAGAATTAATGGTCGCTTTCGTAAAGGTCACCAGTGGAACTAATATTTATAAAATCTCATCACTTTCACCGTTGTCATAGCAAATGGTCCTGAAAGCGCTAACTGGACACTTCTTTACCAAAAAGATCACAAACGGCATACTTTGTAGTCCTGTCAACCCGATCATCACAAAACATCCATTTTGAAAGGCGCCTTATCATTGAAATAAGAATTGATAGACATGCCTATGATATTATGCAATTTTTAATTTGTACTTTATTTATCTTGCAGCCGTTCGGCCAACCTCATGATATCACAGTGTCACGGGATGGAAAAGATATTTACGTTGGAGATATCGGACATGGACAGAAAGTATGGAAGCTTGACAGGCCTGCGTTGTCCTCTCCACCGACAAACGTTAACATTGGCGACATCGGTCTGATGTAAAACACTACGGACAAATTATAAAATCATACAATATTTCAATATCATTAAAACATAAAGCATAATGCCTAGGTTATATTTTTTGCCCCGATCATCGTACGATGTTTCCCTACGGATTTTTTTAGACATCGTAGATGATCGTGGGCTACGAAGTAAACGTGTTTACAATTCATATGGGCATCTCTTGCTTTCGTCGACATTCTGAGTCAAAATCGGGAAAGCGTGTACATGGAAATCGTGGGGTCTCCGCAAACTTTAAGTGGAAATCGTACGTAGCCAATGCGATGTCCGTGAGGAGTCCCTGCGATTTCTGTCTGACCCTTTGCGGTCTCCCTACTATCATCGGACGTTTTTCTTTTGTCTCCAAATTATCATAAAAATGTGTGGTGACCGCACGATCATCGCAGGGTCTCCGTACGGCGCCCGCACGACGTGTCTTCGGACTACGGTCTTACGATTTTTTAAAACTTGGAAAAGTGCAGAATATTACAAAATCGTGGAGGCTACGGAGATCATAGGAAGCCGTAGAATCCGATGAGGACATCATAGGGTCACCCTGCGGAGACCGTACGAAAATGCATCGTACGATCATCGCAAGCTAATTGTAGGCCAAATGTAACCTAGGCATTGATAACAGTTATTCATGAAAATGAAGAAAGGTTATCATAATCGTGTAGCCCAGGTACTTTACATCGGGGAACATACATATTGACTTGAGACAGGTGTTAAAATATGGTTGGGTTTTGTGGTTTATTCAAAATACAAATAGACATTCTATTGACTTTACCTTTTCCTTTTTTCACAAAAGAAACTTTAAGTCAAAGCAAAAGAATGGCAACAAACATGAGTAAGCACAATTACAAAATACAAAAATGTTTACAGAAGGCACATATCGCATAGGGGTATTATACGGCAAATAGGTTACTGTATGGGCGGCGCCTCATGAATACTTAATTAGACCTATACTACTTTTGACTTAGGTAAAAGCTAAAGGTATGCAGTTAAAAGATCACAGGTTTTCCGTTCGAAAATAAGGATGAACTAGGAATTTGACTAATTCACAGGTAGGTGATTTCTAACGGAAAATATGTGACAGCGGTCTACGCTGGTTTATAATCTCCCCACTTGAACAGATGGAATAGCCGACCACGCCCAGATATGAATATTAAGGTTGCCGCCTATACAGACACCTATTTGCCAAATATTACAATATGTATGAAAGTTAGTGTGTATAGCATATCGTTTTCAGATAGGCAAAAATATGAAAGTTTTTTTTTAAAAAACGTGCAGTAAACTGATCATATTTGTCTAATGTCGCCCGGTTTCAAATGTATCTTTTCAACTATTTTATGCATATTCAATATAATGTGTGCATACGAGTAGGAAGTGGACATTTTAAGATATCTTTAAATACAGGTGGAAAGCTACAAAAACCTTTTTCAAACGTTATTGATTTTCAAAAATGAGGAAATTGTATTGCTTTAGTTTCTTGTTTATTGAAAGCGGATTTATGTTACAACTGTTTCACAAAATACTTAAAACAAATAACGAAATTGAAAGATAAAAATGTATTTATACATTCTAGGAGAAAAACACAGTTTTTTTTTTTTCTCTTCAGAAAATAGATTTTCATGTTTTTGATAAAATTTGTCTATAACATTTCCAAAATTATATTAAGAATGACGATGTAAAATAAGAAAATGTATCAATCAATATGAATATACTGTTTTAGCTGTTTTTAGCATTTGTTCGCACCCAAAACCTAAAAAAGATGCGTATCCCGGCAGATAACCCAAAAATTTCAAACCGTGAAAACCGGCTTTTGACATCTAATTTTCAAAATGTTATATTTACATTTCTGATGCAAAGTCTTAAATGAATCTATAGAATTGCAATGCGATTCATAGTTCCATGAACAACATGTCATTATGTTGATAGAAAAATGATAAAATTAGGATAAATATACTTTGTTGGTTTTTTTAAAAAAAGAAATCTCCTACTAAAATCCTTGTCAACATCAGCTGAAAAAAATAAAACATTTCAAAGCATTATTCTTATTTTCATTCTCTGGGCTAGACTAAACAGCTGTGCGGCAAAATGAACAAAATAAACTTCAGTAAACCCATTAAAGGCGTGTGTCAACCTTTAAGCTGTCAGCTTTTTGGCAGTTCTTGAAAGGAAATGTTGCATAGGGTGAACGTGTCTTAGTCCTACACTACATCCTAATATGCATTTCAGTCAGGTAATTCTTGTTTTGTTTCTACCTGAAAAAACTGGACAATTTTGTATCCTACTCGCAACCCTTGAACTATACTCAGAGGAAAAAGTTTAGTCAATAACTTTGTCAAGCTTCCAAATCTGTTTATCCTTGTGCTTCCCTGAGCTGTCCATTTTCATAAAATTTACAAAAACAATTTCTTTCTATTTTTGATAAGATGTCAACATAGTTATTTTTGGCTTTTTTTTTACAAAACACACTTTCAATGGGATTTAACATGTATTTTCACTGACTAAACTTTTGCCTCTGAGCATAAAGGCCCGGTCCCACTGCGCTTAAGATCACTTAAGATCGTCATACGATTGCTCAATATTAATTTGTGAGTCATTTCTCTTTGACCCCGATATGCAAATAAGAAAGCAGAAACACGTTGGAAAACATTTTTCAAATTTTGCATACGCAGTCTTATCAATAAACTTATGATTTGACAATCGTACGATTGCTTACGATTCATTGGGACCGGCACTTAAAACCATACGACTGTGTGGCGGCAAGGGCCAACGTTTGTCCTAGCCAGGCTAACACCACAGATTTAGAAGAAAATATATATGCCCTTAGTTGTTTTATGAAAGTGGGCCTAGGTTTTAGTAGGAGTGTTCAGTATATAATATATATTTTTGAAAAGAACAGTTTGGTTGATACACCGGTGTGTTGTTTTCTTTTTGTACCCGTAACGTACATGACGGCAGGGGAACTTTTACATCATCATTACGATAACATGCCTGTGACATGTATACCCCCTTGGACCCCACTTTTATATAGCAAAACTGGGGTATGCAGGGGTATACATATTTTCCTTATTTTTGCCCCAAAACATAGATTGTGAGCACACGTTAGAACCGCCTCGACAAGGCGGTTCTAACGAGTACCCACAATCTATGTTTTGAGCAAAAATAAGAAACATATAAAAAAAATCTTCTGAAAATTTTCAATTTTTACAACTTAAGAAAAATCTGTATATTACACAAACCATGTACATGGGCGTGTTTTCTTAACCTGTATGACAATGTTCATGATGCAATCAACGTGTAACCTGCTCAGATACCGTTTGCCAGTGCAGTATGCATGGGAATGAGCCGCATCATGAGTAAACCAACAATGTGGTTTCCGAACAGGTTCGACACAAACCCAGCTGTACAAGCACAGAAGATGACTTGAGCCTGGCAGTTTGGGATTTAGAAAATAATGGAATTGTACTATCCGTGTTGCGCCTGTTTTTGTATAATGCGAACTTTTCTCATGACGCGGCTCAAATAAGTACGGTCAAGCACATAAGCAGCTTTTTACCAAAAAGGTGGTCATACATAAACTTCAGTCCGTTCTTGACAAAAGCAAAAATCAAGTATCCTAAAGGGTTCCATATGCTCATTTAAGCGAATCTATGGGATACATGTGGAAAGGTACAAGTAGACAATGATCAGGAAAAGGCGCAAACAGATAGAAACTCCCACTCCAAAAACCGAGGTGGGAAAAATTAAATTGACAATAAGGTAGTTATACTTAGAAAACATATCGTAAGCCGAGTGAGTGGCTATTTCCCAATATGCGACCACTCAGTTACCCGAACTTAAATAAAATATAAAAACTTACATAAGGTTCAAACAGCACGAAAATTCGACTCCAAACAACATAATACAAATGAAACCACAACAGAAGCATGGCCTTGGAACGATCGATAATATAAAAATGCTGGGGGCTTAATTAAGGTCAGGGTGAAGTACGATGGAATTTTCTTATTTTTTTGCAAATCGATGTATTAAATGCTCCCCCATCGGAATATGCAAAAATATTTCTTGACTACCAGATTAGTTTTTGAGCTATAGACAATGTAAAAACACCATTTTTGCCATTGAACTCAATGGGGACTGGGAAATAGATGTCGGATTTCGCACATTAACATATTTTTCTCCTAAATTCCACGATGAAGTTTTTTTAAAAAATGATATTATATGCGTGAATCAGTTTGGAACAGGTTGTTTGAAAAAAAGTCCTTGACAACCAGGCTCGTTTTCGTGCTATTGGAGGTTTTGTTATGTATGGTAGTGCGTTTTTGGTATTTTGCGCGACGTAACGTAACGTCGTGGCGCGAACACGCGTTGCATTTCAGTGTGCGACTGACGCAAGAATTACAATAAATGACTTTTACTGCAGAAATTCTCATTTTCTGTGTTTTGGTAAAAATTTGTCGCATTCTTTAAATGAAGAAAAATGTAAAATTCGTACTAAATGACGTAAAAGCTACAGCATTCTTTGGTTCAAAAAGGCGCGACATAAGAGCGTCGATTCTTGTTCCGCTGGCGTCGCAAAGCAACGTCACGCGTAACGCTGCATAACGACGTTTTACTTCACCCTAACCTTAAATGGATTTTACAGGCGCCTAACCTCACCCTCATCTTCTGGTTAACAGTATTTAGTTAGTTGTTCGGCCCTCGTGATGAATCTCTTACTAGTCAATGAATCACCAAGGACAAACAAATAAATCATGATAACCACCATGATGAATCAAAAACGAGGACTCACAGATTCCGTAAGCTGCCCGACGATGGAGATCCCTGGGCGCCGAATTAGGCTACATACTGAAACCCGGAGCAAAAGAAAACACCAGTTGAACCTGCAGATACTGCAGCAACAACCAGAATTTATTTCATGTCAAAAGAAGACCACAGTCAGTCCTTGACAAATGACTAGATACATGTTATCGAATAATTGAAAATCTTGACATTGTTAATATACTTTGAACCGGAAGTTCTTAAAAATGGTTTGAAAAAGGTCGATATTGAATATTGTAACAAGTCTGGCGGCTTCAGGTCTGATAGAATCTTCCTCATAAATGAGTATTACATTGTTTTGGGCAAGTTCAAGCTTCGATCATATTCGACCTTGAGTTACCTGCCCTTGTACGTCTGAAAAATACACATTGACATATTCATGGGCAAAGGCGATTACCGACGTAACCAGCACATTTTCCGTTTCAACGTTACGGATGGACGATGGAAGGACGGGCGACATAACATCCGGTTTATCATAAGGTATATCCTCTATAGAGGATCTCCATACAATGACAAACTGAAAGCATAAGGGCCATGTAAATTGACACCGCATTGGCATTACATTAGGGAGTTCTACATGTAGCAACTGTTTCCTTTCGTAAAAAGGCTTTGAATACTTTTTATTATTATTATTTTATTTATTCATTATTATTATTATTGTTCTTTTTTTTTTTTACCGACACTTTTATGGCTTGTTAAGTTTGTAAACAGAGAATGGTAAATATAAACTCTGTTTTACTTTACAGTGAATTATCCTGATGAACGCGGGATATTTGAGGGCAGATATTGCGATATATTAATTTACGACGGCGCAGCTAGAGTGAATTAAATATTGCATCTGCCCGACAACATCACGCATTTATCAAAGATAATTCACCGTAAAGCAAAATCATTTCGATTCTAACACGACTTATAAATATTTACATTTTGAAATCTTTTCCAGTGGAATCCTCGGCGTACATAAATGTTTATGTACGACGTCAAAAATACGCCACCTTGCTAGTTTACGTTTCCAGTGAATTGTTTGCAAACGGTGACCTTTTTATTAGGTTCAATGGGGAAAACTTTTTTTTTTTTTTTTTTTTTTTTTTGCGATCTCGCACGAGAGATCGCATATATAGTTGATACATCTGCTAAAGAATGAACCAAATCACACAATCAAGTTTTATTTCATATTTACAAACAAACTCTCAGTACAAAACAATTCCAACAGTACAAAAAAGTAAGAAAAAAAGACAGAGAGAACCATGCCATGTTGCACAAGAAGACTTAAACAACCAAACTTTAATGTTTAACAAACAGTGTAATATGCTCGCATCTCGTATCTCAACAGTCATACTGTTTACCTCGCTATGGCGTTGATAAAAAAAAGATAGACATACATGTAAGCTTCATGATTATATTTATTTTTAGGACTAAATACAGCTACAAATCAAACAGAACAAAATACACTGCCTAATCCTGTTCGTGAGTGTTTAGATCATCAATTATAATCGAAAATGAGGGCACCGAGTGCTGCGATGTTAGGCGTCAGGGAATTTTGACATTCTTTTGTTCAATTATCGTCCATTTAGGTTAAGATCTAATTCACCATTTGTCTTGCGAGACATCATCGGCCGTTGACGCAGTTTGAGCGGATTCTATCGGCAACCGTTCAACTGCAGGCGTCTTTGACCGCACGGTTCCGTTAGGAGACGGTTGCCTTGACACCTCAGTATTAAAACAACGTGAGATGTGTAAGATCTCAAAAACGCGCTCTCTGAATCTTCCAGAGCACATGATGTAGAAAAAGAAGTTGATAGCGTAGTTGATTTGTTCAAGCACTTGGGCGACTTCCCTGAAAATGAAGAATCCAAGGCTGTTGACGTCAAACGCACTGACCCCGATCTGGGCGGAGTAGACGTGAATAATCGTTATGGGCAGGACCAGGATCACGTAGGCTATCATCACGCAGACGACCATTATTGAAGCTCGTATCATGTCTTCTTCCCTCCGAGATGTCGAGGACGACGGGGTTGCAGGCTGTTTTGACGTGAATCTGCGACGAATTCGAACTTGTTTCAAGATTGTGTACATAATTTGGGGCGTGAAAACAATCAGAATAGCGGAGGGTATGAACGAGTATATAGTGCAGCCGACGATGACAAAGATTTTATGTTCAATACTGGGGAGGTCGGGTTTGCAGAGTCCATCAACGATCCCAGAAGAAAATGTCCAGACGGCGTTGTATATTCCAATGACCAGGTAGTCTAGCGCAATGGCGACAAATATAATTCTTTTGTTGATAATGAGCTTAGCTTTCAGTGGGAATACCACGGCGACGAAGCGTTCGAAGCAGACAAGGACCACAAGCCATGATGACGTCATCTTGCTCGTTCGAAAGATGTGAAAGAAAATCTTGCAGCCAACGTTGGACAAGGCGGATCTGATATCGGTGCCAAGGAGATTAATGATCCAGATTTTGTTGAACGGCTGCGTCAGTATAAGGGTGGTGTCAGAGATAGCCAGAGCGATGAGGATGTAACGTGACGTCAGGTTGCTGAATTGCTTCGACGCCATAGTGGCGATGGTCATGAGATTGCCAAACAAGCCAATCACCAAAAACAAAGGGAGGCTGATGTACTGGAACATAAACATGGCGTTCTTCACGTTCTGAAGGAGCTGTTGATCATCAGTTGGCTGAGGAATAGCAGTTGTCATGTTAATGTCCATGGATCCATTTTCAAGTGACATATTGCTGGTAGAGAGGTTGAAGTCTCCCATACTGAACACATCCATGCTTACCCTGCAGAATGAGAAAAATAATTTTCACTCAAGCTTGTAGTTTCCATGCTTTGTATAACAACAAGTTTAAACAACATTTAATGACAAATCACAAATATCCAGGATGCTCAAGCCTAAGGGCTTTTACAGTGTCATGAACAAATCTCACAATACAAATTTATTTATTTATTTATTTATTTATTTATTTATTCATTTATTTATTTATTTATTTATTCATGGAACATAAAATTAGCACGATTACATACATGTTCGTGTGATGGCTCGTTAAAGAGCAAGACATACAGGTGCGTTCAGTTATTAACATACCCCATCGATATTCAGAAATAAATTGACAACTTTTCTTGTTTTTAACAATCGTCACTGGAAAGAAATGGACTCTGTGACTGGATGAACTTGTTTTTTTTTTCATACTTTACAGTGAAAATCAATGCAGATCAAAACTTGATTAAATTGGTATTTTCATTGATATGAAATTTCACTGATATCAAAAGTCACTAGTGACTGATATCAGCCTATATCTTCACTGTAGATTTTGGATTACTTCTGACGTTTCTATTTACTTGACGTTATTAAATGTGCTACGCACTCGTGAAAATTTTGGTGTTTTCAACTCACTCGATGAAATATATTTGGTATTCTCATCAAAAAAGAAAATATCCTCTATATACATGTATAATGTGTTAAGTATGAGTATAAATATTTGCTCTGTATATAAAACTTCCAGATCGTATGATGCTGTATGCCTAAATTGATTACATAACATATGGAGCCAAATTTTTAACAAACAGTTTGCTGATATTCGAGTTTCAATGACCACAGATGTAAATTCTTGAAATTGCAGCAAAAATGTCTGGCTTTCGCTGCCAGTTTTGTAAAGGGTCACTGATGAAGGTTCATTACCCGAAATTGTACAATATGACCCATCTTCTCGCTTTGAATGTTTTACTGCTTCCAAAGGATCTAACAGTTATTTTTATTCAAAGATTCCACAAGGAATCATGGTTAACGGATTGCAATTATATTTGTAATTTATGAAAGAATAACCATTTTTGTACTAAGGCTGAAAATTTGGTGTCTTTATGATCACTATTTACAAAGTTACACCCTGATTTTCATTCATTGTGCATTTTAGAATTTCGTGGAAAAGCGGTTGTTCCAATATGAAACTAAGCAGTGTTATTTAGCAAGAAAACTAATATTCTACAAGGACGATTTTACGACCAAAGCTTGCTAGTGAGTTCCTTCATGAGGTAAGCCTGTCTTAAAGCTCTGTGGACGTATTCTGCCAGAACGTGGGTTGGTATTTCATCATACAGTTTCATGATTTGTTCCTCCGCACCGAATACAATAGTGAGCTAAATTGAGTGTTAGACAGTGACTCATATCTTCTAAACTTCTTCTATAATGTTTAAGTCATGGAAATTATCATGTCAACAAAGGATGCGTATTTATACAGGGCAACGTACTTTGTATTTATCATAAATTTGCAAAACACATTATTGATATTAGAAGACTGTCTGTCTTTGAATGTCCTGGTGATTCTCTTGACTTCAAGCCTATACAAGAGGATTAAAATATCACGAAGGTGAGCTGTGAAAGATAGTCTATATTTGGAGTATTTCAAATATTTTGTACGTTAAGAATCATCTTCTTAACAGTATTTTGATATTTGGACCCTTTAGGACTATGAGTCTTTGATTTAGACTACACAGATGTAAATTCTTGAAATTGCAGCAATAATGTCTGGCTTTCGCTGCCAGTTTTATAAAGGGTCACTGATGAAGGTTCATTACCCGAAATTGTACAATATGGCCCATCTTCTTGCTTTAAATGTTTTACTGCTTCCAAAGGATCTAACAATTATTTTTATTATCTAACAACAAAAGCCTTTCTGCGAAAACCCCAGACCCATATGGTGTTCTGTGCCGAGAAACTAAACCATGAATTACATAATGAAATGCCAACCAACGTTTTGGCAGAATACAAAGCCATGGGTGACTCCATGGTGCTTTAAGACACGCTTACCTCATGAAGGAACTCACTACCAGGCTTTGATTGTAAAAACCTCCTGGTAGAATATTAGTTTCCTTGCAAAATAACAATGACATGCTTAGTTTTATATTGTAACAACCGCTTTTCCATGAAATTCTAAAATGTGCAATATATGAAAATCAGGATGTAACTTTGAAAATAGTGATCATAAAGACACCAAATTTTCAGCCTTAGTACAAAAATGGTTATTCTTTGATAAATTATAAATATATTTACAATCCGTTAACCATGATTCCTTGTGGAAACTTTGAAACTCGAACCTCAGGGAATTTTTGTTAAAAATTTGGCTCCATATGTTATGTAATCAATTTAGGCATACAACATCACAAGATTTGGAAGTTTCATATACAGAGTAAATATTTATACTCATACTTAATGATATTTTTAATTCGTTGCATGGCTGGTTACCATGGCAACGCGCATTTTTCGAAGATTACTGTTTTAAAGCGATATGACCAGTCTTGATCAGGTGCTAGGACAGAAACAAAACATATTTTGCCATAAAACGTTTTGAAGTAAATAAAGAATACATTAAAATGAAAATGATCTCCATGAGTGTCACTGTTCTGACGTCATTTCTAGAAACACGGTACGTTGTACTATATGTGTGAGTATAACTCACAAAAATATGATTCAATAATTTTTTTTCACGAATTTTGAGCCCAAAATCCCGTCTTAAAGACTCCTGCCCTTTATCCAGCTGTCCATTTCTTCCCAGTGACGATTGTTCAAAACAAGAAAAGTTGTCAATTTATTTCTGAATACCGCAGGGGTATATTAATAACTGAACGCACCTGTATACAATAAATGCACAAAAAAGTGATCGGCTGTAGGGTAACTTATAAGTTTCCTTTCCTAAGACAGTATTCAACCTGTAGATGTTCTGCACTTTTATTAGCAAAAGCCGGGAAATGTGATATCCGTACATCTGCAAAGCCAAGCACCGTTGCTGCAAAGCCGAGATAAAATCGTTGAAAAAAATCTACTTTTCACCCTCTCCCGAATATCCCTTGAGTCTAGAGACCGAGGATAGGCGTATAAATGATGCTCTAATGTATTCGCTATCTGACTGAAAAGGCATGTTGTGCGATACACATTACCCCATTTTCTACTTTAAGGCCAAAATCAACATGTCGAAGCTCATCACACGTCAAAAACGGACTACACCAAAACCTAATTATAAATGGTGATCCACTGCTTCATAAGATAGAACCATAGTTGGTGATGTTACAAAACATCGGCATTGATTGTACAATCTATGTACATTCTATTCTTACATTCTAATGTCTAGATTTCTTGGTTAAATGCGCAAATGTTGTATTATCAAGTTTTGTCGCTTAAAATAACAAGCACGCCGAGTGCTGCAATGCTAGGCTTCAGGGAATTTTGACATTCTGTCAGGGAATCGTCAGGGATATTTCAGGGAAATTTGTGTCCGCTCGAGTGTGGCAACCCCATCTTTTCCGACTGTTTCGACATTAATTTTAACATACATGTAAATCGCATTTGTGCCCCACGGAATGAACACCAAACCTTAAGATGACTCCTTTAGAACACCGGGGGCTAGCGGGGACTTATATCCTATAGGCACCGCGTCTGGTCAAACTAGTATATAATACATTTGTATTTTAAGCAGTAGTTCGTGAAACATGCATTTTTTATACTAGAGATATATGAGCGGTGCACTTCCATCATTGCCCATAAGCAACGATCTATTGCTATTGCATTTAGCATAATAAGAAAATATACATGTGTATTCCATCAATTATACAGCTGCGTTCAGTTATTAATATACCCCTGTAATATTCATGAATAAAACTCCTCTTATTTTTGAACAATTGTCATTGGCAAGAAATGGACAGCTGGAAGGACTTGTTTGTATATTTTGTTGCGTATGAGGGTAAATATTTACTCTGTATTTACTCTGTATATAAAATTTCCAGGTCTTGTGATGTTGTATGCCTAAATTGATTACATAATATATGGAGGCCATTTTTAAACAAAATATTCGCTGATATTCGAGTTAGGAACCATGAGTAATGGTTTGTAATTTTATTCGCAATTTACGGAAGATTAACCATTTTGTACTAAGGCTGAAAATTTTTGTGTCTTCATGGGCACTATTTACAAAGTTACACCCTGGGCCCAGTTGTTCAAAACTAACGATGTCGTTAGTTAACGTTTCGTTAAAATTTCAAACGTTAAAATTACAAATACACTGTTATTTTTTTTGTTGAAAAAATGTAAGAATCCTTTGCAGTGCAAAGGATTCTCACATTTTTTTTCAACAAAAAAATAACAGTGTATTTGTTACTTTAGCTGATATTTGCTTAACAAATTTATGTCTTAACGATATCGTTAAGCTAACGATGCTTTGAACAACTGGGTCCTGGTTTTCATTCAGTATGAATTATGTTACGAATATACAACTACGTGAGTGAGCATGTCAGTGTTATTTTTCAAGAAACTAATATTCCACCAGGACGGTTGTACAAAGAAAGCTTGCTAGTGGGTTCCTTCATGAGGTAAGCATGCCTTAAAGCACTGTGAAGCCCCTTCTGGCTTTGTATTCTGCCAAAACGTGTGTTGGCATTTCATCATACAGTTTTATCATTTGTTCTTCCCAACAGAATACCATAGTGGGCTAAATTTATTGTTAGGAAATGACTCGTACATGTATCTCCTCTTTATGATACAGTATTCCAAACCTCTTCTATAGGGTTTAAGTCATGGACATTAACATGCCAATAAAGAATGCGAAAAGAACTAGTATTTATGCTAGGCAGTGTTCTTTGTACTACTCCTAAATCCGCAAAACACATTTCTTGATATTAGAGGGACGTCTGTCTTTTAATGTCCTGGCGATTCCCTTGACTTAAACCATATGCAAGAGGTTTGAAATATCATTAAGATGAGGTATGAGAGATAGCCCAACAATCAAAGCTTCTCTATGAAAGTTCCCTATGGTGTTCTGTGCCGAGAAAACAAATCATAAATCAAACTGTATGGCGGAATTTAAACCCGCATATTGGCAGAATTCAAAGCCAGAGGTGACTCCACAGAGCTTTAAGACATGCTTACCTCATGAAGGAACCGTTAAGTAAGGTTTCTTTGTATAAACGTCCTCGTAGAATATTACTTTTCTTGCAAAATAACACTGACGTGCTCATTTTAAATTGTAACAACCACTTTACCGTGAAATTCTAAAATGCACATTGAATAAAATCAGAGTGTAACTTTGTAAATAGTGCTCATGAAGACACCAAATTTTCCGCCTTAGTACAAAAATTGTTACAATTTCATGAATTGCAAATAATAAGATTACTAACTATTACTCATGGTTCCTTGTGGAATCTTTGAAACTCGAAAATCAGCAATTTTTTGTTTAAAAATTGGGCTCCATACATTATGCAATCAATTTAGGCATACAATATAAAAAAAATCTGGAAATTTTATATACAGAGTAAATATTTACCCTCATACTTAAAAATATATAAACAAATCCTGTTGTCCACTTCTTGCCATCGACGATTTTCAAAAACAAGAAGAGCTGTCAATGTATATGCAGGGGTATATTAATAAGTGATCGCAGCTGTACTGTTTGAACAGACGCGGTGTCTATATGATATAAGTACATACCCACTCTGAGTCACTGGTCCTAGGGTTTGAAGTTCATTCTGTAGTTCAAACACAAATAACGTCATTTTCATAAGCACGACAAGAACAAGATTTTTGTATATTTTCGTCGTTTTTATCTCGGATTTGCAGCACCGATGCACAGATTTACGGTAGCACATTTCCCAACTTTTGCTCAAAGCGCAGCATAGCTCCTACAGGGTGGTATTGCAATTTACGAATAGTTGAACCAATAAAGTCATTGAGATGACTCTTTATCTATATTGTACTACGTCAGTTGGAGAGAGATTCCATAGAATAAACTTTAAACAGTAGTCACACAGTAGCGTATAACCCAAACGCGCGCCGGGCGTATGAAAAATCTCAACACGCTGAAGATTTTGGACGTATAAAACTAATTTGTTCCTTTAACTCGCTTTTGCAGTCACACATTAGCGCGTGACTGAGGCGTGTGCCGGACGTATAAAAAATCTCAAAGTTTTGGAGGACGTTTGTCGTACATCCCAGACACGCTAGGCACGCGCTACAGACGCACTGTATGCGTTTCATGCGCGCTCCAAGCACGCTTGGCACACGTTACAGGTGCGTTCCACACAAACCAACATCCAGTTAAAATCGAAACGCGCACGTAGCGTATACGACGTGCTTGAAACGTGTGCTCGGCGTGTGCTGGGCGTTTTCGAAACGTATTCAACGCGCCTGTAACGCACGTGGAACGTACTTGTAGCGTGTAGGTCACACGCCCGACACACGCCCAACGTCTAGAAAATTTTTAAGCATGTTTAAAATTTTATTTAGCCCAAACGCGCGCGAAACGTGCGCCGACTTTTAGCGACGCGCGCCGGACGTACACCAAGCGTACCCAGCGCGCGCTTAACCCGCGGCGCATTGGACGTGTCTCCGACGTGCGTCTGGCGTATGTGGAAATTTGCATTTTTTTCAACACGCCCGGCGCGCGTTTCACTTATACGCTAATGTGTGACTGCTGTTTTACAACCGATGATAAGTTTCAGCCCAAATGCCGTGGGACATCTTGAATTTTTGTTTCAAAAGTACTGAATTATTGCATTTTTCTGAAAGCCCACAAGCTCGCGTAAATTTTGACCGAGTTGTATCTTTTCTTGAAAGTCAGAAAAATAAATAAGAGATACACTGCCGACAGGGCCAAAATAACAATTATGGCGGTTGTTAATACTTAATATATTTTAAGTTTGATAAATACAGATTCTTCGCAAAAACAAGAACAATTTAAAACCGCGTTTTCTTTTATTATGATCAGCTTTTTAAAATAATAAGAAAGAGCGAGCTCATCAATAATTTTCGTGTAAAATATTTATTTTATTTATTTATTTATTTATTGGCGAATAAATATACTTTTATGTTACAAGATGTTTTATCGTGAAAAAAATGTGTCTACGTACCTGTAGTTCTAATGTAATGCTGGAAATGCTGAAGTAATTTCCTAGAAGAAGGCAACAGTGGGTAGATTGCTGATTTCCATGACACTTTATATACCCTATATCTGTGTTGTCTTTTTCGCATTATACGTCAAAAAGCTGATGAGGTGACGGATCGAAAATTAGATACATCAGGAAAACAATTCCGTGTAATATATACCCCCTTATACCCCACTTTTATAAAACAAAACTGGGGTATGCAGGGGTATACCTATTTTTCTTATTTTTGCTCCAAAACATAGATTGTGGGTACTCGTTAGAACCGCCTCGGCGAGGCGGTTCTAACGTGTACCCACAATTTATGTTTTGAGCAAAAATAAGAACAATATCATTTTTTTTCTAATGAAATTTTCAATTTTTACAGCTGAAAAAAATCTCTGTATATTGCATGGGTAAATTTTCGTAATGTGAAGAACCGAGAATGAGATATCAAAAGACTTCAATATCCTCATAAGAAAGGAACAATGGTACCATTATAACAATCGTTAATCAGTGAACATTACGAAAACACGCACATGCACTATATAACATATATTATTGCATAAATACCCGTGTCACACCATATTAACAGCCATATATTAATGAAAAGAAAGCCATATATTAATATAGCGATTCTCGTGCGCACGTGCTGTTAAAACATGGCTTTTACTTATGCTCGTTACCGGGCGCCACGCAAAACAAGTGCTAGTGATGAGAAACTGAAGTCCGCCCGGAACGAGCATAAAAACTAAATCTTTTACGCGTATGAAAATGTGATGAGGCTGTAAAATATAGTGCACCATATTTCTTTCGTTTCTGCACCTTATTTCCTACGTTTCTGCAGAATTTATGCAATAATAGCTATCAAAAATGATTTTGTTATTCATTAACATTCGCTAGGTCCCTCGGGGAGTGTTGAAAACCTCGGGCTACGCCCTCGGTTTTCAACCTAGCGAATGTTAATAAATGGAAAATCATGTTTGATCCCTATATTTACAGAGATTTTTTCAGCTGTAAAAATTGAACATTTCACCAGAAAATTTTTTGATATTTTTGATATTTTTGCTCAAAACATACATTGTGTATACACGTTAGAACCGCCTCACCGATCAAAAATATTAAAGAAAATTAGGTATACCCCTGTAAACCCCAGTTTTACCATATAAAATTGGGATTTGAGGGGTATTCTTTTCATGGACATGTTTTCCTGATGAAAGGAAGAACCTCATCATGGGAAAACCTTCCTGTGTTAGTCTTGGTACGGTCTACTAAAAAACTAATTGATTATGAAGATCAATAGCAAAAATTTTCTTGAAAATACGAAACTATCTATAGGATTGTTTTGGGAGTGCGAAATTCTTTCTGAATGCGCCATTTCCTGATCATTGCCTCCTTGTGCTTTTTTTGTTATGAAATGATTTTGATCAGATTATTTGCTTAATTTTGTTTCGCAACTATGTTTTGCGTTTGTTGATTTTTTCTCTGGCAATCGTGTGGTGTTTGCATAATTATTAGTTGTAAATGCAATTATTTCTGATTCTATCATAGTTTTCTCAAAATTTAGTGAATATAATTGTTGCGTTTCTTTTTTTGTTCAGTATATAAACAAATAATTTGAAAAACTTGTTGGTGGTCCAAAACTTTTTTTTGCCGAGTATATGTTTTGCGTTTGTTGATTTTTTCTCTGGTAATCATGTGGTGTTTGCATAATTATTAGTTGTAAATGAATCGCTAACCATGAACATCAGTAGAAATAATGTACATTTATTTACACAGTGATTGTGTCCTTTGATGGAACCTTTATTGTAACAAATCACCAGTCATACATAGTTTAATAAACAATTTATTCTTGAAATCACCTTTCCAACACATTTCAATACACAATATAAGGTTGCAAATTGCTGCTGGTCAAACGCGATAACAAATCACTTGCGTATGCCAAACATGTTATGAAACTTAATAGAGCATCAAAATGTATTAAACATATACATACATTAGAGCTGATTTTGCTCTCTACACGAGATTTTAACAGATCATTATGGGGTGCCGTTTTACTATTTATTCCTGATTCCCATAAATGAATCATCGTTATGGATATCCGTAATTCATTTATGTATAATCTTAATTATAAATTAAGGCTATCTTAAAATAATTATGGATATCCTAAATTATTTAAGGATATCCAAAAATGAATACAGGCTATCCATAAATGAATTCAGAATATCCATAAATACATTTAAGGATATCCTAAAATACATTTTTGGATATCCAAACATCATGGTGAATTAAGGATACTCATAATTCGAATTCATGGATGTCCTTAAATCAGCTTATTTAAGGATATTCTTAAATGTATTTATGATATCCAAAAACAGTCTTGAATTTATGATATCCATAATTCAAATTAAGTATATCCATAATTCGAATTTTGGGATATCCATGAATAGGCTGATTTAAGGATATCCATAATTCGATTTAAGGATATCCTAAATTCATTTTTGAAAATCTTCAAAACCAAAAGTCTTACATCTCCCTGGCCCAAGGCAATAAATGGGTCCATAAAATTTCATAAAATTCCAAGCGTGGGTGAAGTCCCATGTTAATTCCCGATACCCTTTAAGAAGCCCTCTGGCTTCAGTTGGCCATGTGGTTCCAGAGGAGAAGAGTTCTGAAAATGGTTGATACTTAGAGAGTTGTACATAATACCTCGGCCTTATGGCTCAGGTGAACAAATAAAAGCCAAACAATGTTGTTTCTAGATTTTATTAAATATAAAATAGAAAAATAAATGCATTTATGGTAATTTCAGTAAAGACGCAAAAGTTTGATTATCACAAAAATACTCTAAAATTGAGAAAGCATGATTTAGTATACATAACACTTAGACACTTAGATTAAAAAAATTCATCATCCATTCATACTGAGTATTTGGGCTCCATCAAAAGAAAACCTAGGACCACTTGTACAAAACCTTGTTAACTTAACGCTGTCACTAAGCTCTCAATTTGTTAATGACATATCGACTTAAAAAGCAAATCTACTGTTATATTTTTGTTGAAAAAGTGTGAGAATCCTTTGCAAAGGATTCTCACATTTTTCCAACAAAAAATAAGTGTATTTGTAATTTTGCCATTTGAAATTTTAATGAATCATTAACTAACAACATAGTTAAATTTGAACAACTGGCCCCTGACTTTTGCATATGTGAAAAAGGTGCAGATCAACTGCAAAAACAGTAACGAAGGATAGTAAGTACCTCTTCTATCTAAATGCAAAACTTCAAGCTTCTAGCCTTATTCTGTGCTTGTACAGAGTGTTTTGTGCGGTACTTAGTCTGAAACTCCAAAGACTGGTTTTCTTACATTGCAGCTCATCAATAAACACCAATAAAGGAAAGTTACAAATTACATCACCGAACATGTCCCTGCAATATGTACCCCTTAAACCCCATTTTCATATAGTAAAACTGAGGTTTACAGGGGTATAGCTATTTTTCTTATTTTTTATCCAAAACATTGATTGTGAGTAATTGTTATAACTGCCTCAACAAGGCAGCTCTAACTTGTTCCCTCAATCAATGTTTGAACAAAAATATAAAATTTTAACAAACTTTGGCCATGAACGATGATATTATACCATGATGCTGGTTTATTTGCTTGGCTGCTATGAATAGCAAAAAAGTCTCTGTATATTGCATGGGCAAGTTTTCATAAGGTGAAATCAAATTTAGCAGGACAGCATAGCTCACCTGAATCTTTAACTATTAAATCTGATTTGAAGTCCATAACCTTGTTCCTCAGGTCACTCAAGTGGGTAGGGATGGCATAGTATAATACTTCAGAACAATATCTAATAACTGGCTTCAACAAGATCTATGAAAAAGTTCAAAAGATATTAACTTCTAAAACTTTAACCAAAAACTTTAACTTTGGAGTAACGCCAACGCCAAGGATAATGCTAATGCCAGAATGAGTGCAATATCCCCACAATATCTCTTCTTTCGAGCTCAAAACAGAAGTACTATAATACTTTTTTTCTACAGATTTTACAAGTCATGCATATGAACTGCCTCAGCTATAGTTTTATCTTGAAACAACTAAGAAAATATTTAAATGCAACAAATGTTGTGATTTAAAATAAAACAACAAACAAACAAAAAAAATCCCTGAAAATTAACACATTTTGATTATCTCTGTTAGTTATAAACTCAAATCCTATAAGATTGCAAACACTTCAACCTCATTATTAGTATTACACACCTTACTATAGCATTAATTTGGACATCACAGTCAGCATTAATTAAGCCTCCACGCAAGGAAACTGGTCTTTGGGTTTTTTGACCAGGTCCGGTACAAACTGGCCTGTACAGTTACAGAATTAGGCTAGATGCTTGAGATTTTGGATTTAGGAAGAAGAGGGATTGTACTATCTGTGTAGGGATAACAAAGGCGCTGATCAGCTGTGCAGTTACTGCACAGCTCATCTGCGCCTTTGTTTTTGCATAGGCAAAACTCCGGTTTTCTCACGATGCGGCTCAATTAAAGGAGAGCCCAATACTGAACTGCAATACATTTAAAATTGACCACCTCCTTAAATAGAAATCTGGGAGTATTCAAACTTCAATAATAATTTTCACTTGATTTTTATGAAAATTGAACCATGTTGTTAAGGGAGATGAGTGCTTTCGTTTACAAACCGTAAGCTTGCCTTTCCTTTATTTATAGCTGTATCATATTCTCTTATAACAGAGTTTCGCATAACTCTTCATACTGAATTTCTTGCCTTGAGGTTATAAAACTTTCTTCATGCACAGTTCAGCTGAGACTAAAATTTTCCCTGCTCATAAATATTAAAATGCCAACAATTGTTGGCATTTTAACATTTATTTGCAGGATAAAATACAGGCTTTGGTGACCTAAACCTGAATTTTCAATTTATTTGGGCTTTGTTGTCATTTATGAGCAATTTAAATTTCATACTCAGCTGAGTTGAGCATGAAAAAAGTTTTATAACCTCGGGGCCTTGTGTGACGAATAGACTTTTCCTTCATTATCAGTAACAGAGTCCACTTTCATTTTAAGGGGCATCAGATATGATTTAAAATTTTCATTTCATTTTAATGAAACTCCTCTATGCAAACAGAATAGCCCCAGGGACACTGTGTTCTGCGGCATCACATCTGCGGCTATACAGTTTGCCTATGTCCAATATAAATAGAGGACAACAGGCTTAAATGTGTTAAAAAGCAGATTTACATTAATGAAGTAGAAATGCATGGTACTTAATGAAAACAATAACCAGAGGACCATTGGTCCTGAGAACGCTCACCTGAAGCCTGATCCTGCAGTATTAAGTAATCATGAAATGACCTTGACCTTGAATACTCACACACCTTTATTGAATTCATAAGTTGTCTGCATCTGCAAAGTTTCAGGTCTCAGGCTGCAATAGTTTCCAAACCCAGTGATTTATGAGAAAACCACAATTTTAATTTTGATATTTAAATGACTTTGGGTCAAGGTCAAGAAATGACCTTGGCCTTCATTAATTACTTACCTTCATTGACTCCATTGGTTGTCTGCATCTAGCAACTTCCAGGTCTCAGACTGCAACAGTTTCCAAAATATCCATTGTTTCCGCCTTTTCCCATGTAAAAGCCTATGTTTCCAAAATTGACCTTGCCGTAAAATAGGTCAAGGTCATCCTATGGTCATCATTTGATCAAACTAGGATGGGCTGGAGTCCCAAATGCTACATACCAAGTTTCGCGAAAATTGACCTGCCGGTTCTGGAGAAGAAAATTTTTGAGTGATTTTTACCATATATGGGCGTGGCGGCCATCTTGGTAATGTGACCTGGATTTCGCGATCAAACTTTCGTCTCCCCTACCCATGTATGCTCCACATAAAATTTCACTTTGATTGGCCCAGCAGTTTCAGAGAAGAAGATCTTTGAAAAGTGTGTATGGACAACAGAGAGATGACCTTGACCTACATTAATCACATACCTTCATCTACTCCATTAGTTGTTTGCATCTACCACTTTTCAGGCATCAGGCTGCAATAGTTTTCAAAAAATCCATACTTTTCACTTTTTCCCATGTAAAAGCCTATGTTTCCAAATTTGACCTTGCCATAAATTAGGTCAAGGTCATCCAAGGGTCATCATTTTATCAAACTATGATGGGCTGAAGTCCCCGATGCTACATACCAAGTTTCGTGGAAATCGACCAACCGGTTCTGGAGTAGAAGATTTTTGAGTGGTTTTTACCATATATGGGCGTGGCAGCCATCTTGGTCATGTGACCTGGATTTCGCGATTAAACTTTTGTCTCCCCTACCCATGGATGCTCCACATAAAATTTCACTTTGATTGGCCCAGCAGTTTCAGAGAAGAAGATCTTTGAAAAGTGTGTATGGATGACAGACTGGCCAAGGTCAAGAGATGACCTTGACCTACATTAATCACATACCTTCATCTACTCCATTAGTTGTTTTTATCTACCACTTTTCAGACATCAGGCTGCAATAGTTTTCAAAAAATCCATAGTTTTCACTTTTTTCCATGTTAAAGCCTATGTTTCCAAAATTGACCTTGCCGTAAATTAGGTCAAGGTCATCTTAGGGTCATCATTTTATCAAACTATGATGGGCTGGAGTCCCAAATGCTACATACCAATTTCATGAAAATCGGCCTGCCGGTTCTGGAGAAGAAGATTTTTGAGTGGTTTTTACCATATATGGGCGTGGCAGCCATCTTGGTCATGTGACCTGGATTTCGCAATCAAACTTTCGTCTCCCCTACCCATGGATGCTCCACATAAAATTTCACTTCGATTGGCCCAGCAGTTTCAGAGAAGAAGATCTTTGAAAAGTGTGAATGGATGACAGACTGGCCAAGGTCAAGAGATGACCTTGACCTAAATTAATCACATACCTTCATCTACTCCATTAGTTGTTTGCATCTGCCACTTTTCAGGCCTCAGGCTGCAATAGTTTTCAAAAAATCCATAGCTTTCACTTTTTCCCATGTAAAAGCCTATGTTTCCAAATTTGACCTTGCCGTAAAATAGGTCAAGGTCATCCAAGGGTCATCATTTTATCAAACTATGATGGGCTGAAGTCCCTGATGCTACATACCAAGTTTCGTGGAAATCGGCCCACCGGTTCTGGAGAAGAAGATTTTTGAAGGGTTTTTACCATCTTGGTCATGTGACCTGGATTTCGCGATCAAACTTGAAATGCCACTACCCAAGGAGGCTCCACATAAAATTTAAACTAGATCGGCAAAGCGGTTTCAGAGAAGAAGATCTTTGAAATTGTGGACGACGACTACGACGGACGGACGACGGACGGACGCCGGATCATGGCCATCCTATAAGCTCACCTTGTGAGCCTTCGGCTCAGGTGAGCTAATAAAGTAATAATAAAACAACTAATGCACTAGTCATTTGTAACCATCGCCCCCTCCCCGTACCCACAGGGGAGGGCGGGGCATAGCCATGAAAATGAGCGGGGTTTTGAACAAAGTTTTGCCACGGTAATTCTGGGTAAATACCCGGGGTTTGCTTTATATAGGCAAAAAGGGCTGTGAAATGAAAAGACAGCAGGCTGCAGGGGAAAACAGCAGTAGTTTTACCAATGAGCAGTCCCTGCAGGGTGGGGCTTTTAGCAGGAATTTGCTGGACCAAAAGTCAAAGTCCCCGCTATTCCCCAGAGGTGGGGGGGGCATGGTTACAAGTGATTAGTGCATAAAACAACAGGACAAACTTCCACCTTTCCAGAAGGTATGACAAACTATATCACAGATACAGTGTATATAGACAAATAAACAGATACAATGATAAACAAAGAGACCCAGCTCTTCCTGTCTGGACGAAATCAATTTATATCAACATCAAAATATTCAAAGCAATGATACGAAGTACATCAAAATACTGTAAGTTCGGAAATGTTCGTAATAACTTAATTTTTGTGAATATTCCTGAATTTGTTGCCTCGCAAATTCAAAGTTCTCGCTAATAAAGAATTAGTTTAAGCAAAAAGGACTACAGGAAGCTCATTTGCGACTTAAAGAAATCACGAAAAACTGAGAAATGGAAAATCTGCGAAATAAAAGTCACGCAACAATTTCCGAATTTACAGTATACAAAACAATGAAACAAAGTACTGAATTACAACTAAGAGCAGGTTGGTACATCATGCTATGACCTCAGAAGACTGAATCAAATTGCTATAACAAATTATATTAGTCATTAAATAGAACAAAAATACTGAAAGATCATTTTGATCTAAGCGTTTGATACCATGCATGTATAAAATGATAAAACTATCACTAAATGCAACTGATAATGGTTCTTGAAAAGATTTTCTTCCTGAAATTGTTTAGTAACACTTGGAAACATGCAACTGAGAACTATCTATTAAAGTGGACCTTAACCATACAAAATACTGTATCCTATCCACAACTGATCCAGTCAGCAAGCTACTCTTGTACGAGAAGAAATCAATATGTCCTGCCTTTTTATTCATTCGGTCGAGGGTATAAATTGGTCAATATCGTAGTGATTTAATCATTTTTAGACACACAAAATTTGCCAGAAATATTTTGGATTTCATGCACCGAGTTGAAAACAAGTAGCCCAAGGGCAACGATCGCTCACCTGAAAGTCAACAAGTACAGTCACTGGACAAAGTAATTGGGGTTTTTACCATATATGGGTATGGTGGCCATCTTGGTCATGTGACCTTGAAACCCTACTTACATCAGCAGAAGAGCTCTTGTCTGGATTGTGTATCCTCTTTTCTGCCATTTTGGTTCACTTGAAAAAATCATGTAACAAAGTCAGGGTCCTATAATGACCCCCGGGGTGGGGCCATATTTGACCCCAGGGGCAAGATTGGCAGGATTTATGTAGAGCTCCACATGACAAAGTTGTATATCAAATATACAAACTTTGTGTCATGCTGTTGCAGAGACGATTTTTCATATATTTCCATTTTAAGTCTATGGTAGATAATGACAAGCCTGGGGCGTGGCCTGTATGGACCCCAGGGGCACCGTTGGCAGCATTTATAAAGGAGAGTATTATACATTGGTCCACACAACATATGAAAGCTCTGGGCCATATGGTTTCGGAAAAGAAGATTTTTTTAAGTTTATCCCATGATGCCCCTGGGGCGGGGCCCATATGGACCCCAGGGGCACGGTTGGCAGGATTTATAAAGAGGGCCAATATACATTGCTACACACAAAATATGAAAGGTTTGGGTCTTGTGGTTTCGGAGAAGAAGATTTTTTAAAGTTTTTCACATGATGCCCCTGGGGCAGGGCCCGTATGCACCCCAGGGGCACGGTTGGCAGGATTTATAAAGAGGACCACTATACATTGCTACACACAAAATATGAAAGCCTTGGGCCTTGTGGTTTCGGAGAAGAAGATTTTTTTATGTTTTTCCCATTATAAGACTATGGGAGCTAATGACCCCCAGGGCGGGGCCATTTTTTACCCCAGGGGCATGATTGGCAGGATTTATATAGAGGACCACTAAACATTGCTACACACAAAATATGAAAGCTTTGGGCCTTGTGGTTTCAGAGAAGAAGATTTTTTTTTATGTTTTACACATGACGCCCCCGGGGCGGGGCCTGTTTATAGCCCCAGGGGCATGGTTGGCAGGATTTATAAAGAGGACCATTATACATAGCTACACACAAAATATAAAAGCTCTAGGCCTTGTGGTTTTGGAGAAGAAGATTGTTTTATGTTTTTCCCATTGTAAGTCTATGGGAGCTATCTGTTGCCATGGAAACCAGAGTTCTGATCTGACGTGGCCCAAAACCTAATGCAACCTTTCCCCCTCCTCAATGATGCTTAAGATGAAATTTGATCAAGATTAGCCTAGTTGTCTTAGAGATATTTAAGTTCGAAAATGTGAACGGACGCACGCACTCACGTGCACACTCATGCACGCACCGACGGACGACGGCTCGACTATTATACTATAAGCTCACCTTTGAGCCTTCGGCTCAGGTGAGATAAAAATAATAAGGACCTACAAACACTTGCAGAGCTTTCATTAAATGTTAAATTTTTTATATTTTCTGCTTTGAATTCAGTAAGGTCACAGCGATAAATACCAATAACTCACCTCAAACATGATCAATGACCTCATTCCGGACCAGATCAATGTTTTTCAATTTTGTGTGCGTGTGTGTGTGTGTGTGTGTGTGTATGTGTGTTGTCTCGACATTGACCTTGTCAAGTTAGGCACATGCAAATGATAACAATCAAAGGTGACTTTCAATAAGTTAAAAATAAAAAAAAAAAAAAAAAAAGTAAATTGAGCGTACTCTTTAAAATCCAACCCTCTAGATTCATCTAATGAGCACATACACTTATTTTCATGGAGAAATGAAGAATATGATCTGAGATTTCTGGTTTGTCCACCACTATAATCTGTATGTTGAGATTCTACTGCTCCTCTTCCACCTGTTCTCCTTTCCTCATCTTGTCAATCACCTGAAACACAAACCATCCAGAACTAGAAATGCGTGTTTGTAAAACACTATGCCCCCAACTGTATACTTGTCCCTAAACTGGCAGTTTGTATGATTCATTTATTTCATTCGAATGCAGTCAAAATTAATTTCCTGAAGAAGCTGTCGGTTGCGTCTGTTTTGACCTCGATCCAAAAACAGAATGTAAGCTTTTTTGCAGGCGAGTTAGAAATGAAGTAAAAATTTAAAAATGGAGTAATTTTGTCAAAATTTGACAGAGAGTCCTCAAAAGTTAATCAGATGATCTTCTCAGCCCCAACCAGCATACCAAATATGAAATACGTTTTGAGATATCTTGCACACAAGATTTTCAAAATTTGTTTTCAAAGGGACATTATTCCAACAAGGGGCATAACACGTACATGAAAAAAATACAGGCCAACTATTTTTAAGAGGAATCTGTATATGAAATTTCAAAACCCTAGCATTCACCGTTCAAAGGTTTCAAATTTCACCGAAAAGTGGAAAAATCAATCAAAATTTCAAAATTCTGTATTTTTCACTTTGTAAAAATTTGAGGGAAAGTTCTCAAAAGTTAATCAGGTCGTCTACTTCTCAGCCCCAACAAGTGTACCAAATATGAAGGCTCTAGCTTCAATACTTTTTGAGATATCTTGCGCACAAGATTTTCAAATTTTGTTTTCAAAGGGACATAACTCAAACTAGAAATGCGTGTTTGTAAAACACTATGCCCCCAACTGTATGCTTGTCCCTAAACTGGCAGTTTGTATGATTCATTTATTTCATTTGAATGCAGTCAAATTTAATTTCCTGAAGAAGCTGTCGGTTGCGTCTGTTTTGACCACGATCCAGAAACAGAATGTAAGCTTTTTTGCAGGCGAGTTAGAAATGAAGTAAAAATTTAAAAATGGAGTAATTTTGTCAAAATTTGACAGAGAGTCCTCAAAAGTTAATCAGGTGATCTTCTTCTCAGCCCCAACCAGCATACCAAATATGAAGGCTCTATAGCTAGCTAGCTCAAATACATTTTGAGATATCTTGCACACAAGATTTTCAAAATTTGTTTTCAAAGGGACATTATTCCAACAAGGGGCATAACACATACATGAAAAAAATACAGGCCAACCATTTTTTAAGAGGAATCTGTATATGAAATTTCAAAACCCTATCATTCACCGTTCAAAGGTTTCAAATTTCACCGAAAAGTGGAAAAATCAATCAAAATTTCAAAATTCTGTATTTTTGTAAAAATTTGATGGAAAGTTCTCAAAAGTTAATCAGGTCATCTACTTCTCAGCCCCAACCAGTATACCAAATATGAAGGCTCTAGCTTCAATACTTTTTGAGATATCTTGCACACAAAATTTTCAAATTTTGTTTTCAAAGGGACATAACTCAAAAAAGGGGCATAACTTGGCCATACAAAAAAATATGGGTCAACTATTTTATCACGAGGAATGTGTATATGAAATTTCAAAACCCTAGCATTCACCGTTCAAAAGTTTCAAATTTCACCGAAAGTGGAAAAATCAATCAAAATTTCAAAATTCTGTATTTTTGTAAAAATTTGACAGAAAGTTCTCAAAAGTTAATCAGGTCATCTACTTCTCAGCCCCAACAAGTGTACCAAATATGAAGGCTCTAGCTTTAATACTTTTTGAGATATCTTGCACACAAGATTTTCAAATTTTGTTTTCAAAGGGACATAACTCAAAAAAGGGGCATAACTTGGCCATACAAAAAAATACGGGTCAACTATTTTATCATGAGGAATGTGTATATGAAATTTCAAAACCCTAGCATTCACCGTTCAAAAGTTTCAAATTTCACCGAAAAGTGGAAAAATCAATCAAAATTTCAAAATTCCGTATTTTTGTAACAATTTGACGGAAAGTTCTCAAAAGTTAATCAGGTCATCTACTCCTCAGCCCCAACAAGTGTACCAAATATGAAGGCTCTAGCTAAAATACTTTTTGAGATATCTTGCACACAAGATTTTCAAATTTTGTTTTCAAAGGGACATAACTCAGAAAAGGGGCGTAACTCGGACATGAAAAAAAATACGGGTCAACTATTTTTTCATGAGGAATACGCATATGAAATTTCAAAACCCTAGCATTCACCATTCAAAAGTTAACACACACACACACACACACACACACACACAGACAGACAGACAGACAGACAAGCCGAAAGCAATATGCCCTTCCAACTTTTTCAAAGTTGGGGGCATAAAAAGGGGCATAACTTGGCCATACAAAAAAATACGGGTCAACTATTTTATCATGAGGAATGTGTATATGAAATTTCAAAACCCTAGCATTCACCGTTCAAAAGTTTCAAATTTCACCGAAAAGTGGAGAAATCAATCAAAATTTCAAAATTCCGTATTTTTTGTAAAAATTCGACAGAAAGTTCTCAAAAGTTAATCAGGTCATCTACTTCTCAGCCCCAACAAGTGTACCAAATATGAAGGCTCTAGCTTTAATACTTTTTGAGATATCTTGCACACAAGATTTTCAAATTTTGTTTTCAAAGGGACATAACTCAAAAAAGGGGCATAACTTGGCCATACAAAAAAATACGGGTCAACTATTTTATCATGAGGAATGTGTATATGAAATTTCAAAACCCTAGCATTCACCGTTCAAAAGTTTCAAATTTCACGGAAAAGTGGAAAAATCAATCAAAATTTCAAAATTCCGTATTTTTGTAAACATTTGACGGAAAGTTCTCAAAAGTTAATCAGGTCATCTACTCCTCAGCCCCAACAAATGTACCAAATATGAAGGCTCTAGCTTAAATACTTTTTGAGATATCTTGCACACAAGATTTTCAAATTTTGTTTTCAAAGGGACATAACTCAGAAAAGGGGCGTAACTCGGACATGAAAAAAAATACGGGTCAACTATTTTTTCATGAGGAATGTGCATATGAAATTTCAAAACCCTAGCATTCACCATTCAAAAGTTAACACACACACACACACACACACGCACACACAGACAGACAGACAGACAGACAAGCCGAAAGCAATATGCCCTTCCAACTTTTTCAAAGTTGGGGGCATAATAACATGTCAGTAAAAAGTATACCCACTTTTATACAGAAAAACTGGGCTTTGCAGGGGTAAAGCTACATGTATTTTTCTTATTTTTGATCCAAAACATAGATTGTGGGTACTCGTTAGAACCGCCTCGGCAAGGCGGTTCTAACGTGTACCCACAATCGATGTTGTGAGCAAAAATAACAAAAATATCAAAATTTTTCCAATGAAAAATCTCAATTTTTGCAATTGAAAAATTTGCTGTATATTGCATGAGTAAGTTTTCGTAATGATCAAGTATATGGTAAATAACTACCCAGTGACCAAAAACAAACCGATTTATCACGCTCGGATTAGTAAACAGATGAAATGGCAAGCTTTCAGAGAGCCATTTCATCTGTTTACAGTGCAAGGGTGATAAATCGGTCTATTTTTGGTCATGGGGTAGTTATTCACTTTATAATGCAATGAAATTCGCAGAAGGACTCCTCAAAATTTGCCACCATAGCAGTTCATTAGTTTCCAGGATGAGCCTGTCTAGTGTAGTCAAGAATTGTGTGCAAACTTACCATCTTCAATCTTGCTATCTCTTTGTTGTCAGCATTCTTGCTAGCATCATTGGTAATCAGTTTCACTCTAGACGCATACCTGTCGAAAATAGAATGCACACTTAGTGTCACTCCAGATGCATATCTGTTCAAAATAGAATGCACACTTAGTGTCACTCCAGATGCATATCTGTTCAAAATAGAATGCACACTTAGTGTCACTCCAGATGCATATCTGTTCAAAATAGAATGCACACTTAGTGTCACTCCAGATGCATATCTGTTCAAAATAGAATGCATAGTTAGTTTCACTCTAGACGCATATTTGTTCAAGTTAGTTTTACTTGAGATGCATATCTGTTCAAAATTGAATGTAGTTAGTTTCACTCCAGATGCATATCTGTTCAAAATAGAATGCACAGTTAGTTTCACTCTAGACGCATATTTGTTCAAGTTAGTTTTACTTGAGATGCATATCTGTTCAAAATAGAATGTACAGTTAGTTTCACTCTAGGCATATATCTGTTCAAAATAGAATGTAGTTAGTTTCACTCTAGATGCAAATCTGTTCAAAATAAAATTTTGTTTGTTTCAATCTAGATGCATATCTTTTTAAAATAGAATGTAGTTAGTTTCACTCTAGACACATATCTGTTCAAAACAGAATGCAGTTAGTTTCACTCTAGATGCATATCTGTTCGAAATAGAACGGATAACTAATTTCGCTCTGGACGCATATCTGTTCAAAACAGAATGCATGGTTAGTTTCATTCTAAAAGCATTGTCTGTTCAAAATAGAATGAACAGTCAGCGTCACCAAAGACAGAAATCAAAAAGAATGCAGAGTAATACAGTAGAGTCTGAACTAGAACATAGAGAAAAAGCACATAGCGAGCACTTTCTATGAATCCCCGAGTTAAATAACAGTCCATTTCTCTAACAGGGTCACGAAACTTTAAATTTAAAGTCAATATTTCATGTTTAAACAGGAAGATCATGGAACTTACATATATGTTTTATATATGCATTATTAAGGCACAGATGTTGGTGTTTTGTGATCAAATCTGGTGGAGGAAACCGGAGATCCTGAGGAAAACCACCGGCTTTAGATGGGCGACCACTACCTATGCATTGTCCAAGAGGGAAGGACAGATGAAAATTAATATACATGTACTTTCTACATCACATAAAAGTTACTTGAGCCCCATCGTGAGAAAACCCAATGTTTTGTATATGCAAAAACAGGTTTAGATCAGCTTCAGGGCAGCAATGCTGATCAGTGCCTTTGTTATCACTTCAAAGATAGTACAACTCTTCTACTTTCTAAATCCCAAAAAAAATTCCAGCCTCTAACCATTTTCAGTGCTTGTACATCTCGGTTTGTGTCGGATCTGTTCGGAAACCACACTGATGGTTTTCTCATGTCACAGCTCTTATTGTATAATGCTAGTTAAGACATTGACTAATTTCTTGAGATTTAAGTCAAAGATGTACAGTTTTTGTGAGATTGACGTCAAAGATATACAATTTTTATTGAGACTTACGTCAAAGATATAACTGTCTCATCACAGTTATAGTCTGCAGGTGAGATGTTGACAAACATGAGAGTTTTGGCATTGCCTCCGAGGGAGTCCTGCATCAACATTGTCAATTTATGGTTCCTGTATGGTATAAACTGCTGTTCACTGCTCAATGCTGAGATAACATCACCAAGGGCTGATAGGGATTTATTGATAGACATGGCTTCCTATAACACATAGATGCAATGCAATGTGTTAATTTAGAGAAAATACATAGAAGAACACAGTAAGTTATATTATTTTATTAATCTTTTAACTATTAACTGTGTTTCATCATATATATACGTATGATGTAGCCTCCTTGCTTTTCATTGATAGGTAGCCTGCCTCATTTGAGCCTCGACGCGAGAAAACCGGTCTTCGGGGTTTCCGACCAGGTCCGACACAAACCGGGCTGTACAAGCTCAGAAAAGAGCTAGAAGCTTGAAATTTCGGATTTAAGAAGAAGAGGAAATATACTATCCGTGTAGCGAAAACAAAGGCGCTGATCAGCTTCGCGGTTACCGCGAAGCTGATCTGCGCCTTTGTTTTCGCCTAGGCAAAAATCCGGTTTTCTCACAATGCGGCTCATTTAATATTCACTAGTATTGGATTAAAATTTATAAAAATTTCAAACGAATAACTGTATAATTCAGACTGCAAACCATTTTGAATGAAGTTCATAAGAAACACTCGACTAGGTGCATTCCACAATTTATTGTCCAGGCTTTCTACATTCTACAATACAAATTTTCAAACCACTAACAAACCAGAGTCCTGTTGCATAAAACTCTATTACTCTTAATTGCAGGTTAAAGTCCCAGTTAACTTAATGACAGCTTTACCACTGTTGCATTATTGTCTATGAAAATCAACATTAGCGATCTACTTAAAGCTGCCATTAGCTAATGTAGCTCCGAAGGTACTTTAAAATTGTTTTATGCTGCAGAAAGTCAGCAAGGTATGTGTACCCACAAACTATGTTTTGAGCAAAAATAAGAAAAATATATTAAAAAAATCTACTGAAAATTTCCATTTTTACAACTTAAGGATAATTTGTATATAACATAGGCATGTTTTCATAGCATTACCTTAAGCTGGTCTGCAGTTGCGCCTGTTTTACCGACTCTCTCACTACCCGCCAAATCAACCAAACTCAGCTGAAAACAGTCAACATTGCTCTTATAATTATATGACCCACAGCACCAGAAAACCAATCTGCATATGCAAAAACAAAGACGCAGATCAGCTTTGCAGTTACTGAGAAGCTGATCAGTTATGCAAAATGTTGTGTGTCTTTTTCACATTGCTGCTCATTTTATTTTCAGACCCATTAGCTTCTTCTTGTCATTGTGCGCATATAATTTTCTTAAACTAGGGTCATAAAATCTGTTCCGTACATCATCATTTTTTTTTATTTTTATTTTTTTTTTATTTATTATTATTATTTTTTTTTATAAATAATTAATTTTCTTCCTGTGTTTATTTGTTGTTCTACACCATGTATAGTTTGATAGTACCTTTCCCTTGGTAATGTTGCCTGTGTTTTTATTGGTGGACTCCATGACAATACCAATGATAAGATGGGACCTGGAACTCTCCGCATTCATCTCTGAAAAACAATGAAACATGGGTGCTGCATATTTGACCCCAGGGGCATCATTGGCACAATTTATGTGGAGGACCATTAGCCATTGCCACATACCAAATATCAAAACTGTGGGCCCTGTGGTTTCAGAGAAGATTTTTTTTCTATTAAAACATATATGTTGCCATGGCAACCAGAGTTCCAGTCCGATCTGCCTCAAAACAAGACACAACCTTTCCTACTGCCCAGTAATGATGATGTGTATAATTTGATCAAGATCTGCCTACTGGCTTTGGAGATACCAATGTTTGAATGCTTTCCTACAGTAAGTCTATAGAGACTACTGACCCCCGGGTTGTGGCCAAATTTGACCCAAGGGGCATGACTGGCATAATTTATAATGGGGAATACCAAACATTGCTACATACAAAATATGGAAACTCTGGGACTTGTGGTTCAGAAAATGGATGTTATTTTTTAGTTTTTTTTCCCCACTGCAAGTCTATGGGAGCTATCTTTTGCCATGGAAACCACAATTTTGATACAATCTGCTCCAAAACTTGATGCAATCAATCCCTAACCGAATGATGGTTCACATTAATTTTGATCAAGATCAGCCAATTAGTTTCAGAAATATTATTCTTTAAAATTGTGGATGGACGGACGGACGACGGATGCCTGCCTATCCTATAAGCTCACCTGTGAACCTTCGGCTCAGGTGAGATAACAAAGAAGAAGAATTTTGGTAGAGAGATCTGAACTTTCAAATAGGGAGATGTATAAGATATATAGCGAAATTCAGAACTTCAAAATAGGGAGATTTTCTCTGAAATAGGGGGATCCCTCCGAAATAGGGAGATATCACATGTATGGGATAGCGCTTGCGAGCGCTTTGTAACTATTTGCTATGCAAATGTGTATTAAAGAAAGGCTACCGAGTGCTACATAACGTTCCTGTAGCTGCTTTTTTGGAAAGCAGCCTGCCATTGGCAACGAGATGATAACAGCCAGTAAACCTAAATCCTGAAACTCTTGCAAAATGAATCCTTAACTGACATAAAGGTATCATGTTCTTGAATAAAAAATATATATCTTAAAATGACTAAATATCAATTGAAATTAGTCAATTAAAGATTTATTTATTGCAAGAATATGGTTTAAATAATTAAAACAATATTCTGACCTTGGCCCAGCCCACTCTGGCTCCTGAACTTCATCACCCCTGGGGCCTCAGCCCAGCCTACCCTGACTCCTGAACTTTATCACCCCTGCCAGCCCACTCTGACTCCTGAACTTTATCACCCCTGGGGCCTTAGCCCAGCCCAGTCTGACTCCTGAACTTTATCACCCCTGGGGCCTTGGCCCAGCCCACCCTGACTCCTGAACTTTATCACCCCTGTGGTCTTGGCCCAGCCCATCCTGATGGATGTGGCAGGGATGCAAAGGAACAAGGAAGATGACCAGAGGACCATTGGTCCTGAGAACGCTCACCTGAAGCCTGATCTTGGTGTATTAAGTCATGATGAAATGACCTTGACCTTGAATACTCACACACCTTTATTGACTTCATAAGTTGTCTGCATCTGCAAAGTTTCAGGTCTCAGGCTGCAATAGTTTCCAAACCCAGTGATTTTCTGAGAAAACCATAATTTTAATTTTGATATTTAAATGACCTTGGGTCAAGGTCAAGAAATGACCTTGGCCTTCATTAATTACTTACCTTCATTGACTCCATTAGTTGTCTGCATCTAGCAACTTTCGGGCCTCAGGCTGCAACAGTTTCCAAAATATCCATTGTTTTCGCTTTTTCCCATATAAAAGCCTATGTTTCCAAAATTGACCTTGCCGTAAAATAGGTGAAGGTCATCCTAGGGTCATCATTTCAACAAACTATGATGGGCTGGAGTCCCAAATGCTACATACCAAGTTTCATGAAAATCGGCCTGCCGGTTCTGGAGAAGAAGATTTTTGAGTGGTGTTTACCATATATGGGCATGGCAGCCATCTTAATCATGTGACCTGGATTTCACGATCAAACTTTCGTCTCCCCTACCCATGGATGCTCCACATAAAATTTCACTTTGATTGACCAAGCAGTTTCAGAGAAGAAGATCTTTGAAAAGTGTGTATGGACGACAGACAGGCCAAGGTCAAGAGATGACCTTGACCTAAATTAATCACATACCTTTGGCTTCATCTACTCCATTAGTTGTTTGCATCTACCACTTTTCAGGCCTCAGGCTGCAATAGCTTTCAAAAAATCCATAGTTTTCAATTTTTCCCATGTAAAAGCCTATGTTTCCAAAATTGCCATTGCCGTAAAATAGGTCAAGGTCATCGTAGGGTCATCATTTGATCAAACTATGATGGGCTGAAGTCCAAAATAATACATACCAAGTTTCATGAAAATCGGCCCACCGGTTCTGGAGAAGAAGATTTTTGAGTGGTTTTTACAATATATGGGCGTGGCGGCCATCTTGGTCATGTGACCTGGATTTCGCGATCAAACTTTTTCGCGATCAAACTTTCGTCTCCCCTACCCATGGATGCTCCACATAAAATTTCACTTTGATTGGCCAAGCAGTTTCAGAGAAGAAGATCTTTGAAAAGTGTGTATGGACGACAGACTGGCCAAGGTCAAGAGATGACCTTGACCTAAATTAATCACATACCTTCATCTACTCCATTAGTTGTTTGCATCTACCACTTTTCAGGCCTCAGGCTGCAATAGTTTTCAAAAAATCTATAGTTTTCACTTTTTCCCATGTAAAAGCCTATGTTTGCAAATTTGACCTTGCCGTAAAATAGGTCAAGGTCATCCAAGGGTCATCATTTTATCAAACTATGATGGGCTGAAGTCCCAAATGCTACATACCAAGTTTCGTGGAAATCGGCCTACCAGTTCTGGAGAAGAAGATTTTTGAAGGGTTTTTACCATATATGGGCGTGGCGGCCATCTTGGTCATGTGACCTGGCTTTCGCGATCAAACTTGAAATGCCACTACCCAAGGAGGCTCCACATAAAATTTCAAGTAGATCTGCCATGCGGTTTCAGAGAAGAAGATCTTTGAAATTGTGTACGACGGACGGACGGACGACGGACGGACGGACGGATGCCGGATCATGGCCATCCTATAAGCTCACCTTGTGAGCCTTTGCCTCAGGTGAGCTAAAAATGGTTTCATCAATATTATGACTGCATGAATTTTGACTGCTGAAACTTGGTGCAGAAGAAAATTTCACCGTAAATGTGACAGAAAACATCTGTTCAGTTCAGAATACAAAATTCTAGCTTTCTGATAGGACCAATACATTGTCTTTGTTGTCTTCGTTCACATTTTCGGGTTCATCAATTTTGAAAAGCAATCTAACTTAACGAACCATTGCACTGAATGAACAAAACACAGACAAGCCTAGAACAAAGAATTTGTGTTATGCAACTGAAGCCTGAGTACAGATACATTATGTTTTCAGACAAATTCAATGACTTAATTCAATTTTTCAATTTAATTTTACTAAGCTTACAAACTTTTTTTTTAAGTTTACAAACTTTTGTAAACATTTTTGACGTTTGCCATCCAATATAACCACCAGAGGACCATTGGTCCTGAGAACGCTCACCTGAAGCCTGATCTTGGAGTATTAAGTCATCATGAAATGACCTTGACCTTGAATACTCACACACCTTTATTGACTTCACAGGTTGTCTGCATCTGCAAAGTTTCAGGTCTCAGGCTGCAAAAGTTTCCAAACCCAGTGATTTCTGAGAAAACCATAATTTCAATTTTGATTTTTAAATGACCTTGGGTCAAGGTCAACAAATGACCTTGGCCTTCATTAATTACTTACCTTCATTGACTCCATTAGTTGTCTGCATCTAGCAACTTTCAGGTCTCAGGCTGCAACAGTTTCCAAAATATCCATTGTTTTCGCCTTTTCCCATGTAAAAGCCTATGTTTCCAAAATTGACCTTGCTGTAAAATAAGTCAAGGTCATCCAAGGGTCATCATTTTATCAAACTATGATGGGCTGAAGTCTCCGATGCTACATACCAAGTTTCGCGTAAATCGGCCAGCCGGTTCTGGAGAGGAAGATTTTTGAGTGGTTTTTACTATAGTTGGGCATGGCGGCCATCTTGGTCATGTGACCCGAATTTGGCGATCAAACTTTTGTTCCCCCTACCCATGGACGCTCCACATAAAATTTCACTTTGATTGGCCAAGCAGTTTCAGAGAAGAAGATCTTTGAAAAGTGTGTATGGACGACAGACTGGCCAAGGTCAAGAGATGACCTTGACCTAAATTAATCACTCCATTGGTTGTTTGCATCTACCACTTTTCAGGCCTCAGGCTGCAATAGTTTTCAAAAAATCCAAAGTTTTCACTTTTTCCCATGTAAAAGCCTATGTTTCCAAATTTGACCTTGCCGTAAAATAGGTCAAGGTCATCCAAGGGTCATCATTTTATCAAACTATGATGGGCTGAAGTCCCCGATGCTACATACCAAGTTTCGTGGAAATCAGCCCACCCGTTCTGGAGAAGAAGATTTTTGAGCGGTTTTTACCATATATGGGCGTGGCGGCCATCTTGGTCATGTGACCTGGATTTCACGATCAAACTTTCGTCTCCCCTACCCATGGATGCTCCACATAAAATTTCACTTTGATTGGCCAAGCAGTTTCAGAGAAGAAGATCTTTGAAAAGTGTGTATGGACGACAGACTGGCCAAGGTCAAGAGATGACCTTGACCTAAATTAATCACATACCTTCATCTACTCCATTAGTTGTTTGCATCTACCACTTTTCAGGCCTCAGGCTGCAATAGTTTTCAAAAAATCCATAGTTTTCACTTTTTCCCATGTAAAAGCCTATGTTTCCAAATTTGACCTTGCCGTAAAATAGGTCAAGGTCATCCAAGGGTCATCATTTTATCAAACTATGATGGGCTGAAGTCCCCGATGCTACATATCAAGTTTCGTGGAAATCGGCCCACCGGTTCTGGAGAAGAAGATTTTTGAGCGGTTTTTACCATATATGGGCGTGGCGGCCATCTTGGTCATGTGACCTGGATTTCGTGATCAAACTTGAAATGCCACTACCCAAGCAGGCTCCACATAAAATTTCAACTAGATGGGCCAAGCGGTTTCAGAGAAGAAGATCTTTGAAATTGTGGACGACGGACGGACGGACGACGGACGACGGACGGACGGACGGACGCCGGATCATGGCCATCCTATAAGCTCACCTTGTGAGCCTTCGGCTCAGGTGAGCTAATAATGTGTGTTTTAAAAGGTTGTAAAATCAGAAACTTTCAAAGCAATAAACTAAGTTTTAGCCTACTTGTAGATGCTGTATGCCTGTTGATGCTGCCCTCCTCAAACAAAGCAAACAATTCTTTGGCGTTCCTGGCATCTTTGATGACAGCCCCTTGTATATACACCATCCCCTTCTTGTCTTTCTTGATCTCCAGCTTCTCCTAGAATACAACATAGTAGCCCAATGCACTAAGTGTGAAGCAAAAACCAAGGCGCTGATCACCTGTGCAGTTAATGTACAGCTGATCTGCACCACCTTTGTTTTCGCATGTGCAAACTGTTGGTTTTTTGATGCGGCAACTCACATAGTAACCCATTTGTGACATAGGAGCTGTGACATGAGAAAACCAATGATGTGGTTTCCAAATTAGGCCGACACTAACTGGCCTGTACAGTCACAGAAGCAGGCTACAAACTCAAAATTTTGGATTTAAAATGAAGAGGAATTGTACTATCTGTGTAGCAAGGCGGTTCTAACGAGAACCTACATCATAAATGAGAAAATTAGGTATACCCCTTCAAACCCCAATTTTTCTATATAAAAGTGGGGTATATGGGGGTATACATTTCACGACTAGCTTTCCTGATGCAACTGTCTGTCTATGCCCAACATGAAGGACATCAGGCTTATGTTTGCTAAAAAGCTTTTAGTTTCTGATACATATATGCTTAAAATAAATTTGACAAAATTATTTTGAACTGCCTAACTGTGGCAGCTCTAGCAAGCATTCACAATGAAAAGCTAAAACATAATTAAGCTTATCTTTCAATATAACTCAGAAATGCCACATTTTCACTCTTCAATATCACTGCAATACATTAAGTTAATAGCATCTAAGTAAACAAATTTTTGGCAAAGGTGAATGTTGTGAAAAAGCAAATAAGCTGCCACACCTGAAAACCAACAAACTGCATATGCGAAAACAAAGATGCAGATCAGTAAGTGGGAAGCTGATCAGCACCTTTGTTTTCCCTTCACGGATAGTACAATTCTTCTACTTTTTAAATCCATAATTTCCAGCCTCTAGCCATCTGTTGTGCTTGTACAGCTCGGTTTGTGTCAGACCTATTCAGAAACCAACAGTTTTCCCATATGAAGGCTCAAATATTGAAAAATAAAAAACAAGTAGCCCAAGGCAACGATCGCTCACCTGAGAGTCAACAAGTACAGTCACTGGACAAAGTGAATTTTTTTCTTTCTTTTTTTTTACCCTAAATGGGTATGATGGCCATCGTGGTAATGTTTCAGGTCTATGGCTGGTCAATAGTTACCATAGGATCATTGGTCCTGTAAACACTTCTGAGACCTAGTTGTCACTTTTCCCCATGGTTCCATGTTTGCCTGTGTCTCCATGACCTTGACCTAAATTAATCACATATCTTCATCTACTCTATTAGTTGTTTGCATCTACCACTTTTCAGGTCTCAGGCTGCATTTAGTTTACAAAATATCCATTGTTTTCCCTTTTTTCCCATGTAAAAGCCTATGCTTCCAAAATTGACCTTGCCGTAAAATAGGTCAAATTCATCCTAGGGTCATCATTTTATCAAACTATGATGGGCTGGAGTTCCAAATGCTACATACCAAGTTTCGTGAAAATCGGCCTGCCGGTTCTGGAGAAGAAGATTTTTGAGTGGTTTTTATCATATACGGGCGTGGCGGCCATCTTGGTCATGTGACCCAGATTTCGCGATCAAATTTTCGTCTCCCCTACCCATGGATGCTCCACATAAAATTTCACTTTGATTGGCCAAGTGGTTTCAGAGAAGAAGATCTTTGAAAAGTGTGTATGGATGACAGACCCTTCAAGGTCAAGAGATGACCTTGGCCTAAATTAATCACATACCTTCATCTACTCCATTAGTTGTTTGCATCTACCACTTTTCAGGTCTCAGGCTGCAATAGTTTTCAAAAAATTGAAATTTTCCGCTTTTCGTCTTATAAGTCAAGGGAAACTTTAAGTTGCCATAGCAACCAAAGTAGTGGGACAAGGACAATAAAAAACACAAACTTTGTAGAGGCTAATATCATACGCATGTTTGCAAAGTTTCAGCTTCATCTGCTTTACAGCTTCTGAGAAGAAAATTTTTGAATATTTTTTCAAAAATTTACTATTTACGTTGCTATAGCAACTGAACAAATGAAGCGATTTTGACAAAAGTTGCCTAAAACGGGGAGGACTACTCAATAAACATTTATGTAAAAACAAATTTCAATATCCTCAATGAAACGGCAGAAATTGCAAATTACCACTTTTTGCCTTATAAGTCAATGGAAATTTCAATTTACCATTGCAACCACAGTACATGTAGTTGGACAAAGACAATAAATAAGAGCTGTCGCAGGACAGCGTAGCTCGCCTGACTTATACTTTGCCACTAAATCTATTAAAATCTATGACCTATGACCTTGACCTCAAGGTCTCTCAGGTTCGCCATGATGGTACAGCTTAAAACCAGTACATGTATATACCAACATGATCCATCAACATATTCAAAAGATATAGACTTCAAAAACTTTAACCTAAAATATTTTTAACATAAAATTTCTAAGTCTGTGACCTTGACCTCAAAGTCACTCAGGTGGGCATGGTACAGCATAAAACTTCAGACCAATATCTATCAATATGCAAAGTATCAGCTTAATCCATCTATATATTCAAGAGATACAGACTTACAAAAACTTTAACACAAAATTTCTAAGTCCATGACCTTGACCTCAAGGTCACTCGGTACAGCATAAAACTTAAGACCAATATCTATCAATATGCAAAGTATCAACTTGATCCATCTATATATTCAAGAGATATAGACTTACAAAAACTTTAACTAAAAACTTTAACACAAAATTTCTAAGTCGGTGACCTTGACCTCAAAGTCACTCAGGTGGTCCATGATGGTACAGCATAAAACTTCAGACCAATATCTATCGATATGCAAAGTATCAACTCGATCCATCAACATATTCAAGAGATGTAGACTTACAAAAACTTTAACCAAAAACTTTAACACAAAATTTCTAAGTCCGTGACCTTGACCTCAAGGTCACCCAGGTGGGTCATGATGGTACAGAATAAAACTTCAGACCAATATCTACCAACATGCAAAGTATCAACTTAATCCATCAACATGTTCAAGAGATATAGCCTTATAAAAACTTTAACCAAAAACTTTAACATTTTGAGCAACGCCGACGCCGACGCTAAAGCCAACGCCGACACCAACGCCGGGGTGACTGCAATAGCTCTTCCTGTACTTTCGTACAGGCGAGCTAAAAACACAAACTTTGTACAGGCTAATGTCATAAACATGTATGCTAAATTTCAGCTTCATCCCCCATACGGCTTCTGAGAAGAAGATTTTTGAATATTTTTTTCGAAAATTTACCCTTTATGTTGCTATAGCAACCAAACGAATAAAGTGATTTTTACAAAAGTTGCCTTAAACGTGAAGGACTACTCAATAAACATTTATGTAAAAACAAAATTCAAATATCCCCAGCCTGACAAGGGAAAATGCCAATTTCCACTTTTCTCCATACAAGTCAATGGAAACTTCAAGTTACCATAGCAACCAGAGTTCTTATCCGATCAAGATAAAAAACACAAACTTTCGTTCCCACTACCCATGGATGCTCCACATAAAATTTGGCTTTGATCGGCCAAGCGGTTTCAGAGAAGAAGATCTTTGAAAATGTGAACGGACGCACGCACGCACGGACGCATACATGGACGGACGCCGGCTCGACTACCATACTATAAGCTCCCCATGAGCCTTCGGCTCAGGTGAGCTAAAAATCCTCTTTGAATTACTCTGTTAATGTTAATATACTGTATATGACATATTGTTGCATCAGTTAAATCGGAAATCATTCTCTGAATTCTATTGAAATCAAAGATAAAAATGACTAAAATCTGTATATACCAGCTAACAATATATAGAAATAATACTAACAAACTATAATGAATGACAAAGTTTAAAAAAAAATACTCCTATGCATATACACTGAAACTGCAATAAAAGTTAGTTGTTACCTACCACCAAAAGCGTGTCATAAACTGAGCAATACACTGTCAATAAATTTCTGATGTCCAATCAGACGTTGTGTAGCATGCTCAAGTGCATTAGAATAAGAAATTATGGACAGAACTACAAACGCATGTGAATCAACAAAATAGTTGTGTACATGTACTTGGGATGCTGTATACTGAAGCACATTTTGAATGTCATCAGATATCCTACTGTTGGGAAAATCTCTAGAGAAAACCTCCCAACATGACCATAGTAATTCTGAGCACATTAGAAAGAATGAATATGGCATGCAGTTTCCCAATAAAATGTATTTCAGATCCACGTTAGTTCAGGCTAAATTGTGACAATTACACTAAACTAAAAAGGTCTGACCCTGCCTTGAAACAAATCTAAAAAGGTCAACATTTAGGGGATAACTGTATTCAAATTTTTCATTTGTGGCTGTGTATCGTGGGATATACAGTCAGATATTTTGTTTTACGGAGACACACATTTTTTTCAGAAAAGGTGAGCCCGATGAGCGACGTGTAACCATGACCTAGACCCAACACAAGCAACGTTGACTTTATCCAATCAGACGTTGCGTTGCATGCTAAAGTGCATTAGAATTAGAATTTATGAACAGAACTACAAATGCCCGTGAATCATCAAAATAGTTGTGTAATTGGGATGCTATATACTGAAGCACATTTTGACATTGACCAATCACCAGGGACGTTGCTCAAGACGTTGAGTTTCCAACGGTATATCGCAGAACATATTGTCAAAATTTTTTTGACATTATCCAATCAGGCTTTGCATGCTCAAGTGCATTAGAATAAGAAATTATGGACAAATCTACAAATGCCCGTGAATCATCAAAATAGTTGTGTACTTGGGATTCTATATACTGGAGTACTGGAATACATTTTGACATTGACCAATCACATGGGACGTTACTCAAGACGTTGGGTTTCCGATGGTATATCGCAGAATATACTGTCAATAAATTTTTGATGTTGTCAAATCAGACGTTGTGTAGCATGCTCAAGCGCATTAGAATAAGAAATTATGGACAGAACTACAAACACATGTGAATCATCAAAATAGTTGTGTACATCTACTTGGGATGCTGTATACTGAAGCACATTTTGAATGCCATCGGATATCCTACTGTTGGGTAAGTCTCTAGAGAAAACCTCCCAACATGACCATAGTAATTCTGAGCACATTAGAAAGAATGAATATGGCATGCAGTTTCCCAATAAAATGTATTTCAGATCCACGTTAGTTCAGGCTAAATTGTGACAATTACACTAAACTAAAAAGGTCTGACCCTGCCTTGAAACAAATCTAAAAAGGTCAACATTTAGGGGATAACTGTATTCAAATTTTTCATTTGTGGCTGTGTATCGTGGGATATACAGTCAGATATTTTGTTTTACGGAGACACACATTTTTTTCAGAAAAGGTGAGCCCGATGAGCGACGTGTAACCATGATCTAGACCCAACACAAGCAACGTTGACTTTATCCAATCAGACGTTGCATTGCATGCTAAAGTGCATTAGAATTAGAATTTATGAACAGAACTACAAATGCTCGTGAATCATCAAAATAGTTGTGTAATTGGGATGCTATATACTGAAGCACATTTTGACATTGACCAATCACCAGGGACGTTGCTCAAGACGTTGAGTTTCCAACGGTATATCGCAGAACATATTGTCAAAATTTTTTTGACATTATCCAATCAGGCTTTGCATGCTCAAGTGCATTAGAATAAGAAATTATGGACAAATCTACAAATGCCCGTGAATCATCAAAATAGTTGTGTACTTGGGATTCTATATACTGGAGTACTGGAATACATTTTGACATTGATCAATCACATGGGACGTTGCTCAAGACGTTGGGTTTCAGAATATACTGTCAATAAATTTTTGATGTTGTCCAATCAGACGTTGTGTAGCATGCTCAAGTGCATTAGAATAAGAAATTATGGACAGAACTACAAACGCATGTGAATCAACAAAATAGTTGTGTACATGTACTTGGGATGCTGTATACTGAAGCACATTTTGAATGCCATCAGATATCCTACTGTTGGGTAAGTCTCTAGAGAAAACCTCCCAACATGACCATAGTAATTCTGAGCACATTAGAAAGAATGAATATGGCATGCAGTTTCCCAATAAAATGTATTTCAGATCCACGTTAATTCAGGCTGCATTGTGACAATTACATTAAACATAGAAGGTCTGAGCCTGCCTGGATAAAAATCTGAAAAGGTCAACATTTAGGGGATAACTGTATTCAAATTTTTCATTTGTGGCGGTATATCTTTGAAAATACAGTCGGATATCTTGTTTTATGGAGACACATATTTTTTCAGAAAACATGAGTGCCACCAGCAACGTGTAACCATGACATTGACCAATCACAAGCGAAGTTGCTCAAGATGTTGGGTTTCCAACGTTATATCACAGAATATACTGTCAAAATTTTTTTGACGTTATCCAATCAGACGTTGCGTTGCATGCTCAAGTGCATTAGAATATGAAATTATGGACAGAACTATGAATGCCTGTGAATCAACAAAATAGCTGTGTACTTGGGATGCTTTATACTGAAGCACATTTTGACAATGACCAATCACAAGCAATGTTGCTCAAGACGTTGTGTTTCCGACTGTATATCACAGAATAAACTGTCAAAAATTTGTTGACGTTATCCAATGCTCAAGTGCATTAGAATTAGAAATTATGGGCAGAACTACAAATGCCTGTGAATCATGAAAATAATTGTGTACTTGGGATGCGTTATACTGAAGCACATTTTGACATTAACCAATCACAAGCGACATTGCTCAAGACGTTGGGTTTCCGACGGTACATCGCAGAATATACTGTCAAAATTTTTTTTAAATTATCCAATGCTCAAGTGCATTAGAATTAGAAATTATGGGCAGAACTACAAATGCCTATGAATCATCAAAATAGTTGTGTACTTGGGATGCTATATAATGAGGCACATTTTGAATGTCATCAAACATCCTACTGTAGGGTGAAAGTCTCTGGAGGCAAGCTTCCAACATGACCATAGCTGTTGACTGGGAAGTTAAGCATCAAATCAAACAAACTAACTAACCGGCCTTGGTAGCTCAGTAGGTAGAGTGTCCGCTCCGAGATCGGGAGGTACCGGGTTTGATCCCGGGCCGCGACATACCAAAGTCGTTAACAATGGTACTAGTTGCTCCCCGCTTGGCACTCGGATTTTCGGGGTAGGGCTAGGACTAGTCGCTACGGTGTCAGTATAATGTGACTGGAGGTGGTATCACAGGTAATAGTGTCTGGGATCTGATACCACAGTGAGGCAGCACTATAAAAGTGAGCATTGAGTTCCCTGCCACAACCAGACACCGTCGTGATATGACTCATAATGTTGAAAGCAATGTTAAACCTGAACAAACAAACAAACAAACAAACAAACTGTCTTAAGGACCTGTAATACACTCAACATTTGAAGCTACAACATGCTACCAGTTAGTGTGAGTCATAGGGGAGTTGCAGCCACGAGTTATGTTAGAAAAGTGTTAGTAAAAATGTCATGGAAACTCTGACATTTAATGTCATTGCATTAAAAACACTAAAATCATATCAACAATAACACAAGTTGAATACCCCCATCACTTTGATAGTTTCTGCAAAAAGCGTATCAAGAAAGTTTCTAAAGAATATGACACATGCTGAGTATCTCGATCACTTTGTTAGTATGTTGCTGCAAAAAGCTGATCACTACCACCAAAGCAAAATTATGCATCATTAAAATTAACAAAACCATGAGATGAGTTATAGAGGGCATTTTAGCTTAGACATAAAAAGCATGTATTCCTGGTTTGTGTAATGAAACTATAACTATAGCTAGATTTCGACTTCAGTCATGTCAAAAGATCGACAAGTCTACTTAGTAGCACGTGATAGGATATTCCGATTGTAACAGTACTAATACTAATTACTGTGTGTGCAACCGAAGTATAATGGAAAACTAAAAGTCTTGAAGTATTTCTTACAGATTTGCCTTTCATGTGCTACTTCATGGACTTTTCCATCTTTTGACATGTCTGAGGTCAAAATCAAGCTATACATGCCCAGCTCATCCATACTGTTGTTTTTTCTCATGACATGTTTGATATCTCAAGTATAATTGCACACAGCACCCATGCATTTGACCTTCTGTTAAATTGTTGTGGATAGAGAATGATTCTCAAGTCTATCCAGAAATACCCTCTATTTCACATCTCTACAACAACAAAAAAAATTGTAAAAGTTCTAGATTACCGACTGAGCAGTATAATCCTTAAATAAAAATAAGTCATCATTAAGTGAACAAAGACTGAGCAGTACAATCCTTAAATAAAAATAAATCATTAAGTGAACAAAGAAAAAAACTGAAGGGGCTTGTATTTCATGCTTACAATGGCTAATGGAATTTCAAATCAAAACATAGGTTTACACAAACCAGATGACCAATTGACCCTATAGGGGCCAAATGACGCCTGCCCTTGAAAGATACTGGGCCGGGTCCTTAACAGTACCTACATAAAGTGATTTTGAACCTTACTGTACATCAAGCAATTTCAACATCAGAGGAAGGCATAATTTTCAAAAATTCACAATACAAAAGCTTTTCTATTTTTCTTGTAAAAGCCCAAATGATCAAATAGTCAATTCAATAATCTCAGTAAAATAAACTTTTCATAATGATCGTGTATATAAAACAACAACAAGAAAAAAAAAAATTACACAAGAACATATGAGCCATGTCATGAGAAAACCAAATTTTTGCCTATGCGAAAACAAAGGAGCAGATCAGCTTTGCAGTAACTGCAAAGCTGATCAGCACCTTTGTTTTCGCTACTCGTATAGTACAATCCCTCTTCTTTCTAAATCCGAAATTTCAGGCTTCTAGCTGTCTTCTGTGGCTGTACAGGCCAGTATGTTTCAGACCTGGTAGGAAACACCGAAGACCAGTTTTCTCGTGCCACGGCTCATATGGTAATGGTTGACTGTCAAAATGTAAAAGCAGTGAAAGTTTTTTTTTTTTTTTTTTTTTTTATTTTTTTTCTTGAATAGTCCTTTTGCCAAAACATTGAATAAGAGTTAACCCTGTGGAATATAAATGATTATAGCATTTATTTACAAAAACAATTGTTTAAAACAATTTGGTGAGAATAATCATTCCTGCATTTGCCTTGTTAATTTTGGTCTTGAAAAAATCTGCTCTTCACAAGTACATAAGAAGTATTTAATAAATGAGCTGCCGCATGGGAAAACCAACAATCTGCATAGGTGAAAACAAAGGTGCAGATCAGCTTCGCAGTAACTGCGAAGCTGATCAGCACCTTTGTTTTCACTACACGGATAGTACAATTCCTCCTCTACTTATACCCAAAACTTCCAGCTTCTAGCCTGCTTCTATGACTGTACAGCCCAGTTTGTGTCTGACCTGGTTGGAACCCAAATTGTTGGTTTTCTCATGCATAGGCTCAAATGTTATACTGAAAACTCTAGTTAAAAGGTAAGGGGTGAGGTTTGAGGGGTGTGGGAGTACATTTATACGACAATAGCTAACACAAAGTCAACTTACATCATCGCTGGTTCCCGGCTTGGCAAACAGGTCAATGAGTTTGTCATTGTACAACTCCAACATATACGCCTGCACCGTTATCTTGAACTTATTCCTGCAATATACAGCATTGTTGTCATAATCAGAGGACCACTGGTCGTGCTTTAGCTCATTTCATCAGGAAAACGGTCACTGTTGTTGACAGACACACTAAAATTCAGGAACATTGTTTGTATAAAAGTTGATATACTGTATGATGACAATTGTCAAAGTTAACAGCCATCTGGTTTGAAGATTTTATCTTTTTTGAAAGTGTCAAGTTTTGTGCTCCGCATAGCCTGTAATATTACATTACCAAAACTTGCCCATGTAATATACAAATTTTTCTTCAGTTGTAAAACTTGAAAATTTTCAGTAGAAATTTTTGACATTTTTTCTTATTTTTGCTCAAAACATAGACTGTGGGTACAAGTTGGTTCTTACGAGTACCCACAATTTATGTTTTGGAGCAAAAATAAGAAAAATAGGTATACCCCTACATAAGGTGTTTTTTAAGGTCTCTGAATGTGTTAAAGAGAAAACAAAACACTGCTGACCTTGTTAATTTGTCTGTTTATTAACAATTTTCATGCAATTTTATTTAGACAGAGATTCTATTATATCCAGTTTTTTTTTACTAACAAGTTTTTCATTGTTGATGAATAGGCCTTACCATAAATGAGCTGTGATGCGAGAAAACCGGATATTTGCCTATGCGAAAACAAAGGCGCAGATCAGCACCTTTGTTTTCCCTACTCGGATAGTACAATATTTCTTCTACATAAAGCCAAAATTTCAAGCCTCTAACCTGCTTCTGTGACTGTACAGGCCAGTTTGAGTCAAACCTGGTCAGAAACCCCGTAGACCGGTTTTCTCGTCTCGCGGCTCAAATTAGTCAACTCTAAAACATTTATCACCAGACTAGTTGTGAAATGCCTACCTTAGTTCATGTATGAGCTCAAATATTCTGTTGAAGGCCCTGGGTGCAATGCCCGGGTATTTCTGATCCCTGTCACCAATCATTGTAAATGTTTTTCCACTGCCTGTCTGGCCATAGGCAAAGATACATACATTGTAACCATCCACTGCCGACTGTATGAGATTCTGCAAAGAAAAACAGAGAAATTTTACTACAATATAGAATGACAAAATAGATAATTAACTCCAAAATTTGATTCGCAAAAATTTAAACTAGTAGCATATAAAAACTTATCCTCAAATTTTCTCCAATTCAATGATAAAAGTTTCATGACATAATTTATCTTAGGTGGGGATTTTTTGAATGTTAAATATAAACAAAGGAGGTCACATTTAACAGCCAAAAAATATCATAATATTTTATTTTTAATTTAAAAATTCCACATACCAGTAACAAATTCTACAATAACAAGATTAACTGTTTTCCAAAAGTTTTGATTGCATTTTTTGACTTTCTGATTTCAAAAGAATAAAAGTTATAATAAAATGGTGATGATTCTGAAATGGGTGAAATACATTTACAAAAATGTTATTTTCTTATAGGTATAGACCCATATGGCAGTGCTGCCATTGTCAGCCATTCTGTCAGCATTATCTAGACATAAATCCAGGGCCCAGCTGTTCAAAACTTTGTTAACATCCTCGTTAAGACCTCAACTCGTGAAGTAAATGCTGACTACATAAGCAAATATTCATGTTTGAAGTTTTAACGAATCGTTAACTAACAATGTTGTTAATTTTGATAAACTAGGCCTAGATGACTATAATAACTACAAGTTAGGGGCCAGTTGTTCTAAATTAACAATGTTGTTAGTAAACAATTTGTTAAAATTTCAAATGGCAATATTACAAATACCCATTGCAAAGGATTCTCACATTTTTTCAACAAAATATAGCAGTGTATTTGCTTTTGAAGTCTATATATAGCTAACAAACTGAGGGCTTAACAACATCGTTAACCTAACAAAGTTTTGAACAACTGGCCCATGGCTGTCCAAACTCTCAGGGCCTACTAAAGTCCACCCCACCCAAGGACCCCAGTTCAGCTTACATTGGTATCCTCAAAGATCTTCTCCTGTGTGGAGTCCTCCATGAACACCTGGTCATACTGGAATTCCTTCAGACCTCTCTGGCTCGACACAGCGATGCTGTACTCATCCACGGATTTCACCACAGACTTATTGCCCTGAAAAAACAGTGAAAATACACGCTTTACTAGGCTGCTTATACATTATTATATACTTTGTTCCAGCGTTAAATGCTCACCTGATCTGGATCTATGTAAAGCACCATATAACATTGATGTATACTATAGGAGCTATCTGTTGCCATGGAAACCACAATTTTGATACAATCTGCTCCAAAACCTAATGCAGTCAATCCTCCAACCCAATCATGGCTCACATAAAATTTGATCAAGATTGACACACTAGCTTCAGAAATATTCTTCTTTGAAATTGTGGGCAGACGACGGACGCCGATGGACAATGACGGATGACAAAACCTTGCAACATTTATACTATAAGCTCCCCTGATGAGCCTATGGCTCGGGTGAGCTAATAAAATGATGGTAAAAGCCCTGCAAGCTTTTTAGGAAAACTGAAGAAGTCTAGCTGAACTGTCTACTGTCTAAGCCAATGCTTTTGCACTGTTATAGAAAAACCAGAGGACCAATGGTCCTGTAAACGCTCACCTGCAACCCGAGATATATACCAATAAACTTGCTTGACTAGAATGGTAATATCCATGTATATAACCCCAGGGCTTGGTCAGAGCAACCCCTGGAGTCAATTTCTTTTTGAAAACATAAAACAGCAGTCCATTTGCCAATTCACTGCAAGTTTTGCCCTTCAAATGACATTATAACAATTTTCCCCATTCAAATGCATGGGCGACCTAAGTTGACCTTGCCGTAAAATAGGTCAAGGTCATCAAAGGGTCACGATTTATATAAACTTTGTAGAGCTCTATTGCCTGATGCTTCATGCCAAGTTTCAAAATCATAGGCCTTCTGGTTCTGGAGGAAAAGATTTTTAAAGGTTTTTGCTATTTATAGCCATGAAAGCCATCTTGGTCATGTGACCATGACCATTTATATACACTTTCATTCCCACTTCCTCACAATGCTCCTCATAAAGTTTGGCTTTGATTGGCCAAGCAGTTTCAGAGAAGAAGATCTTTGAATATTATCACTGTAATATACATGTATATTGCCACAGGGTGGGCGGCCTGACATACCCCTGGGGTCCAAATTTTTTCAGAATCATCAATCTCAAGTCCATTTGCCCATTTCCTGCAAGTTTTTCCCTACAAATGACATTTTAACACTTTTCCCCATTCAAATGCATGAGCAACCTATGTTGACCTTGCCGTAAAACATGTCAAGGTCATCCCAGGGTCATGATTTATAAAAACTTTGTAGAGCTCCAGTCACTGATGCTTCACACCAAGTTTCAAAATCATTGGCCTTCTAGTTCTGAAGAAGAAGATTTTTAAAGGTTTTTTCTATTTATAGCCATGGCGGCCATCTTGGTCATGTGACCTTGACCATTTATATAAATTTTCTTTCCCCCTTCCCAAGGATGCTCCATATGAAGTTTGGCTTTGACTGGCCATGCGGTTTCAGGGGAGAAGATGTTTCATTATTATGGAAATATACATGTATATAGCCCCGGGGCAGGGGCAGACAACCCCCCAGGGGCTAAAATTTTCCATTAACATTAATCTTCTGTCCATTTGCCTATTCCCAGTAAGTTTTACCCATTAAATAGCAATTTACCATTTTTTCCCATTCAAATGCATTTGCGACCTAAGTTGACCTTGTCGTAAAATAGGTCAAGGTCATCCTAGGGTCATGATTTATATAAATTATGATGGGCCCACGTCCCCGATGCTACATACCAAGTTTCGTGGAAATCGGCCCACTGGTTCTGGAGAAGAAGATTTTTAAAGGTTTTTGCTATTTATAGCCATGGCGGCCATCTTGGTCATGTGACCTGGACCATTTATATAAACTTTCGTTCCCCCTTCCTAAGGATGCTCCACATGAAGTTTGGCTTTGAACGGACGGACGGACGGACGACGGACGGACGCCGGAGCATGGGTATACTATAAGCTCACCTGTGAGCCTTCGGCTCAGGTGAGCTAAAAATGATCAATGTTTATATTTCATTTTGTATGAATTACCTTAATTAATGGCAGCGGGCTTTAAAATGAAACACAAGGTGACTTCTCTAAAATATATTAAGTGGAGATCCAATCTCTGCCATTCTGTCTGTCATACTACATTCCAGGCATGCTTTCCCGGAAACTTTTGAGTAGGAAAGTAAGCAGTACCTACCCTAGTGAGTTCGTCACTAACTTGAAGGAAGTAAGCAGTACCCAACCTAGTGAGTTCATCACTTACGTTCTGTTAGGAAGTAACCAGTATCCACCCTAGCGAGTTCATCAATAACTTTGTGTTTGGAAGTAAGCAGTACCCACCTTTGCGAGTTCATCACTAGCTTTGTGTTAGGAAGTAAGCAGCAGCCATCCTAGTGAGTTCATCACTAACTTTGTGGTAGCAAGTACATGTAAGCAGTACCCATCTTAGAAAGTTCATCCCTAACTTTGCTGAAGGAAGTATCCACCCAAGTGAGTTATCACTAACTTTGCATTAAAAAGTAAGCAGTACCCACACTACTGAGTTCATCACTAACTTTGCTTAAGGGAGTACGCAGTACTCATCCTAATGAGTTCATCTCTCTGTTTACAATAGGAAGTAAACAGTACCCACCCTAGCGAGTTTATCACTAACTTTGCTTAAGAAAGTAAGCAGAAACCATCCTAGCAAGTTTATCACTAACTTTGCTTAAGGAAGTAAGCAGTATGCATCTTAGTGAGTTCATCACTAACTTTGCTAAAGGAAGTAAGCAGTACTCATCCTAACGAGTTCATCACTATGTTTCCATTAGGAAGTAAGCAGTACCCACCCTAGCGAGTTCATCACTAACTTTGCTTAAGGAAGTAAGCTGTACTCACCATAGCGAGTTCATCACTACGGAGTGGTCTGGACCTGCAGTACTCACCCTAGCCAGTTCATTACTAACTTTGCTTTAAGAAGTAAGCAGTACCCACCCTAGCGAGTTCATCACTAACTTTGCTTAAGGAAGTAAGCAGTACTCACCATAGCGAGTTCATCACTACTGAATGGTCTGGACCTGCAGTACTCACCCTAGCGAGTTCATCACTAACTTTGCTTAAGGAATTAAGCAGTACTCACCCTAGCGAGTTCATCTTAAATTTGCTTAAGGAAGTAAGCAGTACTCACCCTGGCGAGTTCATCACTACTGAGTGGTCTGGACCTGCAGTACACTCGGATCTTGCCCTTCATGTCCTCTACCATGTTGTAATACTTCTTACGCAGTACCTACAACAGAAAACCTGGGTCAAGAGAAAGCCTAGCTTGGAGTTACTGAACAGCTCTGACAGAAACCAGACTGTTCAGCCACAGTTATTGGCTAGAGGCATGACTTTGGATTTGGAATGAAGTAAAATTCTAATGTACTTGCAAACGTAATGCAGCATCCAATTGGTTGACATCAAAACTTTGTTGACAGCATATCCTGCGATACAGCATCTTAAACCCAAACAGAACAAAACTTCTTGCCACTATGCCTAATAAAACTGTCAGTGATGAATAGTGATTTACAGTGGAGTACAGAATCTTCCAACAGTACTCAGAATATAGCTCCCTTGCAAACATCTATCACTGATAAATCCAACTATTTGAGCTTTGACCAGCTTTGCATCCAGTGAACACCAGGATAACATTTCCGTGTAATATATACCCCACTTTTATATAGCAAAACCGGGGTATGCAGGGGTATACCTATTTTTTTCTCATTTTTTATCCAAAACATAAATTGTGGGTACTCATTAGAACTGCCTCGGCCAGGCGGTTCTAGCATGTACCCACAATCTGTTTTGGGCAAAAATAAGATAAATATGAAGTATTTTCCGTTGAAATTTTCAATCTTTAAAGCTGAAAAAGTAACAGAATATTGCATGGACAAGTTTTAATAATGAATCAGCTGATCAGCCTCCTGATATGTCCAGGAAAGGGAGCTATTGGCCTTCCTTGCCTTAAAGCAGTGAATCTCCATACTGACTGTGTCCTTGCTAAAGCTTAACCCATTTTTTGATGAATGGATTTTCCCATCATTATCATTTGGGTGAGTCCATGGTCATTTTCAGGGGCATCAGGTATGATCTTTAATTTTTATTTAATTTTTCAATGAAATTTCTCTTGCCTATGTCCCATAAAAAGGACGCCAGGCTTATAAAATTATGAGTTAAATGATAGTATCTACACTTTACCACACAAGAAACACAGCACTAGGATAAGCTCTTGTAACTCAGAAACAGCCGATTCAAATAACGAGATGCAACTTTACTTCTTTTTATTGAAATAACTCATTTTTGAGTTACAGGAGTTTACCCACGTGCTGTGTTTCTTTTGTGGTTAAGTGTATTATGCAGAAATATTCTTACCCTTTCACTCTCAAAGTTTTTGGTAAGAACTGCATTCTCATCAGTCATTTTTTTGTTTTCAGCTTCGAGTGTTTTAACTTTAGCTGCAGCCTCCACACCATCTTTTGCAGCAATAGTCAATGCCTTCAGCTCTCCCTTCACCTTCACCAAGTCTTTATCCTTCTCATCTACTTTCTGAAAATATTCAACATCTCCAAAATAGTTGGTGGTTTTAATGACTAATGATCAGAACTATCCATAGGGAAACATTCTTGGACTAGCTTTATAAGGATGGTTTTACATGAAACTGTTCCCAGGCACGCCCTGCCTTTCTAAGTAGTTAATAAGTTCTCAAGAGGACCTTAGTGGTTTGTCAACAGCTCTGCAGAGAGGCGTCAAGCAACCACAGTCCCAACGATTAGGGGCATAAACATATAATATGCAGCGTGGAATATACTGCCAGCCTACAGCAAATTCACCTCAAGACTTAACTGTTATTTTTGAGACATGCAAAATTTACAGTTGTGGCATGCATTACATATACTATAAGAAGAAAAAACAATGGTTATGCTTGAAAACATACCTCATTGTGTGGAAAGTATAACTGAACAGGGGACATGCCCCGTAGTTTATTTTACTGAAAGGGTTTCTGCAAGGTTCAATCACCTTTTTTTTTTTTTTTTTAATTCAGTTTTACGTCCCTTTCAAGATTATTTCAGCTCATATGAGACGGGCCAATCAGTAGGTGGGTGAAAACGGGAGAACCCCGAGAAAAACCACCTGGCACACCTGCAAGCAGAACTTGGCTTGTCTCACATGTGGCCAGAGCGGGGCTCGAACCCACACCAGACACAGCGGTGAGATGATCGAGTGATTAAGAAACAGCGCTCTTAACCGCTCGGCCACGGGGGCCGCTCTCAATCAATCATCTTTTATCATACTTTTTATTGTACCATGTTAAATTCTGTTTCCAATACAGCACATGTTCCAGAACTTTTTTGTGCCTAGAATAATAACTGAGAAGCATGTTACATGCCCTTTTTGTGCACATCACAACAAAGAAAGATCTGTACTTTTTTATGCACACTCCATGCTAGAAGCATGCTCTATACTTTTTTCATGAACACCCTAGCCTATAAGGATGTCCCATACCCTTTTCATGCACACCCCAGCCTAGAAACATGCTTCATACCTTTTTCATGCATACCCCAGCCTAGAAGCATGTTCCATACTTTTTTATGCACACCCCAGCCTAGAAGCATGCTTCATACCTTTTTCATGCACACCCCAGCCTAGAAGCATTTCCCATACCTTTTATGCACACCCCAGCCTAGAAGCATGCTTCATACCTTTTTCATGCACACCCCAGCATAGAAGCATGTTCCATACCTTTTTATGCACACCCCAGCCTAGAAGCATGCTTCATACCTTTTTCATGCATACCCCAGCCTAGAAGCATGTTCCATACCTTTTTATACACACACCAGCCCAGAAGCATGTTCCATGCTTTTTTCATGCACATTCCGGCCTAGAAGCATGTTCCATACCTTTTTCATGCACATCTCAGTCTATAACCATGTTCGATAACAACTTTTTCTTGCACACCCCAGCCTAAACCAGCCTTGAAGCATGCTACCTACCTTTTTCAATGTTTTGTTCTCCTCATCAGCCTCCTTCAGTCCCTCAAGTAGTTTATCAGCTTTGTCTTTCTCCCAGGTCATCTTCTTCTCGAGTTCTTTCAAGATCTTCTCCTGCTTACCTTTGCTTTTCTGAAAACACAATCACAGTATATAAGTACAAGAAAATGAACACCATTTACATTAGATCCAGAAATATTCGCGAGAACTTAATTTTCACCAATATTCGCGAATTGGTTGCCTCGCGAATTCAAAGTTCTTGCTAATAAAGAGTCACTTTAAACTTTATAGAATACATGAACACTCACTCGCGAATTCAAGAACTCGCTAATAATTCGGAAATAGAAAATTCGCGAAATAAAAGTCACACGATAATTTCCGAATTTACAGTATCTTTCTTCGGGCAATATTATGCTGACTTTCATGTGCCTTTTAAGAGGCAGTTCTACCGTTCCAAGGCAGTGTACCAACAATCAATGTTTTGAACAAAAATATTACAAATAACAAATATTTTCCATTGAAATTTTCAAATTTTAAAGCTGAAAAAATTCTCTGAATATTACTTGGGTAAGTTTTCGTAATGAAATAGTGTAACTCACATCAGCAGCAATGGCACCAGTGAGACCTGATTTTTCTGCCTGTTTGAGTTCTGCCTCCAGTTGTTTGATTCTAGCAGCTTGCTCTTGTAGTTCCCTCTTCATGACAGCAGCCTGTGGCCCTCCTATCTCCCCACCTGCAGCCTGGAAATACAACTACTCATGACAGCAGCCTGTGGCCCTCCTATCTCCCTACCTGCAGCCTGTAAATACAACTACATGACAGCAGCCTGTGGCCCTCCTATCTCCCTACCTGCAGCCTGTAAATACAACTACATAACAGCAGCCTGTGGCCCTCCTATCTCCCCACCTGCAGCCTGGAAATACAACTACATGACAGCAGCCTGTGGCCCTCCTATCTCCCTACCTGCAGCCTGTAAATACAACTACATGACAGCAGCCTGTGACCCTCCTATCTCCCTACCTGCAGCCTGTACATACAACTACATGACAGCAGCCTGTAGCCCTCCTATCTCCCTACCTGCAGCCTGTAAATACAACTACATGACAGCAGCCTGTGGCCCTCCTATCTCGCCTCCTGCAGCCTGTAAATACAACTACTCATGACAGCAGGCTGTGGCCCTCCTATCTCACCACCTGCAGCCTGGAAATACAACTACTCACACATTCTCCTTTCAACAGGCATACTGTACGTACACTAATAACTCCTTGAACCCAACTCTTACTTGAAAAATTTAAAACTGCAGCTAAAGTTTTCCATTAATATTGTACCAAATACAATTAAAAGAGAAAGGCACTTACAAGGTGTGCTAGTAAGTGTGTCTTTTACGTCTTTGAGGTGGGGATATGGATTAAGTCCGCTCAGCCCAGGATGACATTAAAAGGGGGCACTATACTTCTACTACTACATGTACTACTAGTGTGTTTTCTAAGGTAAGGGTCTGATCATGTGTTTTCACTGTCTAAGTGTTCATGAAATATTTGCTTGGCAAAATGGAGCAATTAGTTTGTTGCAAAATATGCAGCAAAATTTTGAAAATTGGTTGACAAATAAAAACACTATGGCGAAAAACATTTCTGAATAGAGATTTTCTGCACACAAAAAAAATGAAATGAAAGAGAAGTAATTATTTTCCTGCAAAATTCACAATCACTTTTATTTTTAACATTCAAATTAAACAAATGACTTATCCATGACCAAATCTTCATGACTAAATAAACAATTATTAATTGTTACATTCATGACTAAGGCTTGTCTCCCTTGACAATGCAAACTACCCTATTCTAAGCAAAACTCATTTAGGTCATAAAACTTTCTCTGCTGACAGACTTTCAAAATGTTCGCAGGTCCTTTTATGAAAAGCTAATATGAAGACTTTGGCCAGAAAAAAGAATAATATAATACATTATTAATTAACTTATTAGTATATAGTACTTATACGGAGAATTTGGTCTGAGTGATACTGGTGACGTTTCTTTTTTCGTATAGTCTATACTGGATTTCACCTCGACCTAATACAGCTGACCTCGCACAAATACGATTGACCTCGTATCTATACGGATTGACCTGCTATCTATATGGAAATCCCTACACCTGATTGGTCAAAATTCACGTGCAAAATCACGTGCCGCGTTGAATGAGTTGAGAGAAAAAAATGGCGGCGATTCAGCCGATCAGTAAAACAGTGAACAAACAAACAAAAATAATGTCAACATCTTTGAAAAGAATGTCAGACATTGGCGCTAAGAATGGCGAAGATATGTTTGATGTGATAGAGGATGATATGGACCGATATGGACTTTTGACAGTTAATTAATAAAAATCTCATTAATCAAGTTATTTCGTATTGGACCAGTTACAGGTCCTCGGTCAGCTGTATTGGACCTCGGCCTCCGGCCTCGGTCCAATACAGCTAACCTCGGACCTGTAACTGGCCCAAAACAAAATTACTTGATTAATAACATTATAGTACAAACTCATTTTAACGCGATCTTTGGGGTCCATAGAAGCAGACCCTGTTATAAGTGAAAAAGTGTTTATAATGAGATTACTTACTATAGACGTATAGGTCAGCCTCATATAATACTATCTTTGGGGACCATAAAAAGACCTTGTCATAAGTGAAACCATGTTATAATGAGGTTATTTACAATAGACATGGCAGTGTTATAATGAAAACCACATTATAATGAGGTGCGTCATAACCAGGCTGAAGTGTATTGTAAAGATAGAACTTACCCCAGCTGCTACTACAGCCTGAAATAGACAAAATGAGCCTCGACGCGAGAAAACCGGTCTTCGGGGTTTCCGAACAGGTCCAACACAAACCGGCCTGTACAAGCTCAGAAAAGAGCTAGAAGCTTGAAATTTCGGATTTAAGTAGAAGAGGAATTGTACTATCCGAGTAGCGAAAACAAAGGCGCTGATCAGCTTCGCGGTTACCGCGAAGCTGATCTGCGCCTCTGTTTTCGCCTAGGCAAAAATCCGGTTTTCTCACGATGCGGCTCAAATAATCATGTGTGTACATGTGTATGTGTGTGACATCAAGCAGAACATTCAAGGTTTAATTTGCTTGATTTGATGCTTTATGTCCCAGTCAACAGCTGAGGTCAAGGTGGGACATTGCTTCCACTTTATTTGACTTCTAACAAATATTGCTAACCAGCTTTGGGGATAACATGACATCTGAAATGTGCTTTGAATATAACCACATAACACCCCAGAAAAGCTTCAATGCATGGATGGTTTGACCAAACCACTTTTCCTTGGCAAGCTCAGACCTTCTAAGCAGTAATCAGGTTGTCGATCAGTCAGTTACAAGCTTTGCAGCCCATCTACTTCTTACCGCCTCAATCATTACGAAAACATGCCCATGCATGACAGCAGCAAACTATGTTATGAGCAAAAATAAGAAAAATATCAAAATTTACATCAAAATTTTTCTAATGAAAATTTTCAATTTTAAAAAAAAATCTGTATATCACATGGGCATACATGTTTTCATAATGTCTAAACCTACCATTCCTTTTCCTGCAAAGCATAGATTGTGGGTACTCGTTAGAACCGCCTTGGTGAGGCGGTTCTAACGTGTACCCACAATCTATGTTTTGAGCAAAAAAAAATTCTACTGGAAATTTTCAATTTTTACAACTTTGTAAAAATCTATATAAATCACATGGGCATGCATGTTTTCATAATATCTTAACCTACCATTCCTTTGCCGGCCTTAGCCTCCAGTTCCTTCACCCGTTTCACCAACATATTGATCCTCTGTTTATCCTCCTGGGCTCGTTTGTTCTCCTTTTCCTCCATATGTCTCGACATCTTCTTGGCTTCTTTTTCCTTGTCCAGTCGCCCACTTTTTATCTTTGCCTGTCATAGCAATACCAACATATCTTGTTTACTTATAGTAATGCTTTCAAAAGTTCAAAGCATATTACAGCTGTATATTTTTTAAAAATATCTTCAAAATATCAGGTTTTCTGTGCACATGTCAATTTTGACTTAAAAATAATTTTACCGATTCTTTATTTGCTCAGCAAATGATCATTAATACACTTGATATAATATGTACATGAAAACAGTCTAATGTTTGGCTAGATTTATTTTATGCAATGGCAAAGGTTAGGTGAAGCTGAAAGTTTCATTTATTGTACTTTATTTTCTATTTAAAATTTTGAAACTTTGCTCAAATAAAAAACATTGCATAAATGAAGCTGAAACATCTGTTTGTAACAGGACTTTTACAATTCAATGTTTTCTGGACAAATGGTGCAGAGCTAGATCAGACCCTAGAGAGGCTGTAAGATCGGGGTCTTTCATATCTACCAATCTACTTTAGGTAAGGCACACAATGGCATATAGTATGGTAGTTGTAGGTTATGAAGTAACATTAACAAGATTTTCTGATGATCAAACATTTTGTAACTGAAATGTTATATAAAAGTAAAAGTTTTCGACATTCAATAACAATGATGCAGCTTTAATGTCACCATCAAGAAAACATGCCTGTGACAAGTATACCCACTTGAACCCCACTTTTATGAAGCAAAACTGGGGTATGCTGGGATATACCAATTTTCTTATTTTTGCTCCAAAACATTGATTGTGGGTACATGCCTCGCCAAGTTGGTTTTAACGAGTACCCACAATCTATGTTTTGGAGCAAAAATAAGAAAAAAAAGGTATACCCCTGCATACCCCAGTTTTAATATACAAAAGTTGGTTTTAAGGGGGTATACTTTTCATGGACATGTTTTCCTGATGTTTAAATGCAATTATTTATAAGCTAACTCGTTACAGTACTGAGAATGATACTACCTCTAGTTCTCTGTTGAGAGCCCTCTGTGTCTCCAGATTCTTGGAGCATACATCGAGTTTTGTCCGGAACTCGGCTATCTGAGCATTTAGTGTCACAGACGAGGTCCTACTGCTTGTCTTCTCTTGTTCCAGAGTTTTCTATAATACAAATAAGATTTGGCCTTCATGTCAGACATCAAACTACAATGAACAGTTCAAATATTCACTTCATGTAAACTAAAAAGCGGTGGTTTTGAGGTTCTCGAAGGATTGATACCAACCAAATGGTACTCGTCTTTGTAGGATTAATTTCAAACTAACAAAAGTATAGAAAAACAGGATTTTTCCTGGGTAAAGGGTATTCAGCTAAAGCTCCTTCTTACAGACCTTGTTCATCCAATAAATTAATCAGGGTGTCCACAATTTGAGTAAAGCAAAAATCCCTGACATTCTGCAATTAACAAATCTCTCTTTTTAAAAGTATTTTTCGCCACTTTTGGCGGAAAACGCATAATTCCCTGACTGATTACAAAATTCCCTGACAATTCCCTGAATTTGAAACAATTTTTTTTGCCAGACTTTCACATGGCCCCTCAGGTTGATTCTAACAAGTACCTACATACTATATTTTGAGCTAAAGTGTTAAAAAAATGTTCATTTTTTCAGCAGAAGCAATTGCTATTCATTGCATATTATGTGTTTTCATAGTGAAGCTGATTGTACGCACCAGCTTGTCCTGTAGTTCTCTGATCTCCTGGGCTGTATCTGGGGGCAGGTTAGACAGTCTCTCCTCCTCCAGAGCCTCAGCCCGGCCCTTCAGGGCAGCTATCTCATCTCTCAATGCTGCTTTCTCTGCTTCTTCACGTACTTTCTCGCTCTCGATCTGTGCCATGACGGCCTCCTTCTCGTTGTCTGCCTCGTCCTTGGCGACAACAAACTGTTTGCGTAGACTTTCTAATTCCTCTCTGGTATTTACATGGGCTAGTTTCTCTTGCATGAGCTCAGTTTCGAACTGGTCAGTTTTCTTTTGTAATTCACTAAGCTGCTGGGTTAATTCCTAAAACAAAACATTAAAACTGTCATCAGAGGATTTACAGAGAAGGGGCCAGTTGTTCAAAACTTTGTTAGCTTAACATCATTCTTATGACCTCAACTCGTTAAGAACCCAATTCATAACTCTTCTAGCATGTTTTAGAAAATGATGAACATTGAAAGGGAAGGACCTGGCCTGCTATATAATATTCAATTTTCTCATGCTCAAATATGCTAAGCATGTAGTTGAAAAAAACTTTTGGTATGTTATAATGTGTTAGCAGTAAATATGCTCTTTGGTAATTTGTCAGTACTAAAACTTTCCATTTCTTTGTTAGGTCTGTCTCCTTGTGCTGTTAAATTTTCATGCTCATCTGAGTTGAGCATAAACAGTTTTCTACATAAGAACATGATAAAGTTAGCTTACAGCACTGCTCTCGGTATCTGTCATGACAGCAGCCTGCATCTCAAGTTGCTTTCTCATCAGTTCCATCTGCTCCTCCAGATCCTGAAAATAATCACGTCATTATGAAAACATGCCCATGCAATATATAAATTTTTCTACTAGAAGAAAAAAATAAAACATTTACTTGATTTATTTTAATATTTTCGCTCAAAACATACAATGTGGGTACAGGAGTACCCACAATGTATGTTTTAGATCAAAAATAAGAAATTTAGGTAGACCCCTGCAAACCCCAGTTTTTATGAAAGTTGGGTTTAAGGAAGTATACTTAAAGGGAGTATAGTTTATATGAAAGTGGGGTTTAAGGGAGTATATTATTCCTGGACATATTTTCCTGGAAATAATCACATGTATATGCACACCTCTGGATAACATGTTCTTGTAATGTATACCATTTCAAATTCAACTTTTATACAACAAAACTGGAATGTACAGAGGTATACTTCATTTTTTCTTATTTGTGTTCCCAACATTGATTGTGATTGTGAGTACTTAGGTTCTAACTCTATTTTTTTTTTTGTTTTTGTTTTGTTTTTGACCAAAATAGAGTTAGCTTTCTTCTGTGAGTGTAAAGGCTACTTTGTGTCGAACCTGGTCGGAAGTCCCTAGGACCTGTTTCCTCGTGTCACGACTCAATTTTCAAGTTACCTTATTTTGCTGTTGTAGTTTCTCTGTGTTTAATTTCATGGTTTCATTCTCTGACTCTATCTCAATGAGTTTGTTATCAGCACTCTGTAGCTGTTTTTCCAGATGGTCCACCTCTAACTCAGCTACAATGAGAGGAAAAATAATTTCATGGTTTCATTCTCTGACTATCTCAATGAGTTTGTTATCGGCACTCTGTAACTGTTTCTCTAGATGATCCACCTCTAACTCAGCTACAATGAGAGGAAAAATAATTTCATGGTTTCATTCTCTGACTATCTCAATGAGCTTGTTATCGGCACTCTGTAACTGTTTCTCCAGATGATCCACCTCTAACTCAGCTACAATCAGAGGAAAAATAATCATTATGCAAAAACTCTCATGCAATAAACAAATAGATTCATCACATACTTTCTTATTCACCCCTGGCTCACACCAAGTAGTCAGTGCAGGGATGGATCCAGGACTTCTTGAGAGGGGGTTCATACCTATTTAGGGGGGTTTGTTCTCATACTTTTATCAATATTTTCTCAAATTTTCCCCATCAAAATGAAATAATTTGGCCGCAGAGAGGGGTTCGAGCAAACCCCCTGAACCCCAACTAAATCTGTCACTGCAGTGGTCCAATGTAATTGAACATACAGGGAACCTATCATCAAAGTATAAATGCATTCCGGTGAGTAGTTGTCAAGATATGAGATATGGGCTGCTTGAAAACTGTACATGCATAGAAACATGTCTGATTGTTATATGTGTATCCTAAATCCCTGGCTGGCTTGTTAGGTTACATGGTATAGAATGTACTGAAGCTCTGCCAATAAGAAGGAAAGGAACAGGTTTCTGCATCCATTTTTTGCAGATGGTAGCCCCCCTACAATGGGTCAACCCCTGCTGTGGATTATCAGAAATACATGCATAATACTTTGCTTTCTTTATACAAAATGTTCATCTATATTCCCATAATTTATAGTGGGGGGGTGGGGGAATTGTAATGTTAAGTCGCGACACGGCACAGTGTCATCAAACGTCACAAGAATGAGTGAGTATGGTATACTCATTTCGTGTGTTTAGGGTGCACTGTAATAGGTGAAACCTATTTGAGCCTTCACATGAGAAAACCAACAATTAGCACAGGCAAAAACAAAGGTGCAGATCTGCTTTGCGGTAACCGCCAAGCTGATCAGCGCCTTTGTTTTAACTACACAGATAGTACAATCCCTCTTCTTCTTAAATCTGAAATTTCAAGCTTCTAACCTTTTTCTGTGACTGTACAGCCTGGTTTGTGTTGGACCTGGCCGGAAGCCAAATTGTTGGTTTTCTTACAAGCTCATTTATTTCCTATTATTGCAGGGAGCTAACCTTTAGCTGTAACTGTCCCTTCTTTGTCCACGACCTTAGTGACGTCCCCTGTCTTGATCAACTGGATAGCAGCATAATGCAGAGCCTTCTCCTTATAGTCTTTCTTTGTGCCTTCCCAACTGTCATGTAGCTGAGTACCCTCTTTATCCCTGAGTGGGAAAATATGCAAATCAGCAATGCTTTTCAAAAATATGCTTTCACAAAATCAGAAAACATTACCTCTAAGGCAGACTACATTATACATCCTACTTTTGGATATAGCACTTAAATCTGTGACGATTTGCTCTATTACTGATAGACAATTACAATGAAGGCCTTACTGTCTGGTCTTAAACATGTCTGCAATATGACCACACTCTGATTCAGGGGCCTGGATAGCGTAGTGGATAACACACTCCCATGTCACCGTTGCGGTCCGGGTTCGAATTTAGGTCAGGGCATGTGGGTAGTGGTTGCCTGTCCAAGTTTGGTGGTTTTCCCCCGAGTCCTTCACCATGTTTCACCACAAAACGCTAACATACGCCCCTTCAAGAACATGTTTTTAAGTTCCTTGAGCTTTCTGTGTAATTGAAGTAATATAAATAATGTTTAAACTTTGATTCTTTTTTTTTTTTTTTTTTTTTTTTAAATTCAGTTTTACGTAACTTTCAAGATTATTTCAGCTCATATGAGACAGGCCAATCAGTAGGTGGGGCAAAAACGGGAGAACCCCGAAAAAAACCACCTGACACACCCGCAAGCAGAACTTGGCTTGTCTCACATGTGGCCAGAGCGGGGCTCCAACCCACACCAGACACAGCGGTAAGATGATTGAGTGATTAAGAAACAGCGCTCTTAACCGCTTGGCCACGGGGGCCGCCCCAGAAAAAAAACTTTGATTCAGTTGAAACAATTGACATGTATATGATACATTTATCGCTCACTGTTCAACACTTCCTTGTAGGAATCTTGACAATGTTTAGTAATGATATGATTAGAAAACAATAAATTAAACAAAAGCACATATACTCTGAAAATCATTGAGCAACAAGTCAAACATACTTGTTTTTAGTGAAAGCCTTTATTAAACATGATTTTAGATGTTAAACAAAGCATGTTTGCCACCCTGAAGCTTACTACAAGTATTTTCATCTCTGAGTGCAAAGATATGTCATGAAAACTGATTATGCTATTCTTTGCTGTTACCTTTCCCACTTCATCTTATATTATCATTCCTTTGCTAGTCAAAGCAGAGAGCACATTTCATTAATATCTGAACATTTAAAACATTATAAAATGACCTTGGTTTTCACACATTCTCACCCAAATGCAACATAGTTTAGGTGAATATAAAAAAAACAAGAATAGCATTATATAAATGAGCCACATGATGAGAAAACCAACAATCTGCACAGGCGAAAACAAAGGCGCAGATCAGCTACGCAGTAACTGTGAAGCTGATCAGCGCCTTTGTTTTCGCTACACGGATAGTACAATTCCTCTATTTTCTAAATCCAAAATTTCCAGCCTCTAGCCATCTTCTGTAACTGTACAAGCCAGTTTGTGTCGGACCTGGCCGGAACCCAAATTGTTGTTTTTCTCACGCACAGGCTCAAATATTGGTAAGCCTGTTAGTATAGCCTCAGTGTCATACCCTTTATACATTTTTATCAACACAGTTTTCTCAAGCTGGGGGGTCTGGGGTCTGTGGAATATCAACAGGATAAAGTGAAAAATAGTTTCGGAACAGTTCAGATAGGGATATAAAATTATGAAGCTTGAAGGATAAAATTACCGATTATGAAAACATGCCCATGAAATATATAGTATTTTATCAGCTGTAAAACTTGGAAAATTTTATTGGACAAAAATATATTTCTATTATTTTTGCTCAAAACATGGAGTAATACCCACAATCTATGTTTTGGATTAAAAATAAGAAGAAAAATTGTATGCCCCTGTAAATCCCAGTTTTAAAATATAAAAGTGGGGTACAATGGGGACATATTCATTACACGGACATGTTTTCTGGATGCATAAACTAAATCTGAACCTACTTTATCCATACTTTCAGAATTTCACTGTTTACAAATGAGAAAAGATTCTTAGTAGTTAACCCATATATGACAAATGAACTTGCCCATCATTATCATTTGGGTGAGTCCAATTTCATTTTAAGGGGCATTAGGAGTGATTTTAAATGTTCATTCCATTTTTCTATGAAAATGCCCTAGGCAAACAGAATAGCCCCAGATGGGGCGCCGCGTTCTGCGGAGTCCCATCTGGGGCTGTACTGTTTGCATATGCCCCATAAAAAGGCCGCCAGGCTTCAATGAGTTAAAGGGATTGGCAACTATTCTCAGCTTATTTAGGCAATAAATAGGTAGAAATCCATATGGCAAAGTGGATCTTTTGCGTCACGTCACTTTGTGATCAAATACTGAGTTTCACCATTTTCTATTTCTACAATGCAATAGCAATGTTTGAGCCAACCTATCTGTCTTGAGGGGTTCAGCACCATGTTTTTTCAAGTATCTATCAGCCTGACTATCTGTCTTGAGGGGTTCAGCACCATGTTTTTTCAAGTATCTATCAGCCTACCTATCAGTCTTAAGGGGTTCAGCGCCATGTTTTTTCAAGTATCTATCAGCCCACTGTGCATAAGCTTGTTGTTTACTCTCCAGGACTTGTGTCACTATACCCATCTGTGTTTCGTACTCCTCAAGTTTAATGTTAACCTTCCTTGCTGCATCGGGAACTTCTCCATGGATCTCATGGATCTGAAATTAACATCAAGATATTATGTCCCTGGATGTTATACCTCCTTGTCATCAAGAAAACATGATTGTGCGTATAATATATGCCCCCTTGAACCCCACTTTTATAGCAAAACCGGGGTATGCAGGGGTATACATATTTTTCTTATTTTTGCTCCGAAACATAGTTTGTAGATACTCGTAAGAAACGCCTTGCCGAGGCGGTTCTAACTTGTAACCACAATCTATGTTTTAAGCAAAAATGAGAAAAATATCAAAAATTTTCTTCTGAATTTCTCATTTTTTACAACTTTTACAAAAAATCTCTGTATATTGCATGGGCATGTTTTCGTAATGGTGTCCCACATATTCAGTAGCACTCAAGTCTACAAAAGTAACCATATCTTCCTAGATAGTGAGTACTCATTAGTATAGCTTTGGTGAGGAGGGTCTAACATGTACAATATATCTATGTTTCAAACAAAATTAAGAGTAAAACAATAACTTCAAGTGAAAATCTTCATTTTACAGCTGAAAAAAAAGATGCATATATGATGTGTTTTCTTAACATACACTAAACAGTCAAGTCAGTCTTGTGGCAGGATACCAAATCTGTATTTTATTACTAATGCCCAGGCTAATCAGATTCTTTGCTTAGCACATAATTTTGATGGCTAGTGTCCTTCATGATGGCAAATTCAGGATTACAATACTGATGCATACCTCCCCTTGATATGTTCTAAACTCTGAGTCCACTTACCAGCATAGCTACAATTTCCAACATTCTGACAGCCTTCTGTGAGCCCGCAAGATCATCGGCCTTGACCCTGAGTTTCTCATGCGACTTGATCATCTTCTTCATGTCTTTATGCATAGCAATGATCTCCAACTTCTTCTTCTCCAGATCCTGATATACAAAACGGGGATTAAACATGATTTTTTTCATTCATTAACATTCGCTAGGTCCCGAGGAGAGTATTGAAAACCCAGGGCCTAGTGGACCTAGGGAATGTTAATGAATGACAAAATCATGTTTGATTGCTATTATTGCTTACATTCAGCGCAAATGAAAGAAATAATGGTGCACTATATTTTGCAGCCTCATCACATTTTCATTCGCATAAAAGCTTTCATTTATATGTTCGTTCAGTTTCTCATTATTGGCACATGCTTTGTATGGCATCCGGTAACGAGCAAAAGTAAAAGCCATGTATTAACATCATGTGAGTGCGTCAATTGCAATATTAATATATGGCTTTCTCTCCATTAATATATGGCAGTTAATATCGTGTTACACGGGTATTTATGCAATAATATAGGCATAACATGAAAGGAAAGGGAGTATAAGATTCTACATTATATACTTAATTATAATCATCATTGTTAGTATAATTATTTTACTTTATTTTTTCATCAGCAGAAGTAGTAAGGCCGAAAAAAAACAGTGGTGTTTCCGCTAACCCGACCGACCCCGATTTTTTGTGCTGACCCTGCAGTTTTTATTGCCATTTTGAAAGAAAATAAAAAGATTTTCATCCCTACTGACCCTTGAAAGTTTCAGGTAAATGGACATATGACTTAAAATATGTCAAGACTGCAACAGTAATATTTAAAATCACTTTATTTAACCTTCTTTATGTTTTAAACAATGTCTGTCATTATCTAGTATTTGAGATGAATTAAGTTGCATTTTATCAATTTTTACCTGTTTTCAACAAATAAAAATTAGAGAAAAAATAAAAAGATTTGCCTACCTACCGACCCTGATTATTTTCGGCATGTTAGTGGAAACACAACTAATTTTTTTTTTTTATGCCTAATGACAAACAAAACACAGAGACAAAGTGCGGACAGTTTATCAGATATTTATGCTAGTTAAGATGTTTTTAATTAAACATCTAATAGTAAGAACTACATGTAAGTCCCAGATGAGAATCTGGGATCTTGGACTTTTCCCTTTGCCTACAGCATTGAAATCCAGTAGAATGATCCTTCTGATTCACCTGATAAAGAGCTGCTGCATGAAAAAACCAACACTTTTGGATTCCGACCAGGTCCGACACAAACCGGGCTGCACAGTCACAGAAGCAGGTTGGAAGCTTGAAATTTTGGATTTAAGCAGGTGAGGAATAGTACTATCCGAATAGCAAAACCAAAGGTGCTGATCAGCTGTGCAGTTTCTGCACAGCTGATCTGCGCCTTTGCTTTCGCATATGCAGATTGTTGGTTTCCTTATGCAGTGGATTATATGTGTTAATTTAGCCACGAACAATAAAGTCATGAACAAATTAGCCATGAACAATTTAGTAATGAACAATTTAGCCATGAACAATTTAGTCATGAACTGTGTACCTGTCTGAGCTCTTCTATCACATTGTCCCTGTCTTGCAGCAGTTTTTTATCAGTATCACTGTGAGTCTGTGTGATTGTTATTGTCTCCGTTATCGTCTGAAAGTCAACAATATCAAAATACAGCCGGACCTCTTTATAACATGGCTTGTTACAGCAAGGTTTTGAATTTAACACGGACCATTCATGGACCCCAAATGGTCTTATTTTGCAATATGTCTATATATTTTACTCTCCTTATAACACAGATTGAATACCAAACATGGAAATTGTCTCGGACCCCAACAATAGTGTTATAAAGAGGTTGAGATGTACATGTATTTATATATGATACATGTATTTAATATCTATATATGTAATGGAAAACAATAAGATTTTTATGGGGTCGATATTCGATAGTCTCACTACACACTGAACATTTCCAATGCCCATTTCTGGAGATATACAGTATAGTCAAGTGTTCGGTTTTTTATTTTTTCATTCATCCAGATAGAGAGAATTTTCCTTTCTTTGAGCAGAATTACCTACCCTAACTCTTTCTTTGAGTAGAGTTCTCTCTTCTTTGAGAGCCTCATTCTCAGCTTCAAGGTCAGCAATTTTATTGTCAAGGTCACCTAACTGCTTGTCTATCTCTTTATCATGCTCTGTCTGGTCTACAGAAACAAAACAAATATACACTAAATGCCAGAAATAGCACACATAAATAACTTTGATTTTCTCCTGAGCAACAAAAATAAACAATTATCACCATAAAGTGTTGCTGTAATTCAGTGGATAATCTCATGTACAGTTCAACCTCATTATAACGCGCCTCACAATAGTGCGGTTTTCAATATAACACGGCCATGTCATGGCTCCCAAATTAATCATTTTGCTATATGTCTATTGTAAATAACCTCATTATAACACGGTTCACCTAGAAATTGGCTGCAAGCAAAGCTTTCAGGATACCCCCCGCAAAATTATCTGAAGCTGGCCAATAACTTCCTAAGTCAAACATGCAGAAAATTTGACAAAGATATCTTTTCAGCATTATAATTCTTCATGTACATCCTCAGCATGCCAGTCGCATCTATAAGATATTAAAAGAATATACTGAAAGAATGATGTTGATTTCACTGTATGCATTATGATCATTATTGTTATTATGAGAAATGGTAAAAAAAATGGCTAAGTTAAATAAAAGCTGTAAATTTGTCAAAAATTAACTCTTCAGCATGAAAATTATTCATGCACATCTAAAATAAATCTGGAACAAATCTACAAAGAATTTAAAAGAAACACTGAAAGCCCTTGGAGGAGTTGATTTCACAAAGTATGCACTACCAACCACAATTGTATATAAGCAATGGTCAAGAAATGGCAATGTTGAAAAATGATGTAAATTTGTCAAAAATCACTTTTTCAGTATTATAATAATTCATGCACATCTTCAATATGTGTGGAACATGTCTGCAAAGTATTGAAAAGAAATACTGAAAGCCCTAGGATGAGTTGATTTCACAAAATATGCACTACCAACCATTACTGTATATAAGCAATGGTCAAAAAATGGCTATGTTAAAAAATGCTGTAAATTTGTCAGAAATTAATTTTTCAGCATTATAATTCTTCATGCACATCTTCAATATGTGTGGAATATGCCTGCAAAGTATTGAAAAGAAATACTGAAAGCCCTTGGAGGAGTTGATTTCACAAAGTATGCACTACCAACCAGTATTGTATTTAAGCAATGGTCAAAAATGACTATGTTGAAAAATACTGTAAATTTGTCAAAAATTATTTTTTCAGCATCATAATTCTTCGTGCACATCTTCAATATGTGTGGAACATGTCTGCAAAGTATTGAAAAGAAATGCTGAAAGCCCTAGGAGGAGTTGATTTCACAAAATATGCACTACCAACCATTCTTGTACAAGCAATGGTCAAAACATGGCTATGTTAAAAATTGCTGTAAATTTGTCAAAAAATATTTTTTCAGCATTATAATTCTTCATGCACATTTTCAATATGTGTGGAACATGTCTGCAAAGTATTGAAAAGAAATACTGAAAGTCCTAGGAGAAGTTGATTTCACAAACTATGAACTACCAACCATTATTGTATATAGGCAAAGGTCAAAAAATGGCTATGTTGAAAAATGCTGTAAATTTGTCAAAAATTATTTTTTCATCATTATAATTCTTCATGCATATCTTCAATATGTGTGAAACATGTCTGCAAAGTATTGAAAAGAAATACTGAAAGCCCTAGGAGGAGTTGATTTCACAAACTATGCACTACCAACCATTGTTGAATATGACAATTATTGAAAATTGGTTAAGTTCAAAATGCTGTAAATTTGTCAAAATTCATTTTTTCAGCATAATAATTCTTCATGCACATCTTCAACATCTCTGGCACATATCTGCAAAGTATCAAAAGAGAATATTGAAAGCTGTAGGAGGAATTGATTTCACAAAGTATGCACTATTAGCACTATGGCAAACATTCTATGTATAGGTTTAAAAAGTCCCATAACTCTTGCAAAACTGACCCTTTGGCCCCTAAATTCATATCACACTTGTGTTGTCTAATGGTGCAGGTGTGTTGAAAATTTGAAGAACATCTGGCAAAAACTGCTTAAGTTATTCAGCAAAGATGTCAAAATGTTGACGGAATGACGGAATCACGGAATGACGGAATGACAGAATGACGGAATGACGGACAGGCTGAAAACAGTATACCCCCCTAAAACTTCGTTTTGTGGGGGGTATAATTACAACATGGTCTGTTTTCATGGACCGCAAAGATAGCGTTATAATGAGGTTGACCTGTACTATACATGTATGTGTTATGATCATGCATGTAATAACTTTTGTGGGAATTTGTAATGTCATGACAACATCCATGACAAAAAATGCAATTTTTCATGGAAAGTATGTCCATTTAACACATGATTAAAGGGCACATCCAAAGGTTTTGATTTTGCAAAACTGAAGTAGACATTGATAAAAGGAACTGATAGCAGAAAACCTCATCAAATTATCTTGACTGGTTCCGGAGATTTGAAATTTTATTTGACTTTCTCATCAATACTTCTTAGTTCCACTATGACATCATAGGAGCCGCGACGCAAGAAAACCGGTCTTCGGGGTTTCCGACCAGGTCCGACACAAACCGGCCTGTACAAGCTCAGAAAAGAGCTAGAAGCTTGCAATTTCGGATTTAAGTAGAAGAGAAATTGTACTATCCGTGTAGCGAAAACAAAGGCGCTGATCAGCTTCGCGGTTACCGCGAAGCTGATCTGCGCCTTTGTTTTCGCCTAGGCAAAAATCCGGTTTTCTCACGATGCGGCTCATAGAAGAACATAGAAAATTTTGAATATCATCAAAACTAACAACTAAAACAAACAACTTATCATTTGAAAACAAATATAAATTTTATCGAATAGAGAAGGAGTAATGACGAAATTAACAACCAACAACGGATGGACAGGACTGGATGGTTTTATTGTCGACCGGTTTCGGTAATACAATTACCTTTTTCAAGATATAAATTTTTATACATCTTATTGTTTCAGTTTCAAAACTTCATATGACCATTAAAGTGATTTTTTTTTTCTCCAAGGGAGACTACTCTCACATGAAAATAATGATGCTATTTTAAATATGGTCTGATATCTTTTGAGCGATGGGTATTTGGGTTAAGCTTTCCATAAACATATCCCAAGAACAAATGAGATGGCAGACAAAAAATGAAAAGGATCTAAAAAAACTTTTGTATGTTCCCTTTAAGCGTCCTATGATAAATGGAATCTTACACATGTGGCCATTTTATGTGAAATTCATTTCACTCACCAAAGGCTCCTTGAATAAATTTTATATGAAATGACCACTCATGTAATGTCCTCTATTTTTTGCATTGGTATATCTTAATATACTTATATGCAATAGAAATAAAACATTTACCAAAATGCTCATACATATAATTTTATTAATTTTTCGTACTACTAAAAAAATTTAGATTTTGTCTTAAGGCATCAGTCTGAACTGAATTAACACAAGGCATCAATTGCCAAAAAGTGAAATTCTAGGCTAACATCAGGATAACATGTCCATGTTATATACACCCACTTATAACCCACTTTTATATAGCAAAACTGGGGTATACAGGAGTATACCTACTTTTCTTATTTTTGCTCCAAAACATAGATTGTGGGTACTCATTAGAACCGCCTCAGCAAGGCGGTTCTAACGTGTACCCACAACCTATGTTTTGAGCAAAAATAAGAAAAGTAGGTATACTCCTGTTTTCGTAATGAAAGTGAAATTCTAAGCTAAGTTACAAGGTTGACTATGATGTTGTATGATGATCGGTCAAAAGCTCATTAGAGCTTATGTTTATTGTTATGTACTGTCATGCCGTCTTAAAATAAATTTTCTTATCTTATCTTATCTTATCTTGATCCTACCTTCATCCTCTCCGAGTTCTTTCTTTCTGTCGGCCATTCTCTGATACTGCTTAATCATTTTCTTCATGTCTTTACGTAACTCTCTGTTCTCCTTCTTAAGTGCTTCCATCTCCTGTCAACATATATAGCATTATTATCTAATTATATAAAAAAAAAAACTGCATACAAACAGCTACGGCACCAAAATGAAATGGATATATTTCTATTGCATATAATCAAGAAGAAACTAAGCGTTGTGTTAAATGCTGTGTAAATGGAGGCTATGTCCTGACATAACCTTAGCTGTTGACCTGGAGATTAAACAACAAAACAAAAACAATTTCCCATACCTCATCTGAGACAGTAGATCCTGGCAGCGTGAGTGGAGCCACTACACCACCACCAGCCTGTACAGTAGCTAACTGTGCCTCCAGCTCCGCTATCCTGCTCCTCTGCTGTGCCAGCTCAGTGTTCTGTTGGCTGATCTCAGTCTTCAGGGAGGAGATGATCTCCTGCAGGGTTGTCACTTCAGTCTGCACCACAGTTATCTCCTCATGGCACCTCTCTAACTCCTTCACTATTTCTGGGTCTGGTACTTTCACCTAGGTCACGAAAATAAACGAGCCTTTGTGTGAGAAAACCAACAATTTGGAGTTCTGACCATATCCGACACAGACCGGCCTGTACAGTCACAGAAGCAAGCTAGATTCTTGAAATTTGGATTTAAGAAGAAGACGAATTGTACTATCTGTGTAGTGAAAACAAAGGTGCTAATCAGCTTCACGGTTACCTTGAAGCTGGTCTTCGCCTTTGTTTCCCCATATCCAAATTGATGGTTATTTTGAAACCTCATTTTATAGTATTGTCTGGAGAAACCTGGGATCGAACCTGCCACCACTGGTTTACAAGGCAAGCTGTTTAACCACTGCGCCTCGGAGGCTTCTTGATGACCAATTGGGCTACAGCAATGGTCCATGTTAAAATCTGAACTGCATCATGCTATAGAAGTGTTTGCGATGTAGAAATACACAAATTCCTGTTGAGGCATGGCATTAAAGCTCTGATCAATGAGTACAAAGTCTTACAGTAGTAATCAGTGCTCACATCATATTTTCACAGGAATGTGTTCAAAATGACAATGTTTGACATATGAGCCGCGTCATGAGAAAACCAGATTTTTGCCTATGCAAAAACAAAGACGCAGATCAGCTGTGCAGTTACTGCACAGCTGATCAGCACCTTTGTTTTTGCTACATGGATAGTACAATTCCTCTTCTACTTTGATCCAAAGTTTCAAGCTTCTAGCCCTTTTCTATGACTGTACAGGCCGGTTTGTGTGAGACATGGTCGGAAACCCGGAAGACCAGTTTTCTCGAGTCCCGGCTCATATGTAATTGCACAAAAAAACACAACGCTATTCAGCAGCTTAAGTACCCACCTGCACTGTAACAATTTCAGGATCTTTGGTGTCTATTGGTACAGGTACGACCTCTGGGGGGTCAGGAATTTTCCCACTCTCCACTTTAGCTAAAGTTTCCTCTTTCTTCTCAAGGGAAGTAACCATGTACTCTAGCTCGGAGTGACTTGTGTACATTTCCTTTACACTGTCTGACCTAAACGGAAATGAGCAGCATTATGAGAAGACCAACAATGTGGTTTTCGAACAGGTCTGACACAAACTGAGCTGTAACAGTCACAGAAACAGGCTAGAAGCTTGAAATTTGGATTTAGGAAGAAGAGGAATTGTACCATCCCTGGTGTGCCACATTTTCTTTATCCAAAGAGTCAAGCTTTCAGACAGACTTTGTGATTATCAGAAAAGGTTGGAAACCACAAAATTTTCTCAAACCATCCCATCAGTTTAACATTTCCATGTAATATATACCCCCTTATACCCCACTTTTATACAGCAAAACTGGGGTAGGCAGGGGCATACATGTACCTATTTTTCTTATTTTTGCTCCAAAACATAGATTGTCGGTACTTGGCAAGGCGGTTCTGACGTGTACCCACAATCTATGTATGTTTTGAGCAAAAGCTGAAAAAATAGTTGGTTGAAAAAATAGCTGTATGTTACACTGGAAAGTTTTCGTAATAAATCCCTGCTCACTATCCACCCCCCTACAGAACTTGTGAACTCACATGTCATCCTCTGTAGGTTTACGTTTATGCTTGTTTTCAAAGTCTTTCTCCCATTTCTGTATATCTCTCTCCATATTCTGTTTCTCCTCAGTCATCATCAGTTTTTCTCCCTTCGTCTTCTCTAGTTGCTCCTGAAATATACCAGGTTCCGAGGTTATAAAACTTTTTCATAGCTCAACTCAGCTGAGCATGAAATTTAAACTGCTCATATATGACAAAATAGCCTAAATAAATTCAAAATTTCAGATTAAGATCACCAAAGCCTGTAATTTATCTTGCTCATAAATGTTAAATGCCAACAATTGCAGGATAAATTTTTGTCTCAGCTGCCCTGGCCATAAAAAGTTTTGTAACCCCGGGACAAGGACCACGCTGTAAAATTTATTTCATGCTCATCTCAACTGAGTCTGAAACTTATCCTGCTCATAAATGAAAACAATGCTGACAATTGTTGACACTTAGCTGGGTTTAGTCATCTTTGACTATTCCGATATCTAATGGCTTGTAGCTTTTTTTTTTTGTTGTTGTTGTTGTAGTTGTTTTTTTTTTTGTTGTTGTTGTTGTTTTTTGTTGTTGTTTATTTTGTAATTTCAGCCTGTGCATTTTACAGAATGTCACTATTTTCACAATTATATGCTACTGCATTGAGCATCTTTATAACCTTTGAACTTGGGCAAATACAACAAAACCTGTAACCTTTATAATATGGCAAAAAACAAACAGATAATTAAACAGTAATTTCTATGATTACAAGGGGTAGTAAAAATATAAATCTTCGATCACAATTACTGATTAGGGGTACCGTACTTAATACATTATCTGATTTAACACTCTAATAATTCTAATTGCTCTCAAAGGACCAAGCAAAACATATGAACCACACCACGAGAAAACCAGTCTTCGGTGTTTTCAAACATGTCCCACACGAATCGTCCTGTACTGGCACAGAAGCGAGCCACAAATTGTCCTGTACTGGCACAGAAGCGAGCAAGAAGCTTGGAATTTTGGATTTAAGTAGAAGAGAGATTGAACTATCTTTGTAGCGAAAACAAAGGCGCTGATCAGCTGTGCAGTAACTGCTCATCTGATATGCGCCTTTGCTTTCGCAAAAGCAAAAGTCTGGTTTTTTCAGGATGAGGCTCATATAATCCAGACTGTGAGTGATGTACAAGGAGCTTTTTACATCAGCCACACATCACATTACCAGGTGCAGTTAAAACAAATGAGCCTCATCATGTGAAAATCAACATTTTGCATATGCAAAAACAAAGGAGCAGATCAGCTTCACGGTAACTGCCAAGCTCATCAGCGCCTTTGTTTTCACTACACAGATAAGTACAATTCCTCTACTTTCTGAATCCAATATTTCCAGTCTCTAACCATCTACTGTACTGGTACAGCTCAGTTTGTGTCGGACCTGTTCGGAAACTACATTGTTGGTTTTTCTCCTCTTGGCTCAAATACAGAACCACAGTAGACCTTTGCAAGTCAGCTTGTTTTAGTTACCTGTACAGCATTTCCTGTATCCGAGTCCTTGACTAAGGCAGCCAATGCTTCATACTGACTCTGTAGCACGAGATATTTAGCCTGTGTCTGTGCAGCATCATCCAGTCTGTCCTTGACTGTCTCATATTTTGTCTTCCATTCGCTGTCAGCCTAGTCAAATGAGCCTTCACATGAGAACACCAACAATTTGCATATGCGAAAAGAACACCAACAATTTGCATATGCGAAAACAAAGACGCAGATCAGCTGTGCAGTAACTGCACAGCTGATCAGCGCCTTTGTTTTCGCCACACGGATAGTACAATTTCTCTTCTACTTATATCCAAAGTTTCAAGCTTCTAGCTTTATTCTGTGACTGTACAGCCTGGTTTGTGTCGGACCTGGTCTGAACCAAAATTGTTGGTTTTCTCACACAGTCACAGGCTCAAATAGTAAGAAAGGTCCATTATTTTGCTCGCCAATTTGTTGCTTGATAAGCATCATGAGAAACCTGTCTTTGGGGTTTCTGTCCTGGCCCCAAGGTTTTAAAACTTTTTTCATGCTCATTGCTCAGCTCAGCTGAGACTGTAAGAATCTTACATGAGTGTCAGGTATGGATAGACAAATCTGTCCCTAGGGTCACATTTTGGCATCACTCGGTGAGCCTCGTGATGCCAAACTGTGACCAGAGGGACAGATTTGTCCATCCATACCTTACACGCATGATAGATTCTTTTTCTTGCACGCCTTAATGCGGCGAAGCTTGATTTTCATATTTTTTATCTAGAAAAATGCTAGGATTGATGAAATTCCCAACTGCTTCAAATCAGAAATCAGATCGGCCTGTTTAATTTTGTGGACTTTTGAAAAGGCAGTCTTTACTGTATATGGCCATGGCAACATTATGGCCATGTGACCAGGGGCCAGTTGTTCAAAATTAACAACATCATTAGTTAACATTTCGTTAAAATTTCAAACATGAATATTACAAATACTCTGTGAACTTTTGTTGATAAAATGTGAGAATGCAAAGGATTCTCACATTTTATCAACAAAAAGGATTCTCACATTTTATCAACAAAAAAAATAACAGTGTATTTGCTTATGTAGTTGGCATTTACTTAACAAGTTGAGGTCTTAACGATGACGTTAAGCTAAGGAAGTTTTGAACAACTGGCCCCCCAAAAAAGCAGTCTTTACTGTATATGACCATGCGACCAAGCACCAACCATTTCCTTGTCTCCTAACTGAAGCTGCAGTCGGTTTATCTCATCTAACCATTTCTTCCTCTCATCACCAAACCCCTCCCTCTCCTCAGCAAACTTCCTCCGTTCTTCGTCCAGTTGTGATCTCTCCTCCACCATGTCCCGTCGCTCTCTCTCCAGTTCTCGGTTGTTTTTGTTCGTCATGGCAATAGCTCCCGCTGCTATTATACCCCCTGCAGCAACAATCATCAGGAAATATTTACATTTTTATTGCAATCGCCCTAGATGAAAGTATCTTCCTTGATGTTCTTCATTATCCAATGAAAAACATTAAGTCAAGTGATCTAGAGGCCACGCCTATGGGCAGGGCGACGTCAAAATCAGCCAGTGATGTTGTTTGTTTACTCTTGTTGGCATGACATCGGTCGCATATCGTCATGACGTTAAGCGCGAAAATTTGACGTTTTGGCTGTTCCAAAATTATTGTAAGTTGGATTTAATGTCAACTTCGGGCTTCATAGACATTAAAACAGCCTAATGTTTTTCATCATCCAGTGAAAGCTAAAATCTGAATTTCAATCCTTAAAACATATCCATGAAAACTATACCCCCTAAAACCCCACTTTTACATAATAAACTGGGGTATACAGGGGTGTACCTATTTTTCTTATTTTTGCTCCAAAACATAGATTGTGGGTACTCGTTAGTGTGTACCCACAATCAATGTTTTGAGCAAAAATTATATCAAAATTTTTCCAATGAAAGTTTCTATTTTTACTGTTGAAAAAAATCTCTGTATATTGCATGCGCAAGTTTTTTCGTAATATATACATCATAATGAAACTATAGCGGCCCCGTAGCCGAGGGGTTATGAGCACTGTTTTCTTAACCACTCAATCATCTCACCGCTGTGTCTGGAGTTGGTTTGAGCCCCACACTGGCTACATGTGAGACAAGCCAAGTTCTGCTTGCAGGTGTGCCACGTAGTTTTTCTCGGGGTTCTCCCATTTTCGCCCACCTACTGATTTGCACGTCTCATATGAGCTGAAATAATCTTGAAAGGGACATAAATAAAACTGAATAACTTAATGAAACTTTACACTGATATCTAGCAGCAAACCTGACACTGATTACAACACTATTTTTTTTTTTTTTTTTTTTTGTTGAGCCTCTAACGTTCTTCTGCGATTGTGCAGCCCAGTTTGTGTCCGACCTGGTCGGAACCCAAATTGTTGGTTTCTCATGCACAGGCTCATTTGCAATCTCTCAGAATGTACCAACTACACTCTCAACTGATATACTGTTATTTTAATTACAATATAAGAATCTATTGCAATGCAGTATTTATAGGTTCCTTGTCTGGGGCTAGTCTGCTAAGTAACACCCCACCAAGCAAGTTTGAGCCCCACATCGCGCTAACATGTCCATGCTGTATGTACCCCCTAAAACCCCACTTTTATATAGATAAACTGGGGTTTGCAGGGGCACACCTAATTTTCTGATTTTTGATCCAAAACATACATTGTGGGTATTCATTAGAACCACCTCGGCGAGGCGGTTCTTACATGTACCCAAAATCTATTTATTGAGCAAAAATAAGAAAAAATTCATTTTTTTTTTTTTTTTTTTTTCAGAATGAAAATTTTCAATTTTTACAACTTAAGATAAATCTGTATATTACATGGGCAAGTTTGCGAAATGCCACCAAGCACATTTGAGCCCCATCTAGTGTACTATAGAGACAGCTCGTACACGTACCTGTAGGAGCAGCAGAATTCTCCTTTCCCTCCACCGTTGCTGTTTCCATCCTGGCAGTTGCCGCGGTAACCGGCATGTTCATGATCTTCTCCTCTAGTTGGACGACCTTGGCTTTCTCAGTCTCTAACTGATCATGTAAGATCTACAATATTAATAACCATTGTGTTAGCACACGATGCACAACATTTCGTCGAAAATGTGTTTTCTCGAAAATTTTGTAACTTCAAAAATATTCACCAAAAAATTTTGAGATTCATTCCATAGAAGACTAGCCTATAGGTCCACATTTTGGGCCACCAACCACTAGGGGTAGGGTAAAGGTCTGGGCATGGGGACATTTTCGACAGATGTAATTTTCGACGAAATGTCGCGGAGGCGTAAGCACACCTGGCCATGAGGTTATAAAACTTTTTTCAAATTCAGCTCAGCTGAGACTAAAATTTATCCTGCTCATAAATGTTAAAATGCCAACAATTGTTGGCATTTTAACATTTATCAGCAAGATAAATTACAGGCTTTCCATATATTTGCGCTATTTCAGTATTTATGAGCAGTTTAAATTTTGTGCTCAGCTGAGTTGAGCATGAAAAATGTTTTATAACCTCGGGACCTAGGCAATCTACAGGCTCATCTACTGTTATAATTTAGGGCTGCAAAGTACAAAGTCCTAAATCCTATTTTAAGTCAAACTATAAATACTCATTATATGCTTTAATACTGTATTTTACAATGATGAAATAAAAGTCCTATTTAAGATTATTTTTTGGCATAAAAGTTTTATTTGTCAAGTGTTTCCAAACTTTTTATGGCACTTCAGTTAGGATGTTTGGAATGCAGATCGGTGCCAATAACCAATCTTTCTTACTAAAGGGGAGATAAAAAAATATGTTTCCCAAAGGCTGGTGTAAGGTCAGTAGTCACAATTTTAAAATATTGTGAAATAGTCATCAAATTATTATTTATAAACGAATAGGAAACAAATTTTAAAACATGTTTGTTGTTTTTTTTTGTTGTACTTACACGTATTACGTTTTTTTATATCTTTTAATAAAAGATTATTAATAACTTCAATTTTTTTTTTTTTTTTTTTTTTTTTTTTTTTTTTTTTTTTTTTTTCAAAACATGTTTGCTAAAATCTTCTTTATAATAAATGATCAGCCTCTATGTTAGCAATAAAAAAATAAATCATTAGCTGTCGATATAGAGCTACAAAAACAGCATTTCTTTTCTATGAGATACCAAATGGCACAATTTTGCAAGCCTCTGTCAGAGGAGATTACACATTGTGATTAAATATGTGGTTTTCTGGAGAAAGTAAATATAGCCACTTTCACTTGAGTTTGCCGTTTGAGCATTTAGGTCAATCAAATTTGTTCACTCAAGTTTGCCGTTTGTTTGTAAATCAGGTAACTTTTTATTCTAATTTAGAACTGAAACAGTGTCCCAGGTGCCATGTGTTCTTAAAATCTATTCAGCATTTATCTTTAGGTAATGATGTCACCTCTTCTGATAAAAACATTGTAATTGCTTGGTTAAAGCACATTTTTATTTCAAAATTCTTTGCACAACATATACAATGCATATTAAGAACACACATTTGTAACAAAATAGAGACAATAGCAGAATTTTATCAATTTAAGCGGTATCTGATCGCTATCTACATGGCAAAAATTCCACATAGTAAGTTAAAAATTTCACTCGAGGCTGTTTTTAAAGGTCATTTAGTTTGAAGCTGTCACTCAAATCAGCAGATCAATCAATCCAGATGTCTTTGAGGACAACATGAAAAGAAACTCAGATCTTCAGAACACATGGTCTTCTTGTGTGATGCAAAACTCGAGTGAAAGGGGCTGTAACTAAGCAAAGAGCACAATAGTTCCATTTGTCTGTAATGCATGTTTCATGCTGATCAATAGAATCAAAAGCTTATAATAAATATTCAAATATAACCAACACTGCTAAAATAAGCCAATGTTGTCAATGTACGTGAGAAATTGTTGCCTGTACAGAAAGGCCGACCAGTATGATCAGAGATACAAACCTTTCTTTCTTCCTCCCACTTCTTTTTTTCTGCCGGAACTGTAAATGTAAAAAAAATATACAAAATAATTAAAAATCGTGTAGACTGAAATACATTAATTTTGGCAATTATCAAGGCTATTCAGTTTGGGTTTATTTTGTCCTTTGTCATTTTCTGCTTTATATGAACATGATTTATTTCAATCATCCATTTAGGGGCCATCTCCAGTGTTTCTAGAACTTTTTCTTGGCCTTGCAGGCTGAAATACTGGCTTGACTTGCGTAAGGAAAGGAAATGAGGAACTGACATTATTCATTAAAATTGGTCAAAGAAGTTTTAAATGATTATGAGTATGCCTAACAAACAAATTGTTTGTTTTCTCATGTGAAGGTAACAATTATATATACTGACTCTCAGAAATGATCTTATTAATCTTCAAAGTACCGCAGTGGCAACAAGCATGTTAACCACAATTCAGACTCTAAGGATATAGGACAATCACTCAGTGATGAAATAAACAAAAGGGGTCCAACAATGATTGTGTATTATCCAAAATCATGTTAAGATAGATTTTGTTTAGCTAAGTGAGGTGTTTCTGTCAGAGTGAATCTTTTAGGTAATCATCTCATTTTCACAAGTGAAGTGAATCATCAAATTAATGACAGGTAGTTAGATGAGTACAATGATGAGTTTCTTTCAGAGGCACAAGGGTACTGTGAATTGTCTTCTGATATCTGAGTCAACATGGTGGCCATCTTTGTCGTAGAGCAATTGGCCAAGCAGTTTTATACATGTATCACGTTTGACAACTGTGGTCATATAGATGTTTATACCTTCGGAAGATGCAGACCACATGTGAGTCGTTCATCATTGCAAGAGATGCACCGTTCATGTCAACAATCTCCAACCCAAGGTTCAAACCTATCATGCATATTTTGAAGTATTGAGTTCCCGTACATCACAGTCACATGTCCTCAAACCTTCTCAAACCTTCTTGGTGGGGCAATTCCATGATTTGCACATGCTTGCAGGCTTGCATAAGGAACATATATTTCAGCATTGTGACTCACAAGGTCGATTCCCAGGCCTCAAGGTTATAAAAAAATTTCATGCTCAGCTCAGCTGAGACTAAAATTTATCTTGCTCATAAATGTTAAAATGCCAACAATTGTTGGCATTTAAACATTATTCTATTAGCGTGATAAATTACAGGCTTTGGAGTTTTAAACCTTCAATTTCAATAAATTTGGGCTATTTCAGTATTTATGAGCAGTCAAAATTTTAGTCACTGTTGAGGAGAGGGGGGGTAACCGTGGAAATAAGCGGGGCTTAAATTTGCCACGGCAAAAAGGGCCGTTAAATGAAAAGATAGTAGGCTGCTGGGGAAAACGTCAGCGGTTTTACCAACGAGCAGTCCCTACAGGGTGGGGCTTTTAGCGGGAATTTGCTGGACCAAATCAACCCGCTATTCCCCAGGGATGGGGGGCCGTGGTTACAAATGACTAGTGCATAAGCTTACATGGTAAGCCTTGTGAAGGGGCATGTGAGCTTTAAGTGCCATCATAAAACAATAAATTGTTTAGTCACATACAAACAAGTACATATAAGTGCAGATAAACCTGACAACTGCATATTCTGTTGTGTGTTTTTTCTGTTCACTTCATGGACAGTACCAGTTTTCTCACTGCTACCTAAATCTGTTTTGTTCTTCACTTCATGGACAGTATGTGTATCCTCAGCACTACCTAAATTATCTTTGTTGCTCACTTTATTGACAGTTTGTGCTTCCTCAGTGCTACTTAAAACATCTTTGTCGCTCACTTTGTGGACAGCACATGTTTCCTGTGTGATACCTAAAACAGCTTTGTTCTTCACTTTATGGACTGTCTCCTCTGTGCTACCTAAAAGACAAAGCCTTTAGTCTTTATAGCATTGTACCAAATTTGAAAGAACAACCAAAGTACAGAGGGATATTTATGCACCTATCAGTGCTGTGCCTGAGAGATTCAGAAGGGAGCGGCAGGACACACGGACAGTTTTGAAAAATCTGTCTAATTCCCAAGGGTGGAGAATGTTTTGGTTTCTTATCCCCCTGTATCCCAGCCACTTCCCCTTTGGGAGAAAATACTGATAGATACATTACATTACGAAAACACGCCTGTGTAATTTTCAGATTTTTCTAACTAAAGATGAAAAAATTGAAAATTTTCAGTAGCATTTTTTTCTTATTTTTGCTCAAAACATAAGATTGTGGGTACATGTTAGAACCGCCTCGCCGAGGCGGTTCTAACCAGTACCCACAATCTATTTTTGGAGCAAAAATAAGAAAAATAGGAATATCCCTGCATACCACAGTTTTGCTATATAAAATTGGGGATCAAGACGGTATATATTACACAGACATGTTTTCGTGATGGTTGCATAAGATAGATCCAATAATGACTCACCCGGTACTGGAGCTAGTGCCATCTTGTCAAGTTTCTCTGTAAAGTCTTTGGTGATCTTGGCATTCTCTTTCTCTAACTTCTCAATCTCAGTTTTACTCGTTGTCAGAATCACTTTCTTCTCCCTCAGCAGTTTGTTGTTCCTCTCAGCAAGGCTCTACACAACAACAAAATATAGTTAACAACACTTCCAAGGCTACCGATAGAGTTTTTGCAGTAAATCCATAATTACCGGTACTTGAGATATTGAAACGAAATTTGCAGGGATGTTAGAAAAATTCTTAAGATGCCTATTGAGATCACATTTATGCCTGCAAACTTCTATTATCAAACACCTCGGGCATTTGAACAGACCAAACCTCATTTTTAAAAGTCTTAAAACTAGAGTGCTTGAAAACAACATTATTTCATCATTTATACCAAACATTTATTGTAATATAAAAACCTGTTCTTTTTAATACATCCATTCATGGGAAAAAAAAGTTGAAAATCACAGCAAATTATCCATTTGATCCAAGTAACTAATAGTGAGTATAACTGACATAGAAAAATAATCAATGATGGTGTTGAGGCACCAACAAAGAAATCTCAGGATCATTTGCAGATTATTTCAATTCTCATCCTTAGCATAGCCTTTAATGACTTGAATCATCTGTAAACTTGACTGAAATTTCTTTGATTCAGCCTCATCCAAATCTTAGATTATAAGAATCTATCACAAGTTTCTGTCCCAAAGGCCACACATTCGACATCACAGTGCTTGCCACTGCTTTAAAGCAATAATAATAATGTTCATCATTGTAAAGCTATGGAAGGCAAAAGCCGTCAAAAGACCCATTTTTAAATGAAACAGGCAAAGTAGAAATGAACTAATTCATTTTCAAATAAAACAAACCGTAATATCACATAAAACGAGCGAAAATGACACAAAACAATTCCTAATGTGAAACGGACCAATTCATTTCAAAATAAGAAGACAAAGTAGAAATAAACTAATTCATTTTCAAATAAAATAAACAGTAATATCACATAAAACAAACGAAAATGACACAAAACAGTTACTTATGTGAAACAGACCAATTCATTTTAAAACCAAACAATCAACTTCGCCAAATGGGACAACTTGAAATCAAACGAAACAAACGTTTCACAAACCAAACAATTGATTCTGAAATAAACCTATCCGGTAATATAAAAGGTGCAGGTCAAACGAAATACCAAAAAATTGAATATTAATAAGATAAACCCGAGTCAGTTCGGCCCAAAACGACTTACTTGGAAAGCGTCAAAGTCTCATCATGATCGAACATCATCATCATCAAAATCATCATCATCATCATGTTCGATCATCATCATGATCGAAAATCATCATGATCGATCATCATCATCGATGATTATCATCATCGATCATCATCATCGTCGATCTTGATGATGATGATCGATCATCATCATAATCAACGATCATCATCATCATCAGCAGCAGCAGCAGCAGCATCGATCATCACCAAGATGATTGATCATCATCATCATCATGATCGATCATCATCATCATGATCAATCATGATGATCATCATGATCGATCATGATCGATCATCATCATCATCATCATCATGATTGATCATCATCATCATATTCATCATGATCGATCATGATTATCGATGATGATCGTGATTATCATCATGATGATCGATCATGATTATGAATCAGGATGGTCGATCATGATGATGATGATTGATCATGATGATGTTTGAGGATGTTTGAGGATGTTGATTATGATGATCGATCATGATGATAATGATCGATCGCTCCAGACTGCCAGGGTGGAAAGGATGATGCACATAGGTGAGACAGAAGAATGGGAGAATTGGAGATTATTTTATATTGACCATGTAACATTATATAAAATAAAATTCAACAGGTTAAAATAAAAGAAAAAGAAAAATTTGCTTCAGAAGGCTCTGAATATTTCATAATGAGCAAATATAAGCATGAAGATGGAAAAACTAGCAACATGGATTGATTGTATAATTTGTTAAATGTTTATTCAAAATATCTGATGCTCCTTTAATATTGTTCAAGGAACAATGAATAATATCATGTGATTTATTTGCATTTATTTGTATAGATAAAACTGTTACTATGATATTTTGACCATGAGTTGTGCAATGTTGATGACTAAAATAAAACAGTTTTGTGTCAAAAAAAAAATGATGATGGTCGATCATGATGATAATGATGATCGGTCGATCATAATGATGATCGATCACGATGATGACGGTGATGATCGATCATGATGATCGATCATGATGATTGATCATCATGATGATTGATCATGATGATCGATCATGATGATCGATCATGATGATTGATCATGATGATCGATCATGATGATTGATCATGATGATGATCGATCATCATGATGATCGATCATGATCGATGATGATGATCGATCATGATGATGATGATTGATCATGATGATGATGATCGATCATGATGGTGATGATCAATCATCATGGTGATGTTCGAGGATGATGATGATCGATGATGATGATGATCGATGATGATGATGATCAACCATGTTGATGATCGATCATGATGGTGATGATCCATGATGATCCAGTTTTGTGTCAAAAAAAAAATGATGGTCGATCATGATGATAATGATGATCGGTCGATCATAATGATGATCGATCACGATGATGACGGTGATGATCGATCATGATGATCGATCATGATGATTGATCATCATGATGATCGATCATGATGATCGATCATGATGATCGATCATGATGATTGATCATGATGATCGATCATGATGATCTATCATGATGATGATCGATCATCATGATGATCGATCATGATCGATGATGATGATCGATCATGATGATGATGATTGATCATGATGATGATGATCGATCATGATGGTGATGATCAATCATCATGGTGATGATCGAGGATGATGATGATCGATGATGATGATGATCGATGATGATGATGATCAACCATGTTGATGATCGATCATGATGGTGATGATCCATGATGATAATGCTGATCGATCATGTTTATAGATCATGATGATGATCGATCATGATAGTCATCATCATGATCGACGATGATGATGATCGATGATAATGATCGATCATGATGATGATCGATCATGATGATAATCATTCATGATGATGATGATGATGATCGATCATAATTATGACTATGGATAGTCATGGTGATGATCGATGATGATGATGATGATCGATCATGATGATCGATGATGATGATGATGATGATGATGATGATGATGATGATGGTGATGATGTTCAATCATGATGAGACTTTGACGTTTTCCAAGTAAGTCGTTTTGGGCCGAACTGACTTGGGTCCATTTTATTAATATTTGATTTTTCGTTTGACCAACACCTTTTTTATTACCGGATAGGTTTATTTCAGAATCAATTGTTTGGTTTGAGAAACGTTTGTTTCGTTTGATTTCAAGTTGTCCCATTTGCGAAAGTGATTGTTTGGTTTTAAAATGAATTTGTCTGTTTCACATAAGTAATTTTTTTGTGTCATTTTCGATGGTTTTATGTGATATAACTGTTTATTTTATTTGAAAATGAATTAGTTCATTTCTATTTTGTCTATTTCATTTAAAAATGGGACTTTTGACGGCTTTTGCCTTCCATATAAAGCCCAGAGTTTGGATCAAAGAGAATTGAGCCACCGCTTCGCTACACTGATAGTACAATTCCTCCACTTATCAAATCCAAAATTTCAAGCCTCTAACCATCTTCTGTGACTGCACAGCCCAGTTAAAATGTGTCGGACCTGGTCAGAACCCAAATTGTTGTTTTTCTCACATACAAGCTCAATTAGATTTCAAGCTCTAACCGTTAACATTTCGTTCCAGTATCTCTCTTTTTCCTCAAGCTCCACCTTGTGGACGTCCATTATCTGACGAAATGCTTTCCTCTTCTCCTGATAGTCTTGTCGCATACATAGAACAAACATATTGAATTGTTGCTGAAACACACACAAACAAGTTGTTGATTTCTGATTCATTTGAACAATAGACCAGAGGACCAATGGTCCTGTAAACGCTCACCTAAGATCTGCTTCATATACCAATAAACATATTTGAATATTATTGTATTTAACCACAGTGCAGGGGCAGATGAAGCCCTTGGGCCATTTTCTTTTTTCAGAATAATCAATATTCAGTCCATCTGCCAATTTCCTGCTGGTTTTCCCCTTCAAATAACATTTTAAAAGCAGATGAGCCCCTGGGGTCCACTTTTTTTTCAGAATCATTAATATTCAGTCCTACTGTCCATTTCCTGCAAGACTTTCACACTAAATGACATTTTAACAGTTTTCCCCATTCAAATGCATTGACGACCTATGTTGACCTTGCCATAAAATAGGTCAAGGTCACTACAGGGTCATGATTTATATATACATTGTAGTACTTGAGTCATCCATACTTCATGCAAAGTTTCGTTGAAATCGATTCACCGGTTCTGGAGAAGAAGATATTTTAAGGGTTTTTACCATCTATGGACATGCCGGCCATCTTGGTCATGTGACCTGGATTATTTATATACACATTGGTTCCCACTTCCTATAGATGCTTCATATAAAATTTGGCTTTGATTGGCCAAGTGGTTTCAGAGAAAAAAATCTTTGAAAAGCGTGTATGGACAACAGACCGGCCAAGGTCAAGAGATGACCTTGACCTGAATTAATCATATACCTTCATCTAATGCATTAGTTGTTTGCATCTACCACTTTTCAGATCTCAGGCTGTAGTTTTCAAAAAATAGCTAATTTCCACTTTTCCCATTATAAGTCTATGGAAACTTAAAGTTACCATAGCAACCAGAGTTCTTATCCGACTGGAATAACAAACACAAATTATGTAGAGGCTACTGTCAGGAACATGTATACAAAGTACAGGCTTCACCCCTGTGACAGTTTCTGAGGAGAAGAATTTTGAATGTTTTTCTAAATTTTGCCCTGTATGGGGCCCCAACAACCAATCAAAATAAAGGATTAGGAAAAAAGTAACAATAAAGGTTGAGCACTACTCAATAAACATTTCTACAAAAACAAAATTCAAATATCTGCACTTGGACAGCAAAAATAGTCAATTTCAACTTTTCCCATTATAAGTCTATGGAAACTTTAAGTTGCCATAGCAACCAGAGTTCTTATCCGCCTGGAATAAAAAACACAAATTATGTAGAGGCCACTGTCAGGAACATGTATACAAAGTACAGGCTTAATCCCCTTGACAGGTTCTGAGAAGAAGATTTTTGAATGTTTTTCAAAATTTTGCCCTATATGGGGCCCCTTCAACCAATCAAAATAAAGGATTAGGACAAAAGTCACATAAAACGTAGAGGACTACTCAATGAACATTTCTGCAAGAACAAAATTCAAATATCTCCAACAAGACAGCAAAAATGACAATTTTCACTTTTTTCCATTATAAGTCTATGGGAAACATAAGTTACCATAGTAACCACAGTCCTTATCCGATCAAAACAAAAAACACAATTATTCTTTCCCCCTACCTGTAGATGGTGTATGTGTAATATGAGAACAATCGGCCCAGCGGTTTCAGAGAAGAAGATCTTTGAAATTGTGGACGACGACGGACTACGGACGGACGCCGGAGCATGGGTATACTATAAGCTCACCTATGAGCCTTCGGCTCAGGTGAGCTAAAAATAAATTATCCAAGCAGTACATTATGAAAACACACCCACGCAATATACAGAGATTTTTTTCAGCAATAAAAATTAAAGAGTTCATTGAAATTTTTTTTATATTTCTCTTATTGTTGCTCTACAAAACATAGATTGTGTGTACATGTTAGAACCGCCTCACAGAAGCCATTCTAACGTGTACCCACAATCTATGTTTAAGGGCGAAAATATGAAAAATAGATATTCCCCCGTATAGCCCAGTTTTACTATATAAAAGTGGGGTATAAGAGGGTATACATTATACGGACATGTTATTATGAAGAAAAGAGGTATTGACTACATGTAGACTATTTAAGTTATATTGTGAGATATGTGGTGTAACAGCCACATAATTATGTTATCAACTACCTGTGTTTCATCTTCAATGGTGGTGTAATGTGTCTGTATATTCTCCACTATCATAATGTGGTTTGACTTCTGATGTTTCATATCCTCCATGATCTTAGCGATACAGTTCCTGGCATACAGGTACGGGATGTAGGCATGCTTCTCAGGGCTGTCCTCTTCTGCTTCGACTGTAATACATCAGGATAACATGTCTGTGTCATGTATAGCCCCTTACAACACACTTTTATACCAGCCTCATCATGAGAAAAACGCATTTTTGCATTTGCGAAAACAAAGGCGCAGATCAGCTGTGCAGTAACTGCACAGCTGATCAGCGCCTTTGTTTCCACTAGTCGGATAGTACAATTCTTCTTCTACTTACAGCCAAAATTTCAAGCCTCTAGCCTGCTCCTGTGACTGTACAGGTCGATTTGTGTCGCACCTGGTCCGAAACCCAGAAGACTGGTTTTCTTGCATCGCGGCTCATATAGTACAACCGAGTTGTGTACACAGGGTACACATTAATTTCAAATTTCTATTTTAAATTTTTTATTATAGTCGGTAAATAGCTATACATAGCTAATGTTATACGGTTATACTCTCTGACTTGAAATAAAATTTGTCTTATGTCTTAAAACATTGACTGAGGTTATGTGTTAGAACCACCTTCACATGTACCTACAATCTATGTTTTATGCAAAGTAAGAAGAAAGCAAAAGTCTTTCAGTGAAAATTTTCAATATTATTGTTTCGACTGCTTTATCTGTATATTGCACACATCTGGCAATTTAAGTCCTCTGAAAAATTATCAAAAATGTTGGTACTTCTCCAAAATAACTTTTTTAACATTAAACCGTGTTTTGACAACTGGAGAATAATTTTAATCACTCAATTTGGTTACATTCAAGTGTACCCAGGAAAGATTCTGTGTTTGGAATATAGCATTTGAAATGTCGGTCGATTTATGAATATCTTTCATATCGAAAGATATGTTTATGTGTGTCATCACATAAGCACACTCTTTGGAAGGCAATTTCGCTTATTGTGAATTATCATTAATTAATACACACCCAGTCACTGTCAATTTTCTGTTGGGTCCAATAGAAAAAATTTTTGTGTGACGATTTATATATTACTCTCTTGTCACAAATAAAATTAAGTTGTGCGAAGCAACTAGCAGTTATAGCGTGATAACTGCATATTTACCTTGAATTCCCCTTAGTCCATGAGCAGCTCTGTGTGAAGCTAGTTTGTCTCTCACAGCGAACAAACTGGCCCGGGTGTTAGTGTGGGGTGCTACATGTGAGGATTAAAGAAGAGTGATACAAGAAATAGAAAATATGGTTAGAAAGAGTTATTACAATAAAGGATAACAAATAAAATTTGTGTTTTCCATATGAGCCACATCGTGAGAAAACTTGATTTTTGCCTATGCTAAAAGAAAGGTGCAGATCAGCTTTGCAGTAACTGCAAAGCTGATCAGCAGCTTTGTTTTCAATACATGGATAGTACAATTTCTCTTCTTCATAAATCCGAAATTTCAAGCTTCTGTGACTGTACAGGTCGGTTTGTGTCAGACCTAGTCGGAAACCCTGAAGACCGGTTTTCTCGCGTTGCAGCCCGATATACTCTAAATGAGAATTGACCAGTGATGTAACATATGATATACAAAGTCCCCTACAAGTTACTGTAAGTTTGGAAATTTTTGCGTGACTTTTATTTCGTGAATTTTCAACTTCGGAATTATAAGCAAGTTCTTGAATTCGCAAGCGGGTACTTGTGCTGTCTATAAAGCTAATAGCATTTCTTTATTAGCGAGAACTTTATTTTCGCAAGGCAACAGATTTGCAAATATTAGCGAAAATTAAGTTCTTGCAAACATTTCCAAATTTACAGGTGTTATATATTGGCCTTTTTTTTTTTCTTTTTTTTTGTATTTAAGAGATACAGTTCACTGACTGGTATTCAAAACTTCAATTTACAATCACATTTGTAAACAAAAATGCATTATGAAATGATCTGATCGAAAGCATACATGCTTATTAAGTTTTCATTTTCTCAAAATCATCTTATTCATTTCTACGTTAAATGTGGCCTTAGATGTTCCAAAGTTGATATGAAATGAATCTTATTGCCCAAAGCAACTTCTAAAGAAACATGAGAAACACACACACAGAAGACTCACAACTTTTTGATACATAGTAACTGAGATCAGAAAGGGATTTTTTTCTGACCACAGTTTCAAAATCATTTGTTGGTCTTAACATATTCATACCAAAAGTTTTGCACAGCAACAATACAACTACATGTTATCAAAAAAATATTTAATGGATTAATAAGTTAAAAGCAACAGCAACCAAGGGTCAAAAATCACTAACACTGAATTGAGTCTGCATTTAGCCCAATGGGAGCCCTCAGTCATTATTATAAAGAGTTAAAGTGGCACAAACATAGCTAGCCTCCTTTATAAAAGAACTAGTGTATGCACAAGCATTTTTGTCGCTGAAAGATTTTTGAGGGCTGATTAAAAAAAACCCTGCTTCTTCCAGAAATATTTACCTGGTTTGATGGCATGAGAAGGAATTGACTGCGGAGTGAAACGTGTGACTACGGTCTCATTACCCTTCTGTTTTAGATTCCTGCTGTCTAGTATAGAAACACAACATAGGAACATAGGAGGTTAGTATCACCAAATCTTCCTTATATAGGAGAAGAACTCTATAAGTACTTGTGCTTTCGTTCTCATCCTATGATTTGTATTTGTCATTATGTTTGTATGTTGTATTGAGTACCGAATAAATATGTTTAAACTAAATCTTCCTTAATTTTATAACTAAAACATTTGCGCAGAATGTCATCATTAAAACATGTCAGTGCAATGTATACCCCCTTAAACCCCAATTTTTATATAGTGAAACTGGGGTTTGCAGGGGTATACCTATTTTTCTTATTTTTGCTCCAAAACATAGATTGTGGGTACTCGTTACTCGATGAGGTGGTTCTAACGTGTACCCACAATCTCTGTTTTGAGCAAAAATAAGAAAAATATCAAGTTTTTTCAGCTGATTAAAGCTCAAAAAATATCTGTTTATTGCATGGGCAAGTTTTCGTAATGTACACACCATGACCTTCAATGAGCAATCTGATCAGTATCTGTATGTTTTTCATACACTGTACTCCTAGTCTAGTAGAGTTTAGCAAACACATTACTTTAAGGTCTGCCTCTTCCTTTCAAATTTTTGTCTTTAAACATTAATTTAGGAAGATTCAGTTAAAAGCCACAGCACTACCATAGTTGCATCAGGAAAACATGTCCAGGAAAAGTATACCCACATATACCCCACTTTTATATATAGCAAAACTGGGATTTACAGGGGTATACACATTTTTCTTATTTTTGATCCAAAACATAAATTGTGGGTACTCCAGGTGGTTGTAACGAGTAACCATAATCAATGTTTTAAGCAAGCATATTAAAATATACATAAAACCCTAATAAAATTTTAAATTTTTACAGCTGAAAAAATCTTTGTATGTTGTATGGGCAAGTTTTCGTTTGACAGTTAGTTACAATACACACATGAGAAAGTAGAAAGCAAAAACTCAGAGTAAGCCACAAAGCGAGACTGAAAATGTAGGGTTAATGCACTAGTCATCTGTAACCATATCCCCCCAAGCCTAGGTATAGCATGGACTGACTTTTCATCCAACAAATCCCTGCTAAACGCTCCTCACTGTTGTGTCAGACATTTGATAAAAAAGTAGCGTATCCCCCCACAATTCAGTTTTCACTCCACTGTTTTTTTGCATGAAGTGCAAACCATAGGTAGTTCTCCCACACTGTGGGATCGATTCAGAGGTAAGATCGCCACTCATTTTCACGGCTATCCCTCCCCCTCCCTCAGGCCTAGGAAGAGGTCACAGGGGGCTTTGCTTTGGTTACAAATGACTGGTGCATAATAGTACTAGTAAACCAAAGGTGTTAGTAATTATTTGCAATAACACAGTTTCTGTAAAACAAAATGCCTTGAAAATGATACTAGAATCTATCAGCACACTGTCACACAATTGAGTTGCCTCATCGAAAAACCAACAATCTGCATATGCAAAACCAAAGGCGCAGATCAGCTGTGCAGTAACTGCACAGCTGATCAGCACCTTTGTTTTTGCTGCACAGATAGTACAATCCCTCTTGATCTTAAATCCAAAATTTCAAGCATCTAACCTTCTTCTGTGATTGTACAGCTTGATTTGTGTTGGACCTGTTCGGAAACCGCAATGTTGGTTTTCCCAGGGCACGGCTCAATTATTTCAGCCCTCAAAAAGTTACAGATCAGCTGCACACAAACTCTCTACATAAGTGTGACTGAGCCTGTCTGAGAGCCCAGCAGGCATGTTCTCCCCTGACAGGTGTCAATCAGTGCCTACCTTTTGGTATATCTTTCTGCTCCACCCAGGCCTCTGAAATCATTAAAGCAATATTATGACAGTTCAGCTTCCGACAGGCATAAATACAGGATCTTACAAGTAATATAAAATTTATTAAACGATTAACCTTCAGCGAGTTTAATATTTCATATGAAATGACCACGAGTATAAGATTCATTTTATCATATGACTTTTAAATTAGGATTTTATCGCTTGCAAAGTGGACATATTTTCAATGATAATTTACATTGTTGTTATGAACGTCGTCAATGACGTTACATTTTCCCGCAAAAGTGTTAATATACGTGTGGTCATAACACTTTTTATTACATGATGTTATCCACTTGAAAACAGCAATGTCATATGATAAAGGCAACTTAAAGATGTTAACACTTTTGCCCATCATTAATATTTAGGTAAGTCCACTTTCATGTTTAGGGCCGTCAATTTTTCAATGAAATTTCTCTGTACATGTTCTTAAAAGCAGTATGTGTATGTAGAGGAGAAAATACTAGCTGTTGACTCTTACTAAAGAAACCTTTACTGCTGAACACTGATTTGTCAGTGGCTTTATGCATGTTCTTACTGAGGAATTTCTTATTTTCAATCAAAGCATTATAAGCTACAGGTCAACCTCAATATAATGCTATCTTTGGAGTCCATGGATAAAGAGGGTGTCATACATGAAACCATGTTCTAATGAGGTTTCTTACAATAGACATAATTATAGCAAAATAACCATTTTGGATCCCATGACATGGCGGTGTTGTATTAAAAACTGCACTGTAATGGGGCGTGTTATAATGAGATTGAACTGTAATTAGAATCAAAATAGAGAATGCAAAGCTGTTTAACCCAGATTTTGACTGTTGGGATTTTTGTGGGTCATAGGCATACAGTACGGTATAGCCCCACATGTGATAATGTGACACAGCAGAATGTCACCTTAATTGATTCACATTGACAGGTTCAGATAAAATCCAGGCTTGTTTTAAATTGGTCCTGAAGCTGGAAGTGTACAGTTATCCTAAAGTTTGAGTACTTTTTATACATTGTTCCTAGGTGCGACTCAAAGCCAGTTTATGAGTAAGTACTGCACATTCTTTGGCCATCTACTGCAATTTATCATGCTCTTCTGAATCAGCCCGAAAGATAATACAACTTATTTCTTCAAACTCAAATCTTGATGCAAGAACGCATGCATGTCTAATAATTGTCTATTAAACTTGGATCTGCTTTCATGCAAGTATGTATGTAACGAAGCTACAGTGCCTGTTTGATTTATTGCTTAATGTCCATAAAAAATAGATGAGGTGAGCCGCGTCATTAGAAAACAGGATTTTGCCTATGCGAAAACAAAGGCGCAGATCAGCTTCGCAGTAACTGCGAAGCTGATCTGATCAGTGTTTCGCAGTAACTGCGAAGCTGATCTGATCAGCGTTTTGTTTTCAATGAATGGATCGTACAATTCCTCCTCTAGTTATATCCATAATTTCAAGACTCTAGCTTTCTTCTGTGGGTGTAAAGGCCAGTTTGTGTCAGACCTGGTCAGAAATCCTGAAGACCGGTTTTCTCATGTCACTGCTCAGGTAGAGACAGTGTAATCACAAGCACAACATACCTTTGAGTGATGAGTTGGACTTCAGTGACACAGCACTGCCCATGGCCAACCTTGTCTCACCACCTGTCGGTATGACAACATTCTTTCTAAAGTTAGGTGATGATGCCCTCCTCTCCTGATCACCTGACTTGCTAGTTGATCCAAGCTTCTGGTCAATATGATCAGAACTGGTCTTCCTGGTCTCTGAGGTGTTTGATTTAGGTCTGTCAAGCTCTGGATGGAGGGTTTGTCCATCTTCATGTCTAGTATCTGGGTCCTACAACATGGAATCAGTCTTTATGCTAGATAGTTAAGTGGGATCGAACAAGATTTACAATTTATTGATATTCTCAAGGAAACATTTATGCAAGTTTCAAAATCCTGAAGGCAAAGCTTGTATGTGGTTTTCTAACTCTTAAAGACGCACCTTGCACGGCAGTGGTTAATGAATGATAAGATTATATTTGAGTCCTATTATCATGAATATAATTCATTAATTGGTATGACAAAGGAAGTGTTGGCACAACACATTCTGTTAGATGTTTCAAATTTTCTTACATGAAAAAGCTTTCACTAAAATGCTTACTTGTGGCAGAAACTGGTTGTCCATAACTGAACATGTACTTTGCATGATACCTGATAACTATGTAGCATAAATCAAAGAGATATATATATTACAAAAAGTGAAACAGAGTTCCTTTAAGAGCAGTGTGTATTCAAAGTCTCTGTGTTTTATACAACCCATGATGCAATAAAAAAAAATCTGCATACTAATTAAGTTTCAATAATGTTTCCCCAGTGAGGGTGGGTTCTAGTAACTGGTACCTGTCCTGTGTTATCCTGGATGTTCTCTTTAGAGGCCGACCTCACAGATAGCTGGGAACCGGCCACATCATCTTCCTCATCTGTAAAAGTGTGGGTAAACAGCAGGATAACATGCCCATGAAATGTATACCCTCTTTAATAATCACACTTTCATAATGAGGTGTACAGATGTGTATATTTTTCTTAGTTTTGCTCTTTAAGATTGTGGGTTCTCATTAGAACTGCCTAAGCAAGCTATGTTTTGAGCAAAAATGAAAACATTATACACCTGAAAGTGTTTTTGTACAGACATGACTCATTATGGTAACTTAATTATCATATACCCATGTAAACGCTTTTTACTAGATGTGGATTTTGGTGAAGTTTAAAGAGGACTATTCAAACATGTATTTACGTTCTAGGAAAAATAATTCAGATAGCATGTTAGATTCCGAAGTACCTTGTCATAGTGTGATGCTTTACATAAAAATTAAAAATGGCGTCTATTGCAATATGTTTTTAAATGTACTACCTACTATTCATGCAGACTGTGAAATTCAAGCTAGGTCAGATTTATATATACATTGCTTTTGATTAGCCTTGGTCCTGATTGTTTATTATCATTATGATAACCATACAAGCCGCGTCATAAGAAAAACAGATTTTTGCCTATGCGAAAACAAAGACACAGATCAGCTGTGCAGTAACTGCACAGCTTATCAGCGCCTTTGTTTTGGCTACTCAGATAGTACAATGTCATTGCTACTTATATCCAAAATATCAAGCTTCTATCTTCTGTGACTGTACAGGCCAGGTTGTGTCAGACCAGGTCGGAAACCCCGAAGACTGGTTTTCTCGCATTGCAGCTCATACCATTGTTAGCAATTCAAGGTTTCAACATCTAAACAGTGTAGACTATTCCCAGTCAGCACATTGGTACATGTATATGCTAGCGTTTGCCACATCAACTGTGGACTGGCTTCCTATTCAAATGTGAAACAATTTAAAATTCTGATCTAGCATTTCACCTTAATTTCAATAGAATGAACATGACTGAATATCACAATCTTTACTAAATTAGCTAAGCTTAACAATAAGCATTCCAATTATGTACAAATAATAACTTTTTTTTGCTATTTAAAATGATTTGGCACATTGACAGACATAAAAAAATGACTTAACAATCTGTTCATTGCCATATTTGAGCCACCTCGTGGGAAAACCAACAATGTGGTTTCCGACCAGGTCCGATACAAACCGGCCTGTACAAGCACAGAAAAGAGCTAGAAGCTTGAAATTTCGGATTTAAGTAGAAGAGGAATTGTACTATCTGAGTAGCAAAAACAAAGGCGCTGATCAGCTTCGCGGTTACCGCGAAGCTGATCTGCGCCTTTGGTTTCGCATATGCAGATTGTTGGTTTTCCCATGAGGCGACTCATTTGTGAAGGATAATAACTCTATGTTGATATCATTTATAGAAACATTGAGCACTATAATTGAGCCGCCTCATGAGAAAACCAACAATCTGCATATGTGAAAACAAAGGCGCAGATCAGCGCCTTTGTTCAGATCAGCGCCTTTGTTTTCACCACTTGGATGTTACAATTTCTCTTCTTCCTAGATCCGAAATTTCAAGCTTCTAACCATTTCTGAGACTGCACAGACAGGTTTATGTCGGACCTAGTCGGAAACCCCGAAGACCTGTTTTCTCGCATCATGGCTCATATGTGCTTACACCATGCACTGTAACTTTGGTCATTTTTAGGCTGACCACTCTTTTTGAAAGTTCTGTAAACATACCTGGATGAGGTTGTTGTTGTTTATGACTGGCTTTGCTTTTCTTCCTCCCAAATGAAAGCCTATGTCCTTTCTCCTTCTTTCTCTTCACCTTTTCTTTAGAAGCCATTTTTTCCCTTCACCTGTGATGCTATTTTATCCCGACCAGCAGGATACTGAAAAACCAACACATGTCCAGAAGGAAATAAATGGCTGTTGTGTATAAATGCATCATGCACAAAGATACGAGTTTGACCTTTCTATTTGCAGCCTGACACTCAGACTTAGCCCGACTGGTCAGCCAACAAAATGAAAGTATCATACCCAAATGTTTAGTATTCTCACAAAACCAATTAAGACGGATAAGGGGCCGGTAATTCACATGTCACTTACTCTTAGTACCTCCATTTGTAAATTTGTAAAAAAAAAATCCATTTTTTTTTTATTTTGTTGTTTTTAGAAATCCAATTCTGCAAGCTACCATGCTTTTTCGTAACTCTATTATCTCTATAGATTTGAGCTTTCAATTTTTGAATTCTCATTGGCCCATAATAACATTACATCATCAACCAATAAGCTGAAGGATTCCCTATAAAATCAGTGTCTTAAAGCAGCTTGCAATGGCATTATCAGAACTTGGTAATTTTCCAATGCATGGAAGTCAGACATCGATTAAAATGATAAACGATCAAGTATAAAAAAAAAAAATAATTTTGATAGCTGACTTGTCAGACTTATTCAGACTCTACTACTGGGAAGGAGACAGACAGTAATAAATTAATGTACCAATGCTTGAACATAGAAATGTTTACCACATTAAACCTAAACAGTGTCATTACTAGACATTTTAGACTTGATGCACCTTTCACTGTGTCGAGTCAAAAGCATATCTTTCCACTGAGTCCAGTCTAACAGTACCTCTTTGCACTGAATTCAATCAAAAGTTTGAAACTCTCTCTTACTTCTGATTTTTCGATGAAACCATATAAAACGATGTTCTGACCTAGATCTATTTTTTGTACAGAAGAAATTGCAAGTTTTGGAATGATCATTGTGTATTCATTGATCTATAAACACCTTTTACATTGTTTCATTAAATGCATTTTTATCTTCATATCAGAGCTCAGAGATCAATAATTCCTGTCTCTTAAAATGGAAGGAACATGAACAATGGACCATGTCCATACTTCTGAAAATTTTATACATTGTACTTGGACATGAAAGATTTTCCGTATACATGTAGTTCAGATTTATGAATGAATGAAGGAACTATTATATTGTGAAGTTTGTGATGCAGCTCAGGGGTGGATTCAGGATTTTTGTAAAGGGGGTTCAAGTCCATCAAGAGGGGGTTCGTTTTCAACATTTTACCTGATTTTTCATAAATTATCCCACGAAATTGAAATAATTTGGCCCCAGAGCAGGGTTCAAGCGAACCACCCGAGTCCCCTCTAAATCCGCCACTGCAGCTTATTCCTTTAAGTCTTGCAAACAAAAAACCGATCAGGGGAATCCCCACTGTATGAAATATATGGAATACAAGAAGGAGCCCTGGTATCCTGGTCTACTTATTCCTCCACTGAATGAATGAAAATATTATTTCTATGATGCAAGTCGGATACCGGGATGTCTGCTGACCAACCATACTAATAAGAATGTTGCCTAAAACTCAAAACTGTATGAGCCGCATCGTGAGAAAACCGGATTTTTGCCTAGGCGAAAACAAAGGCGCAGATCAGCTTCGCGGTAACCGCGAAGCTGATCAGCGCCTTTGTTTTCGCTACTCGGATAGTACAATTCCTCTTCTACTTAAATCCGAAATTTCAAGCTTCTAGCTCTTTTCTGAGCTTGTACAGGCTGGTTTGTGTCGGACCTGGTCGGAAACCCCGAAGACCGGTTTTCTCGCGTCGCGGCTCGTATGTTCTGTGCTTAAACTAACATATGTCATCAGGATAACACGTCCGTGTTTTGCTTTTATATACATGTAGCAAAACTGGGCTATACAGGGGTATACCTATTTTTCTTATTTTTGCTCCAAAACATAGATTGTGGGTACTCGTTAGAATCGCCTAGGCGAGGCAATTCTAACATGTACCCACAATCTATCTTTTGAGCAAAAATATATAAATTTTCTATTGAATTTTTTTCAATTTTTACAACTTAAAAAATCTCTGTATATAACATGGGTGAGGTTTTGTAATGTGATGTGCATTGAACAATCAGAGCTCCTGTACTCCTGTTTATACTATCAACTTCATCTGAATGGGCAAAAGCCCATACTAGAAAATTAAATTGGCAAACCATTTTCTTTGTTTGTTTGATTTTAATTGTTGCTTAAAATCCTAGTCAACAGCGGCTTAGCCATGGTATGCTGGCCTGCTGCCACAACTTTATGGGACTACTACCATTAATTAGGATGCATTGACAGTCAATAATGAATTATGGTAAAAATATAACCATCCAAGAAAACAACTGTAATTTGTACCGAGCCAAGCAACAGGAAACACAATGGATTAAAACACCAACGACTACGGGTGCTTAAGTGACAAAGGATAGCTTTGAACTGATCGCGACTTGAAACCAGGGACCCCTATGTGAAACGTCCAAGACACACAATGGGAACAAATAGGAAAAATAAACACTGTCAATCTGGAAATCTTGACCTGGCAATTTATCATTAGTTAGCCTGTATCTTACTAGACTGTTTATTTGTCAGCTGCATCATGTTGCATTTGACGGGTTGGAATGAGATTTCAACCCGTCAAATGCAACATGATGCAGCTGACAAATAAACGGTCTAGTAAGATACAGGCTAACTACACCCTTGAGGGCACTGTACTGGAAAAAGTTGAAAGCATAAAATACCTGGGTGTAACTATCACAAATGATTTGAAATGGAATACTCATATTTCCAATGTTTGTACAAAGGCTAACAGAACTCTCGGATTCTTGAGAAGAAATTTGTATTCTTGTCCCCCAGATGTGAAAGAAGCAGCTTATAAAAGACTGGTGCGGCCGGTCTTGGAATATGGAAGCTCAGTTTGGGACCCTCACACTCATGGCCTCCAGGAAGAACTGGAAAAGGTCCAAAATCGTGCGGCAAGGTTTGTGACGGGAAATTATGTTTTTGAAACTGGGAGCATGACTGGCATTTTAAGTCAACTGAAATGGGAATCTCTTAAGAAAAGGAGGAAGGATAGTAGACTTATACTGCTATACAAAGGTCTAAAGGGTAACGCCAGAATACCCACAGATGACCAAGCTTATCCCAAAGAATAGGCATTGTAGAAATCAACACTCTTTGGCTTTTCAGATACCTTCAGCAAGCAAAGAAGCGTACAAAAGTTGTTTCTTTCCACAGACTATCAGGGACTGGAATGACCTCCCTGATTCACTTATCTCCTCTGCTGAAATGTCTGATGACTGTGTCCAAGTTCCCTTCACTCGTGCGTTCAAGGGACTAATTTCTCCCCCAGCCGAACCCCCTGGTGAAATAATGTCATTTGGTGTGTCACCAGTAAACTATTCAGATTCTGACTGTCTGTCTGTCTGTCTGTCTGTCTGTCTTCAGATACTGAGTCGATCAATTTCTGATCATCACCTCAGGTGTGGATTTTGAATTTAGCAAATTAGGGGGAAAACATTTCAGATTCAGATATCAGTCATTCTTAAACATATTTTCGGATCCTAAAGACATTCAACGCACAACGACAAATTCAATCTTTAAACCAAAACATTACCTTAAACTTTCTTGATCCTTGTACAACTAAATCGCAAGAAGTTGAAAACGCGCACCTGCCAAGTCATTTAATTGGCCGCCATTTTGAAGCGTCGTAAACAACTATGGCGACGATGACGTCATTCACATTATAAAACTCGGACACTGAAATCGTTACCGGAAAAGGGTGTAGATGCACTGTTACTGGAAAGACCGAAAACACAAAACAATTAACCGGATAAGTTGTCAAGATATGGACTCCTTGAAAAAAAAACAACATTGTAATATGAAATATGCCTTATAAGCAAACACGAAGTTAAAAGTACCGATCAGCAAGGCACTCCACCCCTTAAGCATGATGACATTCTCCATTCTGAAACTAAGACAAAAGCAAATCTTTTTAATCAACAGTTTAAATCAGTTTTCACCCCTAAAGAACCACTATCACTTTCTCGCCTCGCCCAGATGCGTGTGCAGGACCTGAACCATGAGGGTGGTTTGCCTCCTGATTCTGACATCACCACGGACTCTCAACAAGACTCTACGGTAACCATGCCAGAGATTTAAAATATCTCACAAAACGGACTACTTAAACTTCTGAAAAACCTAAAACCTGGTAAGGCTGCCGGACCAGATAGGCTCAAACCCCTTCTGTTGAGAGAACTTAGAGAAGAGATTGCCCCGATCATCAAAGTCATTTTTGATAGATCCTTATAGACAGGCAAGCTCCCAGCAGATTGGATGACGGCCAATGTCATGCCTGTCTTCAAAAAAGGTGACAAATCTCTGGCAGAAAATTACAGACCCATTTCCCTGACTTGCATTCTTTGCAAGGTGCTTGAACACATCCTTGCATCTAATATTATCAGGCATCTTGATGGGCAGCTAGGGTATCTTGTATGATTTGCAGCATGGCTTCAGAGAGAAGCGATCATGCGAGACCCAGCTCATCATGCTCATAGAGGACCTTGCAAGGAGTGCCAGTTTGGGAAAACAGACGGACATCATCTTACTGGACTTTTCAAAGGCCTTCGATAAGGTTAATCACAGCAAACTCCTATGGAAGCTGCACCAATATGGCATACGCGGACAAGTGCTGAACTGGGTCAGAGCTTTCCTTGGGAGCAGATCCCAGCGGGTAGTCATTGATGGTGAGGAATCGAAATCAGTACCAGTTATACTTCAGGTGTACCCCAGGGATCAGTCCTGGGACCTATCCTGTTCCTCATCTATATTAATGATCCGCCTGATGAGGTCTGTTCCCAGGTGCGTCTGTTTGCCGATGATACAGCCCTGTATCTCACCATAGAAAGTGAAGATGACGGTTCAGCACTTCAAAATGACCTGGACATACTCTCAAAGTGGGAAACCAGATGGGATATGGAATTCAACCCCTCGAAATGCCAGGTTGTACACGTGACAGACTCTAAAATCCCCATTAAAAAAGACTATGTACTGCACGGGCAGGTACTGGAGTCTGTCTCTTGTGCAAAATATCTTGGGGTTGATATATCCAGCTCCCTCTCCTGGAATTCCCACATCAATCGGATTGTCAGTAGCGCAAATCGTACACTAAACTTTGTGCGGCGTAACATAAAAACCAAGATACCAAAGGTGCGTGAAACGGCCTACAACTCCCTGGTACGACCACAGCTTGAGTACGCCTCAGCTGTCTGGGACCCAAACCATAAGAAACGTATCTCCCAAATTGAACAAGTCCAGCGAAGAGCTGCTCGCTGGACAGTTGGCAATTTGATCAAAGGGCAAGTGTAACTCAGATTGTCCAAAACCTTGGTTGGCGCACATTGGAGCAAAGAAGGGCTGACGCCCGTCTTTGTTTGTTTTATAAGGTTGTACATGGGTTAGTCGCCGTACCCCTCCCTGATTATATAGTACAGCAAAAGAGTCTCTAGGTATTGCCATTCAATGACCTTTAGGCAGGTCTCCACTTCGACTGATTACTACAAATACTCTTTCTTCCCCCTGGCTATAGTCCAATGGAATGCCCTGCCACAGTCTGTTGCGTGCTCGCAGAGCCTTGAGGTCTTTAAGACCGCAGTCTGCAAGCTGCAACATTCTCGCCCTTAGATCCTTACTTGTCTGTTTTTATCTGATTTTAGCTATTCTTAACTATTTTAACCTATCATCTGTTTTTACCCTTCACCTAAATGCTTTTAATTCTTCCTTTACCTTTCCTTTTTCTGTCTGATACTAACAGATGATGCGCTAACCTGCCAAAAATGCCCGTGAGGGCGTGTGGCAGTATATAGAGATAGATAGATAGAACAGACTGCATACCTTACCCTACCCTAGGGTGTTTACCCAACCTTACGTAGGGCGTTTACCCTACCCTACGTAGGGTGTTTACCCTACCCTACAATACCCTACTTTACCTTACGTTGAGTGTTTACCCTACCCTACGTAAGGTGTTTATCCTACCCTACGTAGGGTGTTTACTCTACCCGACTCTACGTAGGATGTTTTCCCCGGAAGCGGGTCAACTCGGCCTGGTACCAACTCGGCCCCTGAGTCAACTCGGGTCAAATCGGCCGGGTCAACTCGGCTTTTTTTTTTTTTTTTTTTTTTTTTTTTTTTTTTTTTTTTTTTTCTCAAAGGGGTATAGAGTAATTGTCTATTTAATGTAAATTGTTGGTTTTAGGCACAGGCGCTTGAAGTTATATATAATTAAAATCATGGTATATGTCAATATATACACATAGGAATAAGTTAGGGAACACTTTTAGCCCTTGGGGAAAGTTTGAAAAAAAAAAACATTTTCATTTCTTCTGGCGATACTGATTATATAGTACAGCAAAAGAGTCTCTAGGTATTGCCATTCAATGACCTTTAGGCAGGTCTCCACTTCGACTGATTACTACAAATACTCTTTCTTCCCCCTGGCTATAGTCCAATGGAATGCCCTGCCACAGTCTGTTGCGTGCTCGCAGAGCCTTGAGGTCTTTAAGACCGCAGTCTGCAAGCTGCAACATTCTCGCCCTTAGATCCTTACTTGTCTGTTTTTATCTGATTTTAGCTATTCTTAACTATTTTAACCTATCATCTGTTTTTACCCTTCACCTAAATGCTTTTAATTCTTCCTTTACCTTTCCTTTTTCTGTCTGATACTAACAGATGATGCGCTAACCTGCCAAAAATGCCCGTGAGGGCGTGTGGCAGTATATAGAGATAGATAGATAGAACAGACTGCATACCTTACCCTACCCTAGGGTGTTTACCCAACCTTACGTAGGGCGTTTACCCTACCCTACGTAGGGTGTTTACCCTACCCTACAATACCCTACTTTACCTTACGTTGAGTGTTTACCCTACCCTACGTAAGGTGTTTATCCTACCCTACGTAGGGTGTTTACTCTACCCGACTCTACGTAGGATGTTTTCCCCGGAAGCGGGTCAACTCGGCCTGGTACCAACTCGGCCCCTGAGTCAACTCGGGTCAAATCGGCCGGGTCAACTCGGCTTTTTTTTTTTTTTTTTTTTTTTTTTTTTTTTTTTTTCTCAAAGGGGTATAGAGTAATTGTCTATTTAATGTAAATTGTTGGTTTTAGGCACAGGCGCTTGAAGTTATATATAATTAAAATCATGGTATATGTCAATATATACACATAGGAATAAGTTAGGGAACACTTTTAGCCCTTGGGGAAAGTTTGAAAAAAAAATATTTTCATTTCTTCTGGCGATACTGAAATTTTTATCACATATATTTCATACTTTGGCCTAGCTACAGACCAATTCATGGAAATTCACAACATTTTGTCTTTGTGCTATGGAGGATACAATATGTCATATGTGAAAAACTCCACTTTTACTGAATACAAGTTTGACTTTTTGCTTCTGCACTCCGCAAAACTCATTTTTTGAAAGCAAAACAGGAATAAAATGTTGAAACTGATCGTTCTGAATAAATAAACGACTTCGGACCTAAAACTTCATGTTTAATCTCAAAACCAACTAATCATACAAAATCTACGGTTTGCATTGATTTCTATGGAAAGCAGAATTCTTGGAAATTTTGCAAATAAAGCCGTAAAAGAATAATTCCGCTGGGACACTATAACCAGAACGTGCATGTTTAGATTCCTAAAGGGTCATGTCGACTATCTGGCCTAACATTTACAACCTGCAAAATGTATACCCAAAGAACAAACGTGATCATGAAACCTACCCCCGGAAAAGTGGCTGTGTATAAAACCTGTAACCGAACCAAACCGAACCGAACCTACGGAAATTACCGAACATATCCGGCCGAACCTACGGAAATTATCGAACATCCGGACCGGACCTATGGCAATTATGATCTTTCGATACCGGGAATTAATTGCATTACCTGTTAAAATGACCAAAATTTTGAAGTTCAAGCACTTATTTCACTATTTACAAAGGGTTTTATGTAATTTTACCGCTAAGTTAAGCTTAATGAAGGATCATAAAGGTTGTTTGTTTATTTATTTGTTTGTTTTTTACTCAGGTTTTTAAGTATCAAGATCTATATTATAATGGCGTATTTTCTTTTCCTTTCCTATTGTAATGGCGCGGTTGTATTTAATACCTCAAAGATTACTTAGAGCAAAGTCTTTCTATACACAGTGATCCCCTGCTGTGATGCATGATCACCTTCACTGAATAGCTGATGATAATCCTTCTGTATCCAATTACTGTTAATAAACGCAGGTGTCACTTTCATAATCATGTCTTTATCACGATAAAGACTGTCTTTCACGCCCTCGTCAATTATCGGATTGATATCGCGATTATTATTCTTTTAATTGATACTATATGTCAATTAAGTTTAACAAACAATCCAAATAACAAAATCATACAAATTTTGATAAAAAAAAAATGTTTATGAAACACTATGCCCCAACATATACGTCACTGTCAAGATGTAACCGAAAAATGAAAAATTATAATTCATATAACCTGTTAACCGAACTGTGTCTGAAATGTAAACCAAACTGAGGCCGAACATGTTTACCTAACTGGGGCCGAACCTGTAAACCGAACTGTTGACAGGTTCGGCCCCAGTTCGGTAAACATGTTCGGTCCCAGTTCGGTTAACAGGTTCGGTTCCAGTTCGGCCTCAGTTCGGCTAATATGTTCGGTTTACACGTTCGGACCCAGTTCGGCTAACCGGTTTGGTTAGCAGGTTCGGCCACAGTTCGGTTAGCAGGTTCGGCCACGGTTCGGTAAGCAGATTCGGCCTCAGTTCGGTTAGCAGGTTCGGCCACAGTTCGGTTAGCAGGTTCTGTCATAGTTCGGTCAGCAGGTTCGGCCACAGTTCGGCTAGTTCGGCCACAGTTCGGTTAGCAGGTTCGGTCACAGTTCGGTAAGCAGGTTCGGCCACAGTTAGGTGCCACAGTTCGGTTAGCAGGTTCGGCCACAGTTCAATTAGCAGGTTCGGCCAAAGTTCGGTTAGCAGGTTCGGCCACAGTTCGGTTAGCAGGTTCGGCCACAGTTCGGTTAACAGGTTCGGTGCCAGTTCGGTGAAAGTGTTCGGCCCAAGATCGGCTAACAGGTTCGGTCCCAGTTCGGCTAGTTCGGCCACAGTTCGGTTAGTAGGTTCGGCCACAGTTCGGTAAGCAGGTTCGGCCACAGTTCCGTTCGCAGTTTCGGCCACAGTTCGGTTATCAGGTTCGGCCACAGTTCGGTTAGCAGGTTCGGCCACAGTTCGGTTAACAGGTTCGGTGCCAGTTCGGTGAAAGTGTTCGGCCCAAGATCGGCTAACAGGTTCGGTCCCAGTTCGGCTAGTTCGGCCACAGTTCGGTTAGCAGGTTCGGCCACAGTTCAATTAGCAGGTTCGGCCAAAGTTCGGTTAGCAGGTTCGGCCACAGTTCGGTTAGCAGGTTCGGCCACAGTTCGGTTAACAGGTTCGGTGCCAGTTCGGTGAAAGTGTTCGGCCCAAGTTCGGCTAACAGGTTCGGTCCCAGTTCGGCTAACAGGTTCAGCCTCTGTTCGGTTTACATGTTCGGTTAACAGGTTCGGTCGCAGTTCGGTTTATATGTTCGGACCCAGTTATTTATTTATTTTATTTTATTTATTTATTTATTTATTTATTGCCGTATTTAGCCGTATACAGTTTGAATTCCCGAGCTGTCCACGCTTTTCACATGAGATCTTGCAAATAAGAAACTAGTTGCATGAAAATTTGTCTAATGACCCGGAAAATCAATTCACTTATGGTCCGTCATTCATTTAAAGAACGTATTTTGTATTTTGATTTTCTTATCTTGTGTTGATCGGTTTCGTATCAAGTACTCCTTGCGTTTATATATATATATTGTTATATATAATTGATTCAATAATATTGATTCTTTTAAAAGCTATTACTTATAATTTATATATATATAATCAAAGGGGAGTAACCCAATTAATTAATATATATTTCTTTTTATGTTTCTACAATTTATTATCTAGAACTTTGTAGAAGAATGTCATTGATTATTTTTATCACTGTTATATAATTTAGAAGTATAGAAAATTCTATGAGCACTTTGTGGATAATTCCAGATGAAAATGGAGTGAGTGTTTTTTTTTACCATAAGTTAAAAATATATTTGGACTATGTATACTGAGATCTCGAAGGGTCTAGTGGACTCTCGTTTAGTCTTGATGGTCGTTGCGGCCTTGAATTCTCTCTGGAGAATTCTAAATTCTCTTTGGAGAATTTAAAAGAACTTTCGTTTAGTTCGTTTCTTTTCTAGAGAAAAGTTTATTATATCATTCTCTAGAAACCTGGAGAATTTCCTTAGATGTATAAATATAGGTCCCAATTCAGTCGTAGGTATTCAGAAATTTGAAGTGATTTAAAGTATATAATTTTGGTTGTTTCACTAGTGTTTTGTGTGGATTAAAATATACATGTGCTCATATTCTGGTTACTGGATTGTGGACTTACATTTGAGGGACAAGGACTTATTTGACATTAACTTTGTAAGTTATTTATTTATTTATTTACTTATCTGTTTGTTTGTTTTTATGTATTTGCAGCATTTATTTGTTTGATTAAATATTGTTAAGTTTAAATTACTTGGTTGTTTTTCGCTGTACCTGTCTAGTTACGCTAGGTCGTAACAGATTTTGGGGGCTCTGAGCCGGGATTGAACATTTTGTGCACCTATTTTATTCTGAATTTGAAAAGATATTTTTATTGTTTGTCATACCAGCAAAAAGCAACCATGTTATTCAAACTTGAAGATTTCATTGCTGCGCCTTCTCAGGAGCTGTTAAACTTGGCCAAAAAGAGTGATCTTTTAGACATTGCTAGTCATTATAGCATACCTGATGTCAAAACATCTATGTTAAAACGTGAAATTAAGAATGTTATCATTCAGTTTCTTGTTGATGAGGAATTTTTTGAACCCTCAGCTACATCTCTAATTATGGTCTCACAAACCGACATACAGTTGAAAGAGTTAGAATTAAAAAGGCATCTTGAACTGGAAAAATTAAGATTAGAATTTGAAGAAAAAAGAAGGGCAGATAAGGAAGAAAGGGAAGAAAGAATGCAAAAAGAAAAGTTAGAGCTTGAAAAACAAAAGTTAGCATTTGAAGAAAGGGAAAGAGAAAAACAAAGAGAAATGGAAGAAAGACAGAAAGAAAAACAAAGAGAAATGGAAGAACGACTTGAAAAAGAAAGATTAGAAAAACAAAGAGAGTTAGAAGAAAGGCTTGCAAAAGAAAAATTAGAGCAAGAAGAAAGAATTGAGGTTGAAAAAGAAAAACTGCAATATAGTTTAAAAATGAAAGAGCTTGAATTAAGCAGTAAATCAATGCCTGCTGTGTCTTTTGATCCTAGTAAAGTATTTGATGTTACAAAGCATATCAGGCTCGTTCCTCCATTTCAAGAAAAAGAAGTAGATAAGTACTTTTTACATTTTGAGAAGGTAGCAGAAAATTTGAAATGGCCAAAAGAGCATTGGACCTTGCTTCTACAGAGTGTTGTTATTGGTAAAGCTCGAGAAATTTACACTCAGCTTCCACTTGATCAAAGTTCAGATTATGACACAGTCAAAAATCTGATTCTTAAGGCTTATGAGTTAGTACCTGAAGCTTATAGGCAGAAATTCAGAAATTGTAGGAAAGAACATGACCAAACCCATGTAGAATTTGCTAGAACTAAGGAGCAATTATTTGATAGGTGGTGTTCTTCAAAGGATGTAAAGTCTGATCATGCAAAATTAAGACAGCTCATGTTTGTTGAAGAGTTCAAACGATGCATACACTCTGATGTCAAATCTTTTCTTGACGAAAGGGAAGTAGAAACTTTAGATGTAGCAGCACGATTAGCTGATGATTATGCTTTGACTCATAAGGTGTCTTTTGTAAATAAGCCTTACAAGAAACCTTTTAACCCTCAATTTAAACCTCATACACCTCAGTCAAAACCATTTAACCCTCAACAGAGAAATAATTCTCCTCAACCTAATCCACAACCACAAGCTGGACTAACAGCTGATAGTTCCAGTCCTTCACATAATCCTAAAAATAAAGATACTAGTGAAAACAAAGGTCAAAGATCCTCATACTCACCCCGGCTGTTTTGCAATTATTGTAAAGGTGACGGTCACGTCATTTCTGAATGTGAAACTTTGAAAAGAAGAAAAGAGAGACAAAATCAAAATAATTCTAGACCAACAGGTCTTACTTCTTTAAGGTCAAAACCACAGTCGATTATTCAGGATGAAAATCCTATTTTGGCCAAAACGTCTGCGACTGATTGTATTATGGAGATTTATGAACCATTCTTATCAGAAGGTTTTGTGTCACTTACTAGTGATTCTGCCCAGTCTACCCCTATTAAAATCTTACGAGATACCGGAGCTTCTCAGTCTCTTATTTTAGCAGATACCCTGCCTTTTTCCGAGAAGACTTCAACTGGGACAAGTGTCCTTATTCAGGGAGTAGAGTGTGGATTTGTTAATGTACCGCTCCATAACATTTATTTGTCTTCAGACTTAGTTTCTGGTCCTGTGGCTGTAGGTATTAGGCCTTCTTTACCTTTTAAAGGTGTTCACTTGCTATTAGGCAATGACTTAGCCGGAGATAAGGTTGTGGTAAACCCACTTTTGACCAATACACCTTGTGAGGATCAATTGCCTGATCCCATTGAGCAGGAAATTCCTGATCTTTACCCTTCATGTGCCGTTACAAGGGCTATGGCAAAAAAAGTCAAATTGAATGATGGGATACAGGATATTGACTTAACTGACACTTTTATAGGTCAGTCTTTTCATGATGAGATTTCAAAATCTCTTTCTTCAAGTCAAACTGTCTTCAACAATCAAAGGTCAGACAATGACCTTTCACCTTCAATTTTTGATCAAGGTCACGACCAAATGTCAAGGTCACAACTTTGTCAAGAACAGCACAGTGATCCTGAAATCTCGCCTTTATTTGAAAGGGCTTTAGATGAAAATGAAATTTCTCAGGTTCCTGTTTGTTTTTATGTCAAAAATGACATCTTAATGAGAAAATGGCGTCCTCCTGATGTTTCAGCGGAAGACGAATGGACCATAAATCACCAAATTGTGGTTCCTAAGGCTTATCGTCCTGAAATCTTAAACTTGGCCCATGAAACTCCCATGTCAGGTCATGTAGGGATAAATAAGACTTACCACAAAATTCTCAAGCATTTCTACTGGCCAGGATTAAAATCTGATGTTTCCCAACATTGCAAATCCTGTCACACTTGTCAAATGGTAGGAAAACCTAATCAGACTATTCCAAAAGCTAATTTACAGCCTATTCCTGCATTTGATGAACCATTTAGTAGGATTATCATTGACTGTGTAGGTCCGTTACCCAAGACTAAATCAGGTTGCCAATATCTCTTGACTATAATGTGTGCTTCAACACGTTTTCCTGAAGCAATTCCACTCAGGAATATCAAGACGAAAACAATAGTTAAGGCCCTTGTAAAGTTTTTCACACTTGTAGGTCTTCCAAAATCAGTCCAATCAGATCAGGGTTCCAATTTTATGTCAGGAACATTTCAGCAAGTAATGCATGAACTTGGCATTAAACAATACAAGTCATCAGCTTATCATCCTGAAAGTCAAGGTGCTTTGGAAAGATTCCATCAAACTTTGAAGAACATGATCAGATCTTACTGTTTTGACACCGAAAAAGATTGGGATGAAGGCATACATTTGCTATTATTTGCTGTCAGAGAGTCAGTACAAGAGTCTCTTGGGTTCAGTCCGTTTGAACTTGTTTTCGGACACACTGTTCGTGGACCTTTAAAACTTATGAAAGAGAAGTTTCTTTCAAGTAATGACAGTCCTTTGAACTTACTTCAGTATGTGTCTGACTTCAAAACTAGATTGACAAAAGCTTGGGAAGTTGCTCGGTCCAATCTTAAGTCAGCTCAGAACAAAATGAAGTTGCATTTTGATGAAAATGCTCAGAACAGAAATTTTGACCCTGGAGACAAGGTGATTGCTCTTTTGCCCATTCCTGGCAGGCCATTACAAGCTAGATATTATGGTCCATATACTGTTGAGAAAAGGTTAAGTGATGTAAATTACATTGTTAACACTCCTGGGAGGCGCAAACAAAAACAATTATGTCATATTAACATGCTTAAAAAGTACATTGATAGGGATAGTGATAATGATAGTTCAGTTATTTCCTCAGTAAGCATAGTTAATTCTGTCCCTCATGAACAAAATCAGACAGACTTTGAAGAAATGAACTCTGTGAACTGTGAACCATTATCCTCAAAACTCCAGAATTCTGACATTCTGCATGACCTCGATCAGAAACTGTCACATCTAGATCCGGACAAGAAACATGAACTAAAACAATTAATTCTTGAATATGAGCACTTATTTCCGGACATTCCATCCAGAACCGATAAAATCTACCATGATGTAGACATTATTGAAGGAGCAAAACCGGTGAAACAACATCCGTATAGACTTCATCCTGAAAGACAACAATATCTCAGGAAAGAAGTTAAGTATTTGCTGGACAATGACTTTATAGAACCTAGTCAAAGTGAATGGAGTTCTCCTTGTATACTTGTGCCAAAATCTGATGGGACATTTCGAATGTGCACAGACTACAGAAAAGTAAATTCTGTCACAAAAACTGACACATTTCCCATACCAAGAATTGACGATTGCATCGACAACATTGGTCACGCCAAATATGTGACAAAATTCGATCTATTGAAAGGGTTTTGGCAGATTCCATTTACAGACAGTGTAAAGGAGATTTTTAAATTTGTTACTACAGAAAGACAATTTCGAAATAAACTGAAAGCGCTGAAATGTTGCTTGGTTCGCTTGGTTAATAGTTTGATTTTCGGTCTGGATGGGTGTAAAGCTTACATCGACGATGCCATCATCTATAGTGAAGAGTGGAAACAACACCTGGAGATCATCAGAGAATTCTTCAAAAGACTCAGTGATGCTAAACTGACAATAAACTTACCGAAAAGTGAATTTTGCCATGCTAGTTTGACATTTCTAGGACATATTGTTGGACAAGGTCAGGTCAGACCTGTAGAAGCCAAAGTTGAGGCTATATCAGATTTTCCTGTACCTACAGGAAAACGGCAACTGATGCGCTTTTTGGGTATGGCTGGATATTACAGAAAGTTCTGTAATAATTTTTCAGTTATAGCTGAGCCTTTGACAAATTTACTTGGTAAGAAGGTCAGGTACGTTTGGTCTAAGGCTTGTCGGAGTTTTTTGTTCAGTTTGGGCCATACTTAAAAGTGTTTCAGCTCTATTTCCACTGTTAATATGAAAAATAGACTCCATCTGAGTATTAGCTAGAGCATAAGTCTCATGTTGCAAGAGCACAATCTTGACATTAGACACATAAAAGGTAGAGATAATATAATTCCAGACACCCTTTCAAGAGCTTGACAGTTTTGCCTTGTATGTTTGCATATGAGTATTGCAAAAGAAAGTTTTATTTCACAAAACTTTCTTTTCGTTGAAGAGGGGAAGTGTTATATATAATTGATTCAATAATATTGATTCTTTTAAAAGCTATTACTTATAATTTATATATATATAATCAAAGGGGAGTAACCCAATTAATTAATATATATTTCTTTTTATGTTTCTACAATTTATTATCTAGAACTTTGTAGAAGAATGTCATTGATTATTTTTATCACTGTTATATAATTTAGAAGTATAGAAAATTCTATGAGCACTTTGTGGATAATTCCAGATGAAAATGGAGTGAGTGTTTTTTTTTTACCATAAGTTAAAAATATATTTGGACTATGTATACTGAGATCTCGAAGGGTCTAGTGGACTCTCTTTTAGTCTTGATGGTCGTTGCGGCCTTGAATTCTCTCTGGAGAATTCTAAATTCTCTTTGGAGAATTTAAAGGAACTTTCGTTTAGTTCGTTTCTTTTCTAGAGAAAAGTTTATTATATCATTCTCTAGAAACCTGGAGAATTTCCTTAGATGTATAAATATAGGTCCCAATTCAGTCGTAGGTATTCAGAAATTTGAAGTGATTTAAAGTATATAATTTTGGTTGTTTCACTAGTGTTTTGTGTGGATTAAAATATACATGTGCTCATATTCTGGTTACTGGATTGTGGACTTACATTTGAGGGACAAGGACTTATTTGACATTAACTTTGTAAGTTATTTATTTATTTATTTACTTATCTGTTTGTTTGTTTTTATGTATTTGCAGCATTTATTTGTTTGATTAAATATTGTTAAGTTTAAATTACTTGGTTGTTTTTCGCTGTACCTGTCTAGTTACGCTAGGTCGTAACAATATAGGCCCTAAGAATCGCTCTTCCATACATCTACCTTTTATTTTTCCAAATTAAACCGGTATTGATGCTAAATCTCGGTATCGATATATCGGCATTTTCCGTAGGTTCGGCCCGGAACGTACGGCAATTCCCGTAGGTTCGGTCGGGTAAGTTCGGTAATTTCCGTAGGTTCGGTTTGGTCTGGTTCGGTTACAGGTTTTATACATAACCCGGAAAAGTAAAGAAATTTGCGTAAACATAAACAAATATCGCATGTTGTTTTTCGTGTTTAAACGGCAATTTAGACTATATTTAAGAAAGTATTCCTTTTCACAAAGGGTAATAGACGACTGGAACAGCTTGCCAGAGGATGTGGTATCTTCAAAAACCATCAATCAGTTCAAAAATAGACTAAACAAGTTCTGGAAAAACAAAAACACCAAATTTGATCCAGACTGTTATTCATATCCACTTGCGCATGCTAGGTCTACACCAGACATGAAAGGGACCAAGAGTCGAGAGACTATACAAGGCCTCAACGACAGTAAGACACTAAGTGTTCTGTTCCCGGAGCTCATGTCCGGAAGCTCCCGAAACGCGCCCTGATTGCCCCCAACGACATTACCAGCCGTGGAAAAGTTTATTCCAAACTAAAACCTGTGTGTCTGGATATATGCCTAGTATGGTCCAGATACGCAATTCAGTAGATTGATCATTATTTAACCTGAAGTGGTTAACCAAATGAACAATGGTCCTGAAATCGCTCACCTGAAGCAGTCTGATCAACATTTGCACATATCTCTAAACATTTGTACACATCTCTAACCACAGCCAAATAAACTAGTTTATATCAGATTATTTACAATTCACACACACACACACACACACACACACACACACACTCTCTCTCCAGCTTATCATGTTTTACCACTTGAAAAAAGTATGTTTATATTGGCACATGTATACATTATGTTTTTTTTTTCTTTTGGGCATGTTAAGTGATCATTTTGCGATCAATAGTTACAAGTTAGCAGCTTTAAAAGCTGTAGTTATTTCACTCTGACACTTTATGTTTAGTCACATTGCAGAGATACTACTGTACATGTAGGTTTCTGTTGGTGAAAAGACAACCAAAGCTTACTTTAACCAAATAACTTTGTTCTCAAATTCTCAATTTGAACTTTAGCCTTCAAATATTAGAAAAATATATACACATACTTCTTAACATCAGGAAAACATGTCCGTGCAATGAATACCCACTTAAACCCCACTTTTATATAGTAAAACTGGGGTATGCAGGGGTATGCCTATTTTTCTTATTTTTGCTCCAAAACATAGATTGTGGGTACTCATTAGAACCGCCTCGCCAAGGCGGTTCTAACATGTACCCACAATCTATGTTTTGAGCAAAAATAAGAAAAATATCAAAATTTTTCAGCCGAAAACAAAACATAGATTGTGGGTACTCGTTAGAACCGCCTCGGCGAGGCGGTTCTAACGAGTACCCACAATCTATGTTTTGAGCAAAAATAAGAAAAATATCGAAATTTTTCTACTGAAAATTTTCAATTTTTACACCCTTAGAAATCACTGTAAATTGCATGGGCAAGTTTTCGTAATGAAATAAATGCAATGTCTACTGACTAGCTGATGACTAAGCAAAGTGGAGGCAAGCTTCAATGGTTCACAAAATCTGATTGCATTTCAATGTAAAAAAAAAACTAGAAAAAGTGCCTTACAAGGCACGTATACCCCCGGCTGGTAGCTCCCCTACACCCCTAGGCCCACCGCCCCCAACCCATATATGCTCACTGACGCTAATACAATGAACTTGCATTCCTGAATAAAACAGTGCAACCTCAACAAGTACTACTTATAAATTTGTATTTGCAAAAGCACTGTCTAAAACCATGGTAGTAGAATGACAGATCTATTTCATAACAGTATACAGAGCTGACTTGTATACTCAATCTAGGACTTGATCGCGGACATTGAGGGTCAGGTCCTCAGTCCTAGATGGAAAATAGAATGTCATTCTTCAATAATATTAATTAAAAAAAAAAAAAAAAAAAAAAGATGTCCTAGATCTTGACCTCTAGCCCCACCCTGGGCATGGACTTGCCATAGAATATCCAGTAAAGGCATGGAAAATATTTCATTAGCATTGTCAGTGCTAATAGCATCCATAATACTCTTTTCCCTGAGACAAACTGAAATGAAAATCTGTCTTCATTGTTTTCAGGTTCTCTGATCGGTCTTTGTTTACATCCATTTGAAAAGTGATCTGTCGGTAGAGTGATCAATTTTCTGGACACCAGGTCTCTTCATGTGCGTACAGTTCATTTAATAAACAGAATTGCAGGAAAAAAATATGGCACAATTGTTGTTGAATGGATATAGTTTAAGGGTGTGTAATTGAAAGTTATGTTTTGCTTTGTAGACATAATGCAGGAGCAGAAGTGAAAATTATAAACTTTTATGAAAAAATAATGTTTATGGATTGACAGCAGTCTTATTTGGGCACGAAATAAATTATGGTTGCTGCTACGGTATCACCAAACACCAAAGACCTTCTCCATCAACGTCAGGGTGCAACAGATTAACAAACAAGAAATCTTCACCTTCTCTCTTTCCAACAATTTTCATTTGATCTGTCTTCAAAACAGTAATCTGTCTTCCAGACAGTCGGTTGTACGGTGTGCTGATGTTCCACATAAAGTTTGGTTTGATTGACCTAGCGGTTTCAGAGGAGATTTTTGAAATTGTGAACAAATGGACCACTCCGGGTGCAAGAGCATGGGTATACAATAAGCTCACCTGCTAATCCTTTGGCTCGGGTGCTGTAAATTCTGTCATTTTTTTAATTTCAGCATAATGTTCTACTTGCTAATCTGCAATATATCTGGAACATATCTGCAAAATATTTAAAGAAAATGATGAAAGCCGTCAGAGGAGTTGATTTCACAAAGTATGCACTTTCAGCGTTATGGAATACATGTTATACATAGACAAAAAATCCCATAACTCTTTGCAATACTGACCACATAAATCATCAGGAAAACATGTCCATGTAATGTATACCCCCTTATACCCCACTTTTATATAGCAAAACTGGGGTATGCAGGGGTATACCTATTTTTCTTATTTTTGCTCCAAAACATAGATTGTGGGTACTCATTAGAACCGCCTCGCCAAGGCGGTTCTAACATGTACCCACAATCTATGTTTTGAGCAAAAATAAGAAAAATATCAAAATTTTTCAGCCGAAAATTTTCAATTTCTAAAGCTAAAAAATCTCAGTATATTGCATAGGCAAGTTTTCATAATGTCAAACTCTCTTGTTCAAGTTTGAATTTTTGAGAACAGGTTGTCTTTACAAGATCTTAAAATTTACTTTTTTGAAAAATAAATCAGTGTTTTTGAAAATTTCCTTTCAACAGCAAAGAAAATGAAATTGCAATTTTACACATTAAGCTCCAAAAACTTGCATTACTATACACACTCTTGAATTTGCTGCAAAATCAAAGAACAGATATTGGAATTAACCAAGGCTAATATTAGAAATAAAAATAATGCTAGTTAATCATAAAATTTACCATACAATGTGGAGCTGCACTTTTGCTTTTCAGTATATTTAAGCCATGATATATTGCAAACATTTTAGTGGGCCTATGGGTTTGAAATGAAACACAACAACAAATGAAATCATATTTCATGACTCACTGTTTAATTATTTTTAACAACGAGTCATTGAAGTCAATATATATCATATTAAAAGTCCATGATAGTCAAAAGTTGCATCCCATTATAAAGGTTTTGCCACATCAGTTGCACCATTTATCAGGAAAACATGCCCTTGAAATATATACCCCCTTAAACCCCACTTTTATATACTAAAACTGGGGTATACAGGGGTATACCTATTTTTCTTATTTTTGCTCCAAAACATAGATTGTGGGTACATGTTAGAACCGCTCCCAAATAGTTATTTTCCTATGGTTCTGTTTGCAAATACCCTCATCACAACATGATTTTATTTATAACAAGGTACGTGTATATTGTTATGAACCCTAAAGATTGCCTTACATTAAACTCAATTCTAAATAAATCTCTGTAAAAAATCAACAGAAAGACACAACTGTCAAAAAAGTAGCTAGGAGTAAAGATACATGGTTTCAAAAAAAAAAAGAATCATTTCTGTAATCTATTTGGTCCTGAAGTTTTGCATCTAACAGTGACGGATGTAGAAACATGCATGTTGATCACATGATCTTCATCAGGAAAACATGTCCCTTCATACCCCACTTTTGTATAGTAAAACTGGGGTTTACAGGTGTTTACCTATTTTTCTTATTTTTGATTCAAAACATAGATTGTGGGTACTCGTTAGAATGAGGCGGTTCTAACGTGAACCCACAATCAATGTTTTGAGCAAAAACGTTAAAAATATCTCAATTTTTCTAATGAAATTTTCAATTGTTACTGCTGGAATAAATCTCTATATATTGCTTGGGCAAGTTTTTGTAATGGCAATTCAGATGATTCTCGTATGCTTCTGGTCTCTTCTGAGAAAATATCCATATCCATTCAGGGTTACTTTGTAAGTTGGACAGACATACATATGTAAGCGTGTTTCACCACTGAGCACTAATGCTCATCAGCTCTCGAGGAATCTTATTGCTGAGATGTATAAGCTCCTGTTTGCCCTCATCTGTCCATGCTGAAATACAAACATACATGCTGTTTATACACCATTCTCTCTGTTTAAAGCCGGTAGGCTTACCAGTACATGTCTAAAAACTGTCACACGCTTGGTAAAATGTCTGCCCAATAAATGTACCTATATATCACACACATGTATTTAATGCTGAGCTGTCCGTACTTTTGACCCCCTTTGAATCGTCTTGAACATTAAGAATTATACAGGGAACATAGTACATGTATTAATTTTACTTGCAAACTTGGAAGCTGACCAGTTGTTTTTTTTTCCATTAGAGTTTTAAGAATGTGCATTATTCATTCAGTGTAATATAATTTATCAATTAACTTATTAGTATAGTACTTATATAGAGAATTTGGTCTGTGGCATACTGGTGATGTTTCTTTTTTCGTATAGTCTATACTGGATTATACCTCAAACTAATACAGCTGATCTTGCACAAATACGGTTGACCTCGTATCTATATGGATTGACCTGCTATCTATATGGAAATCCTTACTTCTGATTGGTCAAAATACGACACATAAGGTCATGTGCCACGCTGAATGATTTGAGACAAAAACAATGGCGGCGATTCAGCAGATCGAGTAAAATAGTGAACAAACCAAAATCATGTCAGCATCTTTGAAAAGAATGTCAGACATGGGCGTTAAGAATGGCGGAGGTATGCTGGACGTGCTAGCAGATGATATGGACTTTGATAAAAATCTCATTAATCAAGTTATTTTGTATTGGAGCAGTTACAGGTCCTTGGTCAGCTGTATTGGACCTCGGCCCTCCGCCTCGGTCCAATAGAGCTAACCTCGTCCAATATGAAATAACTTGATTAATAACATTATATTACAGATATAGCTTTAGGTAACCACATTCATTCACTAACATCAAGAAAACCTGTCCATATAATGTCTCCCTCAAACCCCACTTTTATATAGAAAAACTGGGGTTTGCAGAGGTATACCTAATTTTCTTATTTTTGATCCAAAACATACATTGTAGGTACTCATTAGAACCGCCTCAGTGTGAGGCGGTTCTAACTTGTACCCAACATACATTGTGAGGCGGTTCTACTGAAATTTTCATTTTTTACAAATTCAAACATCTCTGTATATTGCATGGGCAAGTTTTCGTAATGGATAAACTGTTTTACCTCTAGGTCGCTGTATCCACATTCTTTCAATGTAATACTCTATACAGCTATACACCTCCTTGTTGCTATACACTGGAACTTCTACTGGGAAAAATGGGTCCATATCAGTAAAACCCTGAAACAGTGAAGTATGGTAGTAAAATTCCGCACAATCTCTCAAAATTCCCTGACTTTTACTTTATTTTTCAAATTTCCCTGACATTTCCCTGACGTTTGTAAAATTCCATTTTCCCTCACTTTTCCCTGACATGTGTGAACCCTAATATTGGCTTTCTTTTGCTCCAGTATTTCAGAGTCTGCATTACTGATGAATCCTCATTTCAATTCTACTTCATCAGTGCTTACATGTGATGCTTCACTAACGATCCAGGAAGCTTCTTTTAAAACCAAACAAATGAGCCGCCTCGTGGGAAAACCAACAATGTGGTTTCCGAACAGGTCTGACACAAACCGGCCTGTACAAGCACAGAAAAGAGCTAGAAGCTTGAAATTTCGGATTTAACTGGAAGAGGAATTGTACTATCCGAGTAGCGAAAACAAAGGCGCTGATCAGCTTCGCGGTTACCGCGAAGCTGATCTGCGTCTTTGTTTTCGCCTATGCATATTGTTGGTTTTCCCATGAGGCGGCTCAAATTATTGCATTTAACCACAGCAGACTATAATATGGGCGAGGATTGTGGCCACATAAATCAAGTAAATCCTTCCAGTTACACCAAAATTTCTTTATAACACTATCGTTTGGGTCAAAGCCAATTTCCGTGTAAGCTATCCAATCCATGTTATAACGAGAGTAAAATGTATAGACATATTGCAAAAATAGCCTCAAATGACCAATTGGGGTCCAAGAATGATCATTGTTATATCCAAAACAGTGTTATAATGAACTATGTTTTGAAAAGGTCCAGGTGTATTTCTTTATTGATCGGCTCAAAGAGGTTCTGCTATGTTTTATCTTTATGTTGCCTGTTTGTTCTTCTGTCTCTCTGTTGTGCCTGTCATCTTTATTTCTCGGCTGAAGCTAGCCAGATGGCTATCTCGCTGGGTAAGAGCTAGTCTTCTTGCACTTCATGCATGATGTCTTGTGTTGTATTGTCAAATCTCCCCCCCCCCACCCCCTAAAGTCTGGGTTGGAATTTTACATTTAATCGTACATGTATCAATTCCTGGTCCTTCTTTCTTTGAATGAAGAGAAATAACAATAGTTCAATAGCTGACAAAGAAGGTTTGAGATCTTCTAGTGACTTCATATATGAGCCGTGATGCATAAAAACCAACAATGTGGTTCCCAAGCAGGACCGACACAAACCGTGCTGTACATGCACAGAAGCAGGCTAGAATGTTTAAATTTTGGATTTAGAAAGTAGAGCAATTGTACTATCCATGTAGCAAAAACCAAGGCACTGGTCAGCTTTGCAGTTACTGCGAAGCTGATCTGCGTCTTGGCTTTTTTTGTATAGGCAAAAAGCCAGATTTCTCAAGAAGCGGCACATATGTCCCATGTTTTGCTACTGTAAATAAATTTATACCTCCTCCCCCAACAAGTAGGTTGGTGTGTAGATTTTCCTATCACTCACATCTTTCAATGATGTGTCGACCACACCAATACATACACCATTACACTGAAATATAGAAAACACACAACAATGCATAGAGGAAATGTACGCGTTTAATGTTTAGAGATTATTTTGGATTGCAGCATTTTTTTCAATGTAAATGTTATGAAAATCAACCGTCACCACTTTAAGGCATGCAAGAAAAAGAATCTATCATGTGTGTACAGTATGAATAGACAAATCTGTCCCTCGGGTCACAGTTTGGCATCACTCGGCCAGCCTTGTGATGCCAAAGAGACCCTCAGGACAGACTTGTCTATCCATCCCTGACACTTGTGTAAGATTTTTATCCTCTTGATCAAGAGACCTACAGTCACAATGTATTTTGTGAGCAAGGCAGCCTTAGATAAGGGTCTTGTGTTTATTGCTTGTTGATACCAAAGAGAAAGTGGTCTGTCCCAAAATGACAACAGAAAAATTATTATATTTAATACACATGTATTTGGGACATACTTTGGTGTAACAACAATTTAAACTTGGAAAACCAAACTTTACTAATTATACAATTGGAGAAATCAGACAATAAATTGTTTAACAGAAATACTTATGCATCAGTCATTTGTAACCACTGCTTCCCCACCTACAGGGAAGGGATTATGACTTTTCATCTTTCAGTGCTCTGCTATGAGCCCCACCCCCAGGTGGCAAACTGGAGGTCAAAACTTTGCTCTTTGCCCCACCCTTCGCAATAGAAAATCTCACTGGGGTAAGGATCCTAATGTCAAAACCCCATCATTTCCCCTGTACGTGGGGGGGGGGGGGACACTTGAAAAGTAATTGCCCCACACTTTAGCCTGGCTATTCCCCACCCTCCCTCGTTGGTGGGTGCGGGGGGGGGGGGGGGGAACAGTGGCTACAAGGCTACAAATGACTGGTGCATTATAAAAAGGAGACCTACTTACCCAGTTAGATGTGAAGAATTTTTTGAAGTTATGGACCAATGAAAGTTGACTAGCTGGTATCTGAAGTAATAAAAACAAGAAGCTCACATGAGAGATTTGCTCACACAATGATACCCCTAAGCCCTGCCTGTATGATACCCCAAAGCCCTGCCTGTATGAACCCAAAGGGTATGACTGACAGGATATATGAAGAGAATTACTATGCATTGCTACAGCTCTGGAGCTCATGGTTTTAGAGAAGATATTCTATGTTGGAAGCTCATGGTTTTAGAGAAAAAGATATTTTATGTTGGAGGCTCATGGTTTTAGAGAAGATATTTTATGTTGGAGGCTAATGGCTTTAAGGAAGAAGATATTCTATGTTGGAGGCTAACGGTTTTAGAGAAGAAGATATGCTATGTTGAGGCTCATGGTTTTAAAGAAGCAGATATTCTCAAAAGGTGTTCAAATTACACCAAATTTTGTCAAGCACACATTTCTATTTTCATGCAGAACAGATTTTTTTTACCAAAAGACCATCAATATACCACTGTCTTTTGGCAATACAAGTATGTTCTTTCTTGAGAATATATGAGCCGTCTTGTGAGACAAGAACGCCCCGGAGGTCGATATCGCACCTGCATCGGGCAAAATAACTAAAAACGGGAAATATAGGTCGAGGGCACCAGGTCAAGGTGTGTTCTGAAAGGGTATGTCAAGGACATTTACTATGCAAGGTTTCACACTCGCAGCTATCACAGGTGCAGAGAAAACCAAACTTCTACGTAAAAATTAACAAAGTCAATGAACCATGAAATATAGGTCAAGGTCAGCTGGTCAAGGCGCGTGCTTGACGGTTATGTCAAGGACAATCACTATGCAAGGTTTCACACTCGCAGCTATCACTGATGTAGAGAAAATCAAACTTCAACGTAAAAATTAACAAAGTCAATGGACCATGAAATATAGGTCAAGGTTAGCAGGTCAAGGTGCGTGCTTGAAGGGTATGTCAAGGACAATTACTATGCAAGGTTTCACACTCCTAGCTCTCACTGATGTAGAGAAAACCAAACTTCGACATAAATGTTGACAGACGTACGAACGAACGCACAGACGAACAAACGAATGGACAGACTGAAATTTGGAGTCCTATATCGCTCCCTGCTTTAAGCAGGTGCGAAAAAAAAACAACAATAATATGGTTTCCCAACAGGTCAAACACAAACCAGGCTGTACAGTCACAGAAGCAGGCTAGAAGCTTGAAATTTCGGATTTAAGAAAAAGAGGAAGTGTACAATGAGTCTATCTGTGAGTCTTCACGATTACCGCGAAGCTGATCTGCGTCTTTGTTTTCGCATTTGCAGATTGATGGTTTTCTCATGAGGTGGCTCATATTTTGACAATTAGTTGGGGAACCGAAATCGCGTATCTTGCAAAATGACAAAAAAATTGCACCCGACTTTGATATGGCTGAATTTTTGTATATCGGTAGGTTGAACAGTGCTTGATATGGAACCACTGTATAGAAATGCGCTGTGAATTGCATTTCGATAAAACAGTGCATTTTGTATGGAACGCCGTTGATGTGTCTATAATAATTATCGTTCATGCACACTCGATATGAGAGAACGCGTATAATATTGTACACTAGTTTTGAACCTAATACAATGCTGTTATCATCTAAGAACTTTGTGAGAACTAAAATGCATTTAAAGGTATGGGCAGCCGTTTGTCATCCAGACTTTAGTGAGCTGTTATTTCAAGGTATTTTCACGTTTTAAACTTTGTTTATAGCTCACATGAGCCGTCCGGCTCACACGTTGAGCTTATAGAATAGGCATTACCCAACATTCGATCACCCATCAGTCGTCCGTCCATCGTCGTCCATCATTTTAGCTCACCTGAGCCGAAGGCTCATGGACAGTTTATAGGATGGTACTCGAGTCGGCGTGCGTCTGTGCGTCCGTCCACATTTACAAAGTTCTCTCCGAAACCACTTGGCCAATCAAAGCCATATTTTATATGAAAACTAATAGAAGGCAATGATCAGGAAATGGTTCAAACAGAAAGAGATTCCAACTCCAAAAAACCAAGATGGGGAAAAACCAAAATTAACAATGATCAGGTACTCATACTAAGAAAACATATCGTAAGCCGAGTGAACAGCTTTTTTTTTCCAAAAAGGCGGGCACTCAGTTACCCAAACTTAACTAAAATAATGAAAACGTTCGTAAGGTACTTAAAGCACGAAAATTCAAACCCAAGGTATAACACAATAAGACCACCACAGAAGTGTCGCCTCTTGGAACGATCAACTGACAGGCTTCGTTTATTTTTGTTTTTTTTTTTTTTTTCTTTTTTAAACTAGGTTTACAGGATCCTAACCTCACCCTCAGTTTCTGCAGTGATTCACAACTTTTAGTTAATTGTTCGGTCCTCTTCACAATAAGACCACCACAGAAGTGTCGCCTCTTGGAACGATCAACTGACAGGCTTCGTTTTTTTTTTTTTTTTTTTCTTTTTTAAACTAGGTTTACAGGATCCTAACCTCACCCTCAGTTTCTGCAGTGATTCACAACTTTTAGTTAATTGTTCGGTCCTCTTGGTAAAACTCTAACTCGTCAATGAACTCGTCAAATTTTATATGAAGCCTCTAACCATTTTGTATGTAAATAATCCAGGTCACATGAACAAGATGGCCGCCATGTCCATATATGGTTAAAACCCTTCAAAATCTTCTCCGGAACCGGTGAGCCGATTTCAAATAAATTTGGCATGAAGCATTGATGACTCAAGTACTACAATATATATATAAATCATGACCCTGTGATGACCTTGACCTATTTTACGGCAAGGTCAACTTAGGTCGGATAAGCATTGAAATGGGGAAATCTGTTAAAATGCCATTTCAAGGGAAAATCTTGCAGGAAATGGGCAGTAGGACTGAATATCAATGATTCTGAAAATAAAATTTGACTCCAGGGGCTCATTTGCCCCCACCTCGGTACAATATACATGTATATTACCATAATATTCATACATCATTTCCCCTGATAGCGCTAGGCCAATTAAAGCCAAATTTCGTAGGGAGCATCAATAGTAAAGCTGAACCAATATGTGTATAAAGTCCAGGTCACATTCCCAAGATGGCCTCCACACCCATATAATGCAAAAAAAAAAAAAAAAATACCAACTTCCTTTGTGACTCTCAAGTGAAAAGACGTTGTCCTTGGGCCACTTGTGAAAGATCTTCTCCCCTGAAACTGCTTCGTCAATCAAAGACGAAATTCATGTCGAGCATCCTTAGACAGGGAGAACCAGAAATTGTACACAGTGTCCAGGTCACGTAACCGAGAAAGACGTCATGTCAAGATAAACCTTTAAAATTTTCTTCAGAACCATATTATAAATTATATCGACTGCAGTCACGCCACTTGAGGTTGATAGGAATTATATATGTACATAGAAAAAAAAAAACAAAGCAGGATGGGTTGTATGTTTGTTTGAATTGATGCTTTGCGTCCCAGTCAACAGCTAAGGTCATGTTGGGACGTTGTCTCCATGTTTTGGGACTTTAAGCCACAAAAGGCTTATACGTATGGATGGTTTGACTTGAACCACGTTTCCTGGGCAGGCTCAGGCCAGAGCAGTTAACCAGTAATCAGATGATCAGTCATTAGTATATATAAGCTTTGCCTGGAGGCATATGCAGCCCATTGTTTTTCTTTAGGCCTCAATGGGCGGGATCCCACTGACTTATCTTTTTCCTCTGAGTATATATAGAGACCAAAAACAAAACAGGATGTTTTAGAGATTGATACAACTTACTGAATTGTTTTTATCTCCTCTCTGATTTTTCATGTAAAGTAACGGCAAAAAATAAAAAAAATGTAATACACAAACGATATTTTTCCACAACTTGACTCTCAATTAATGCCACAGGTTTGTTAAAAATTAACGTGATTATTTTATATAATACTCACAAACACCATTCTGACGATGCACGGTGTTCAAACTCATTAAATTTGGAAGACACAAAAATTGTGTTAAAAAGTGTCTTTTTGTACATTTTTGTGGAAAAACATCAAAGACGTATCAATCTGAATTCTTTTTGCTATTACTGACTTAAACATATTTAGAAATAAACATAAAATGCGCGTTCGAGCAATAAATGCATTTTAGATGGACTCAGAGGCTATTAATCGTATAGGTAAAGTTGCAAAATCGCGGCTCGCTCAATCAATTGTCTATAAAACGACAACCACTGCATGCAAAGAACCATCCTTGATATGAATGTTGATACAGATGTTACTCATTATATCTGCCGAATTTTAGCCGATTTACTTAATTCTGGTAGAAGTTATTTGATAGTTTATCAATTTTATTTTTCACAAGTACTTAATGGGCTACCATAGAAAAACGCATGCTGTGTTGTTATGCAAGTCGATCGTGATTTCTATACAGTGGTTTCAGATGCCCCATATAATTACCTTTTCAACCATATACAATTTAGCCGTATTATTTTCGGGTGCAAGGGTTAGCCAAAATCTCTCCTTGGTTCCCCAACTAAATGGTAATATTTCACAAACTTACAATTCCTGAAGTGTTCTGAGTGACAGGAAAATGAAAACTAAAATACTTGCAATTTTAAGGTCATGAAAGCAAGACACATATGATGGTATAGTATTAAATCAAAAAAAAATAAATAAAAAAAAACTTACATGGGCAGCTATTTCACATAATCTGAAATTTTGTTCACACACAAATGATAGCAGTACAGTGTTTGTTTCCTATAGCGATGCCTCAGACCTGGCCCCGAGGTTATAAAACTTTTTTCATGCTCAGCTCAGCTGAGACTAACATTTATCCTGCTAATAAATTTTAAATGCCAGTTGCATTTCAACATTTTTAAGCAGAATAAATTACTAGTTTTTGAGCTTTGAACCTAAATTTTCCACCAATTTTGACTATTTCAGCATTTATGAGCAGTTGAAATTTCATGCTCAGCTGAGCTGAGCTTGAAAAAAGTTTTATAACCTGGAGGCCAGGCCTTGAGGTTATAAAACATTTTTCATGCTCAGGTAAGACTGAAGTTTCAACTTCTCTTAGATCCTTAAAAAGTCAAAACTAGAAATTTCAGGTTTAGATTACAAGTGCCAGCAATTTATCCTGCTGATGATACATGTTAAAATGCCAAAAACTGTTGGCATTTTAACATTTATGAGCAGGATAAATTTAGTCTCAGCTGAGTTGAGCATGAAAAAAGATTTATAACCACGGGACCTGATGTAACAATAATATCACCTGTTTTTTGTCTTCTACTCTAATCCTGGCATCTCGCCAAAATCCATTTACACCATCAACAGCTACAAGAACTTTTATCCTGAAAAAACGGAAACCATAAACACAGAATAAGACTGTCAGCTTGTGCGTGATCAGGTTCCGAAGTTATAAAACGTTTTTCATGCTCAACTCAGCTGAGCATAAAATTTGAACTCCTCATAAATGACGAAATGGCCCAATTAAATTGAAACTTCAGGTTTAGATCACAAAAGCTTGCAATTTATTTTGCTTATATAATGTTAAAATGCCAACAGCTAGCATTTTGACATTTATGAGCAGGATAAGTTTTAGTCTTAGCTGAGTTGAGCACAAAAAGTTTTATAACTCGGTACCAGGCCCCGAGGTTATAAAACTTTTTTCATGCTCAGCTCAGCTGAGACTAAAATTTATTCTGCTCATAAATGTTAAAATACCAACAATTGTTGGCATTTTAACATTTATGAGCAGGATAAATTACAAGTTGTTGAGTACTGAACCTGAATTTTCCGCTAATTTTAACTATTTCAACATTTATGATTAGTTGAAATTTCATGCTCAGCTGAGCTGAGCTTGACAAAAGTTTTATAACCTCGAGGCCTGGACTGGCTATAACAAGGATGAGCCGATGGCGTATAATGACAATAAAACAAACTGGAGCCACAAGAAGATTAAATGCAGTGGAATCAAAGGCCCCTTGCGTCCTGACCCTGTTGTAAAACGTCGTTATGCAGCATTACGTGCGACGTTGCTTTGCGATGCCAGTGGAACGAGAATCGACGCTCATATGTCGCGCCCTTTTGAACCGGAGAAAGCTGTAGCTTTTACGTCATTTAGTACGAATTTTACATTTTTCTCCATTAAAGACTGCGACAAATTTTCACCAAAACACAGAAAATGAGAATTTCTGTGTATTTCGTAAAATACATTTATTGTAATTCTTGCATCAGTTGCACATTGAAATGCAACGCGTGTTCGCGCCACGACGTTTCGTTATGTCGCGGAAAATACCAAAAACGCACTACCATACATATCAAAACCTCAAATAGCACGAAAACGAGAACGGTTGTCAAGGACATTATTTCAAGCAACCTGTTCCAAACTGATTCACGCAGATAATATCAGTTTTTAAAAAAAATTCATCGTAGAATTAAGGAGAAAATATGTTTATTTGCGAAATCTGACATCTATTTTTCCCTTTTCCCCATTGAGTTCAATGGCAAAAATGGTGGTTTTGGTTGCCTGTAGCTCAAAAACTAATCCGGTAGTCAAGGAATATTTTTGCACATTCTGATGGGGGAGCATTTAATACATCGATATGCAAAAAATAAGAAAAAGCCATCGTGGCGTTTTTTACAACACCCTGACCTTAAGATGTGCTCACTGCCTGGGACAGGCGCGTCCTATAGGTGGACTACTAGTGAAGGAGGTTCAGGTTGATGACGAAAAAGTTGAGTCTGTTCCAGAGTTCTGTTACCTAGGGGACATGCTTTCTACTGGCAGCAGTTGTAAACTGGCTGCAGTCACACATTGCAAATCGGCTTGGGACAAGTTCTGCCAACTACTCTCCCTCCTCATCAACTGCAATCTGCCACTTTTGACCAGAGGTCGAGTGTATACCACTTGTGTGAGAAATGTAATGCTGCATGCAGCAAAAACATGGGTAATGACTCTGGCTACACTTAACATAACAGCCTGCGGCAAATTGATCGTGCAATTATCTGCTTGATCTGCATTGTCAACCCAGATAATGTAAGCTCAGACTCCCTTCTCTCAAAGCTTGGACTCCATAATAGATGTGGTGTTCAGCTCCAGCAGAATAAAATGGTATGGACACGTAGAGCACAGCAAAAGTACGCAAGCTAAACTTAGTTGCACAGAAAAGATACGGCAAGCCAAGAAAATCATGGGATGAAGTGCTGTTGGACAACAGAAAGAAGCTTGGAATGGATACTGCTGATCCTCAGGATCGCTCAGAGTGGAGAGGTCGTCTAACAAGGAGACTTGTCAAGCCCTCAGACCAACGGATATGATGATAATGATTTTTAAATTGGGTAGTGCATGAACACTGTTTTACAGAACAAGAATATTTTGCACCATTTTGTACTACTTCGTATAGTCAATTTATTATGCAAAGCACAACTGACTTTGCAAATTTTTATAACTGAAAAACAAGACAGCAATACCTGCACCTCTTGGAATTCTTCTTTTTTTATTTTCTATGTCAAAACAGGCCCATCACAATGATTATAATGTGAAAATATAAATGCATTTGTTTAAATTTATTTTATGTTTAGTTTTATTTATACCAAGCACAGTTTCCTTGCTTAGTTTTATCTATACCAAGCACAGTTTCCCTGCTTTGTAACAAAATCAACAAATGTTTATTCAGAGCACAACACAGGGCAGATAACTGTTTAAATCTGCCAATGTGTATGGTTGATTTTAGCTAGGAAGAAACGGTTTTGTTTCTTTAGCAAATGAAATGGTAAGAATGGTTTGTGAGTTGAAATCAATTACTTAAGTGGTGACTAACAAGATATCTTGAAAAACTGGGAGAAGAAGATTGGCTGTAGAAATATTTTCATGACCAAATATTTGGAAAGAAGCGGGCAGTATATGATGGAGGTGATCTCCAGGGCACTTATGGCAGGCAATCTTAACTCTCTCAGTACAGCATCAGATGCCGATATTGAATACTTACTGTTGATCTGTGGCAGCCAATCTTAACTCTCTCAATACAGCACCAACAGCATCAGATGCCAATATTGAATGCTAAACTGTTTTTCTGTGGCAGCCAATCTTAACTCTCTTAGTACAGCACCAACAGCATCAGATGCCAATACTGAATACTTACTGTTTGTCTGTGGCAGCCAATCTTAACTCTCTCAGTACAACACAAACAGCATCAGAAGCCAATACTGACTACTTACTGTTAGTCTGTGGCAGCCAATCTTAACTCTCTCAGTACAGCGCCAACAGCATCAGAAGCCAATACTGACTACTTACTGTTAGTCTGTGGCAGCCAATCTTAACTATCTCAGTAAAGCACCAACAGCGTCATATGCCAATATTGAATACTTACTGTTAGTCTGTGGCAGCCAATCTTAAACTCTCTCAGTACAGCACCAACAGCATCTTATGCCAATATTGAATACTTACTGTTAGTCTGTGGCAGCCAATCTTTAACTCTCTCAGTACAGCACCAACAGCATCAGATATCAATATTGAATACTTACTGTTAGTCTGTGGCAGCCAATCTTAACTCTCTCAGTACAGCACCAACAGTGTCACATGCCAATATTGACTACTAACTGTTTGTCTGTGGCAACCAATCTTAACTCTCTTAGCACAGCACCAACAGCGTCACATGCCAATATTGACTACTTACTGTTTGTCTGTGGCAGCCAATCTTAACTCTCAGCACAGCTTCAACAGCGTCACATGCCAATATTGAATACTTACTGTTTGTCTGTGGCAGCCAATCTTAACTCTCTCAGTACAGAACCAACGGTGTCACATGCCAATATTGCATACTTACTGTTTGTGTGTGGCAGCCAATCTGAACTCTCTCAGCACAGCACCAACAGCATCAGATGCCAATATTGAATACTTACTGTTTGTCTGTGGCAGCCAATCCTAACTCTCTCAATACAGCACCAACAGCATCAGATGCCAATATTGAATGCTAAACTGTTTTTCTGTGGCAGCCAATCTTAACTCTCTTAGTACAGCACCAACAGCATCAGATGCCAATACTGAATACTTACTGTTTGTGTGTGGCAGCCAATCTTAACTCTCTCAGTACAGCACCAACAGCGTCATATGCCAATATTGAATACTTACTGTTAGTCTGTGGCAGCCAATCTTTAACTCTCTCAGTACAGCACCAACAGCATCAGATGCCAATACTGACTACTTACTGTTAGTCTGTGGCAGCCAATCTTAACTATCTCAGTACAGCACCAACAGCGTCATATGCCAATATTGAATACTTACTGTTTGTCTGTGGCAACCAATCTTAACTCTCTTAGCACAGCACCAACAGCGTCACATGCCAATATTGACTACTTACTGTTTGTCTGTGGCAGCCAATCTTAACTCTCTCAGCACAGCTTCAACAGCGTCATATGCCAATATTGAATACTTACTGTTTGTCTGTGGCAGCCAATCTTAACTCTCTCAGTACAGCACCAACAGTGTCACATGCCAATATTGAATACTTACTGTTTGTGTGTGGCAGCCAATCTGAACTCTCTCAGCACAGCACCAACAGCATCAGATGCCAATATTGAATACTTACTGTTTGTCTGTGGCAGCCAATCTTAACTCTCTCAGCACAGCACCAACAGCACCAGTTGCCTGTATTGAATACTTACTGTTTGCCTGTGGCAGCCAATCTTAACTCTCTCAGTACAGCACCAACAGCATCAGAAGCCAATATTGAATACTTACTGTTTGTCTGTGGCAGCCAATCTTAACTCTCTCAGTACAGCACCAACAGCATCAGATGCAAACTTTGGCCGGTTGATACCCTGAAATACGGTTAATAGTAATAAACATCAAGGCTTTAATAGTCCTCACATGGTTATCCTCAACAACACCCATCAAAGTATTCAGCAATACTAAGGCTTTTAAAATCTAAAGCTTCAATATTCCCGGATGAAGTTGTAGACACCAATGCCGAGGCAGACAGAGAGATAGTAGCAAATCCAGTGGCATTATAGCATTGCCTTTATAGTATCACTATCTATGCCATGTTCAGAGTAACTTTCAATTGTGAAATGCACCATCAGGAAAACATTTCCTGCAATATATACCCCCTTAAACCCCCACTTTTATATAGCAAAACTGGGGTATGCAGGGGTATACCTATTTTTCTTACTGTTGATCCGAAACATACATTGTGGGTACGTGTTAGAACCGCCTCGGCAAGGTGGTTCTAAAGTGTACCCACAATGTATGTTTTGAGAGAAAATATAAAAACATTTTCCAATGCAATTGTCATTTTTTTACAACTGAAAAAATCTCTGTATATCGCATAGGTAAGTTTTTGTAAATGCTATACAAGAACTTACAAAGTCAATAATTTCGGAGATAGGGATTCCAGATTCCGCTCTCTCAGCATTAGTCCATATATAATCCTTGGTGGTCTGAAAATACACACAGGAAAAAAATCTGTTTAATCAAGAATGATAACAAGCATAGACTTGCCACCAAGAGAATTCTTGAAGAAATGATATATGCCACTGTTTACAGAGACAAGCAAAATTTGACAGATTTTTAAGTTTTTATTGTACAAATTATTTTTTTTAAATTGTGCTCAACCTGGTCTCAAGGTTATAAAACTTTTTTCATGCTCAACTCAGCTGAGCATAAAATTTAAACTGCTCATAACTACCAAAAAAGCCCCAAAATAGTATATCATGGAATATTCTTTGCTAACTCTGGCATGCAATACAGTAAAACCATGACAGAAATCTACCGTACATATTAAAATAGGTGAGATAAAAAAAATTATCTTGAGGAAGATGATACACATTATACAATTTCTTTATAAATGGTTATAAAAATCTATAGCAAGTGTTCACCAGCTGGCAGTCCAGACCAGGCCCTGAGGTTATAAAACTTTTTTCATGCTCAGCTCAATTGAGATTAAAATGTATCCTGCTCATTAATGTTAAAATGCCAACAATTGTTGGCGTTTGGCGTTATAACATTAATGAGCAGGATAAATTACAGGCTTTGGTGATCTTAACCTGATATTTCAATTTATTTGAACTATTTTGTCATTTATGAGCATTTTAAATTTTATGCTCGAGTTGAGCATGAAAAAAGTTTTATAACCTCAGGACCAGCTGTTCTCTTCATAGTTTTGTTCGAGTTTTGAAATGATAAATTTTTTGTTGGACCCCTCCTGGAGTAAAGATGAGAGATGCAACCCACGGTCCACCCCCATGAGAAATATTTGCATCTGTTACAGCGAAAGAAGACAAACTATTGCCAAGGAGACTGAATGGTTCTTTGTGTAGTTCTTAATTTTTAAATTGGTTAGGGTGGCCATGCTTATACTTCCTACTTTTCCACAATTTAAATCAACTGCAAAATGCTCTGGTCAACCCTGAGAGAACCAACAGTAGGTGGCAAAATCTGATGCTTTCAATTGTGGTCCAATCTACCTTGCTTTATAAATCAATCACCACATGAAGATTGTTAGGAAGATTAATTTTAAGTTGGCAAGTTGATTGGACAATCATCAAAGCTTTGCAAAGAAGTTAACTAGTCTATCAACGAATTTGAATTGAATGTTTGTACATTTCTAACAACATAAGAAAGACCTCAGGTGTTAAACTGGCCAAATTTATCCTTCCTCCACTGTAATACCTATTCTTGTGTAGTATGAGTACTGCAGGGTTTACCTGTAGATTCGCCAGATGTTTTTCATTCTGTTGGTGGAAAAGTTTGAGCCAGTCAACAGCCTCTTTTGTCAGATCAACCCGGCCTGGTCTATAGGTGGACATGGAGATCTCCCGATTTGGTATATACTTTATCCAGAACCCAACTGCAAAATATAACATATCCTATAGCTTTCTTATTTTTTTCAAAGCAGTACGAAAACTTGCCCATGCAACAAACAGAATTTTTTTTTTCAATTTAAAAATCAAAAATTTTATGAGAAAATTTTTGATATTTTAACTGTTTGTGCTAAAAACATTGATTGTGGGTACTCGTTAGAACCGCCTCGGCGAGGCGTGCTAATGTGCACCCACAATCTATATTTTGAGCAAAAATAAGAAAAATATAAAAAATTTTGTACTGAAAATTTTCATTTTTTAACAACTTTAAAAATCTCTCTATATTGCATGGGCATGTTTTCGTAATGAATATATCCTTTAGCTTTTTTTCTTTCAAAAACTAGTGTCTATCTTAATGCTAACAGCTAAGGTCATGTTGAAGAGTGAGTTATCCTAACCTGGACATGCCTCTCAGGGGCAGATTACCAGTACTTAGTGAACATTTCCTTCACTGACAAATGCTGTTCTTGAAACAGCAGAAGAGGAAAAATCTTGAAATCTGTAAAATATGGTGTGTTTTCACTTTCCAAGAATTTTTTTCACACAAGTGATCGCTGTGATGAAATGAAACTTCACATCAGGAAAACATGTCCATGAAAAGTATTTCCCCTTTGAACCCCACTTTTATCTAGTAAAACTGGGGCATACAGGGGAATACATACCTATTTTTCTTACTTTTTGCTCAGAAACATAGATTGTGGGTACTCATTAGAACCGCCGCGTCGAGGTGGTTCTAATGTGTACCAACAATCAATGTTTTAAACATCAAAAATATTTTAAACATCAAAGTTTTTCAAATGAAATTTTGAATTTTTACATCTGAAAGAAATCTTTATATATTGCATGGGCAAGTTTTTGTAATGAGATACCCCTGTTGTAATATCCAGATGTGTTGTAACAGAGTTTTGGATATATTAAATATGAATCATTTAACATACCTTTACAATTTAACAGACAGGAAAATTAACACAGAAATTGACTTGGAAACCAATAATAGTGTTACTAAGACATTTTGCATTCAGTACATGTATACATCTTGGTTTAAACTTTTATTTCTGTATATACATGCACATATAATAATACAAACAAAGCATTTTATACAACCGTTGCATATATAACAAGGGATTCAGAAGAAAGTCGAAACGACTTTTTCAGAATCTGTATCCCAAGGATCTGTATCTTGTATATGAGCCATGTCGTGAGAAAACCCGATTTTTTCCTAGGCCAAAACAAAGGCACAGATCAGCTTCGCAGTAACTGCCGAAGCTGATCAGCGCCTTTGTTTTTGCTACATGGATAGTACAATATCTCTATTTACGAAATCTAAAATTTACAACCTCTAGCCATCTTCTGTAGCAGCACAGGCCAGTTTGTGGCAGACCTGGTCAGAAAACTTGAAGACCGGTTTTCTTGTGTTGCGACTCATAAAGAAGAAAGAAAGTGGTTTTCCTTACCCCATGGGATATTGACAATAATCCAGTCTTGTACAGCGTATCTGTGCATAACATGAGATAACGTCATAGACTTCCCGCTTCCTGCTCGACCATCTTGCCTCAGGTTAAGGAACAATATAGGCATCATACACGGTTTTCTACGCATTTACACCTGCAGGGTGCCAAGGGGGGTGTTGAAACCCCGAGTGTGAAAGGCCTTCCCAAGAGGCCCAACAGAATTTTATGCATTAGAAAAAACATGTTTGATTGTTACTATTTTAAAATTATTTCATTAAATTTTAGAGAAAATGCCAAGAGTTGCCAAAAAATCAAGCACATAAAATGGTGCAGAAACAGACTTAGTAAACAGTTACAATGTTTTGACCAGAGGACCCATGGTCCTGTAAACGCTCACCTGAGATCTGGGATATGCGACTTAAGTTGACATTGCCATAAAATAGGTCAAGGTCATCCTAGGGTCATGATTTATATCAACTTTGTAGAGCTCCATTTCCTGATGCTTCATGCCAAGTTTCAAAATCATAGGCCTTCCGGTTCTGAAGAAGAAGATTTTTAAAGGTTTTTGCTATTTATAGTCATGGCTGCCATCTTGGGACCTTGGCTTTTTATACAAAGTTTCATTCCCACTACCTAACAGTGCTCCACATAAAGTTTGGCTTTAATAACAGGTTTTAATCCAGAAATGATTTATTTACAAACAAAAATACTCCTGGGGATAAAACCCATGCGAACGCAATTTAAATTTACTCACACATTGATTTGCACACCAGAGTATATTTACACACCGGAGTATATTTACACGCGTGTATGTTTTTATACTATAAGCTCACCTGGTGAGCCTTCCGCACAGGTGAGCTAAAAATGCTGATTTCGGGGCAAACACCAAGGTCATCATGATGTCACATTATAACATTGACTCAAATGCACATCTCAGTCAACAGCTATGGTCATGTTGGGATGTTGCCTCCATTTTATGAACTTCTATGCAACATTGGGTTGTCATGACATTAGAAATGTGCTTTAACGTATAGCCGCCCAAGTAAACAACTTAGCTTGTATGTATGGATGGTTTGATTAAACCAATTTTCCTGGGCAGGCTGAGACCTTCTAAGCAGTTAACCAGTAATCAGATCGTCAGTCAGTCAATTAAAATTCAGGGTTTACGTCGCTAATTTTCCCAAGCAGAAAGGCCCTAGGGTCCCTTCCCAGAATGGAAAAAAATCCCTGAATGCACATTGAGATTCGTATGTTTGCTTTGATGCACCCACTTTTCTTTGGCATGCTAAAACCAAAGATGCAGATTACCTGAACAGTAGTTGTCCACCGGATCAGTGCCTTCATTTTTCTTCAAAAACCAATCTCCAACTTTCTCTATCCGAAATCTGAAAATTTCAAGTCTGTGGCCTTCGTCTTTTCTGCACATCCAATTTTCTGCCTGATCTAGCAAAGGTTTTCTCATTGCATGGCCCATATCAAAAGGATACAGAGTAGTATTCTAAGCGGAGGATGGTCAAGGTTGACATTATCGATGATATCAAATATTTCCAATGCCGGTTTTCTCACCATTATCGTAGATTCTTGAAAAGTCTTAACCTGTAAATAATCTCAACAATGATAAATCTCTTCATCCATTTTACACGAGCCATTGCAACAATCTGCATATGAGAAAACAAAGACGCAGATCAGCTTCGCGGAAACCGCGAAGCTGATCAGCGCCTTTGTTTTCGCTACACAGATAGTACAATGCCTCTTCTTCTTAAATCCAAAATTTCAAGGTTCTAGCTTGCTTCTGTGACAGTGCAGGCTGGGTTGTGTCGGACCTGGTCGGAAACCCAAATTGTTGGTTTTCTCATGCAAAGCCAAATTGTTGGTTTTCTCATGCAAAGGCTCATATAATAAATCATGTCTGAACCCCATAATTATTGCAAATACATGTAATTAGAAACTGCTTATACAAGAGCTGTCACATGAAAGGATGCTCAACTGCTTCTGGCTTTGTCAAACACTAGAGCCAACTCGACTGGTAACCCAAAGGCAAAGCATCATTCTCACGCATTCCTTTGCCTTGATGCTATATGGCAAAATCATTGAACCATGAAATTAGGTCACAGTGACCTACAACTATTTAGGGCTAATGGTCTGGTCATACTAACTCATTATGTGAAAGAAGTATGTCATATATCAAGTGTTGAGATATACGTCGAAATCATTGAACATTCGAAGGATGACACAGCAAAGCTGATCAGCGCCTTTGATTTCGCTACATGTGAAGTACAATTCATCTACTTTCTAAATCCAAAATTTCCAGCCTCTAGTCATCTTCTGTGGCTGCTGACGCTGGTTTATGTTAGACCTGTTCAGAAACCACATTGTTGGTTTACTCATAACGTGTCTCATTTATTATACCTACCAAACTGTAGCAGTGACAACAGTGTACGATTAATGCACCAGTCATTTGTAACCACTGCCCCCTCCACCCAACCCCACCTACAGGGAAGGGTGGGGGATAGCCGGGCTAAGGTGCGGGGCAATTACTTTTCAAAAGTCCCCGTAGTGCTGAGGAAATGACAGTGTTTTGACATTAGGATTCTTACCCAAGGGAGATTTTCGATTGGGTGGGCGGAGCAAAGAGCAAAGTTTTGACCTCCACTTTACCCCCTGGGGGTGGGGCTCATAGCAGGGCACTGAAAGCTGAAAGTCATAATCCCTGCCCTTCCCCGTAGGTGGGGGAGCAGTGGTTACAAATGACTGGTGCATAACTCACCAGCCTTCTGTACTGGGGGAGTGCACCATTTTTGATAAAGCTCTCATAGATTTTCGGAGGGGCTGTGTAGTATAAACCCTCATGGTTCATATCATGCTTCAACTGCAATGAAAAAATGTGTGACAACTCTAACAAAAAGATGAAATATACCTGGGGCATCTACCCAGTCTGGTCAGTGTCTGCTTCATTTGCCCCTGGTGGCACCTTTGATTTAGTGGCAGCAGAGCAATAATTCATCAGACTGTGTATAAATGCTCCAAATAATCTGGCTCTACAGTGTGTATCACATCAGTCGGACTCTACAGCTTGTTTCATATGAATCTGTAGAGTGGCTCTACAAATCAGTTTGGCTCTACAGCGTGTATCACATCAGTCTGACCCTACAGCATGTTTCACATCAATCTGTAGAGCCTGGCTCTACAGCATCAATAGGCTGATGTAACTGCCCTCCCTATACTGATACCCAACAATTTGGGTTTCCGACCATGTCTGACACAAACCAGCCTGTACAGTCACAGAAGCAGGCTAGAAGCTTGAAATTTTGGATTTAAGAAGAAGGACGATTGTACTAACCATGCAGCAAAAACAAAGGCGCTGATCAGCTGTGCAGTTACTGCACAGCTAACTGCACAGCTGATTTGCGGCTTTGTTTTCGCCTATGCAAATTGTTGTTTTTCTCATGCGGTGGCTCAAACACTCAACATTTGATTAAAAAAACATCTAGCTGTTTGATTGCCTACATTTTCAGCATTATCAGCCTATGACAGCTGTCCAGTTCTGATAATATGTAGGCCAAACATTTCCAATATTTCACTGATGTTTACTATAAAATTTGAGTATGACTGGCTGCAATATTCATGACTGAAAGTGTTGACACACACCTAGAGTAAGACATGGAGATTCATGAGGTGAACATTAAATGCCCTCCGAGTCCCATCCTGTGGTTCAGGTCAGAATACATCATCATGAAAACATGTACATGTAATGTATACCCCCTTGAACCCCACTTTTATATAGCAAACCTGGGGTATGCAGGTGTATACCTATTTTTCTTGTTTTTGCTCCAAAACATAGATTGTGGGTACTCGTTAGAACCGCCTCGCCGAGGCGGTTCTAACGTGTACCCACAATTTATGTTTTGAGCAAAAATAAGAAAAAAATCAAAAGTTTTGTGATGAAATTTTCATTTTTTACAACTAAAAAAATCTCTGTATATTGCATGGGCAAGTTTTCGTAATGTCATGTACTTACCGGGTCAGTCTCTGGTGTTCTGAAGGTGGTCACAATATTGTGTGTTCTTGCCCTGCTCAGCTGATCTGCCAGCCCATAGCTATGACAAACTTGCTGATTCCCTTTTACTACACGAGTTTTGTTTAACCATTGCTTCAAAAGACAGCAGTAACCTGGCAATGAAAGTTGACTAAGCTAAATCCTGACTCCTGGGTATGTCAAGCTTCTCAGTTTTGAGTTAATTGTTAATTTTTCCCAATTTCAAACGCCCCAGCCCAATTCCTATTAATCTATCACTGTGTGTGTCGACTGCTTGATATTTTCTAGACACACAAGGTTGGGTTCAATTACTTCGGAAAGTTCAATTACTTCGGAAAGTTCAATTACTTCGGAAAGTAATTAAATGAATTACAATTATATAGACATTTGCTCAGTTATAGTTACCAGAGGACCAATGGTCCTGAGAATGCTCACCTGAGATTTGGTGTTTGACAAATGACCTTTGCAAAAGAGTATGTTGGTCAAGGTAAAAATCTACTTGACCTTCAGCCCCTGATGCTTCACACCAACTTTCACTGAAATCAGTACATCTGTTGAAAACAAAAAGTTTTTTTTTTTTACCATATATTGGTATGGCAACATCTTAGTCATGTCATCTGGACCATTTATACTAGGGATGTCAACGAATGCCGAAATTGGTATTCGAATATTCGCATAGGATATTCGAATATATTCGAATATTCGAATGATATACACATCTATACCCAATTGGCCCATTACGATGACTTACTTGGTGGTACATGTATTGAAAATATGAGGTACATGTATATGCATGGTATCGTATCTGGGCTATACCAATGTCGCCATGTAAGAAAATCAATAAATTTTGCACTGAAAACTAGACAATCTGGAGGTGTTTAATAATGACAAATCTCTGGGGTTCTGTCTGAGAAAGCAACGACACACCATTATTGTCAAGCCAAGATAAAGTTCTGCATGCATGTCGTTGATATCCGCCACCAAGAATGCTTAGGGTCTATTGTAATCATGTGGCCTACATGTACTTTGTGAAAGGTCTGTTGTGACTGTGTTATTCCTAAAGGATTGAGTTGTCAATCTATCCAGCCATCTTAAGTTTTCACATGACACAGCTCAAATTGTAGGACTTTCACACCTTAAAAACATTTATTGAAAGCAAGCAATGCTTTCTTCTCAACTTGAATCAACAAAGTGTCACTTGAATCAACTAAGTGTCACTTAAATCAACAAAGTGCCAAACTGTTAATTGAGCAATCTCAATTTGCAAGTGTGTCAAAATGTTGACCATCTTGAATTACTCAACAGACAAGCAGGATTACTGGTCACAAGAAATATCTTTAAAAAAGATATACGACGAAGGGAAGACGATGATTTCATGATTGAAAAATTGTACAATGGGTATAAAACATTTATATTTCATCAAATTCATGTACAATATAATTAAAGTCGGATAATGTTTTTTTTCGCAGAAACGTTTTGCTTGGTGGACGATAGGGGTTTTTACTGTCATTATCTTGGTCTCAGTTTGTCCTAAAAGGACCTGCAAAATTTTTGAAACACGGTGAGCACATCAAGTTTGTATGGACAAAATGAAATTTGTAAAAGAATTTTGCATTGAAAAGGCATATTTAAAAATAAACTTGATCGACAAGATTTCATCTCATGTATGTCATTTGTGCCATTTTATAATGATTTAGAGCGATTATTATAAAATAGTAAGATTTTGAATTATTTTGCTTGAAAACTTTCACCTCCCTTACTCGATTTGTAAATAAAGCGTCGCGCTTTCAATCCCCGGCTTCTCTTTTTTTCAGATGAGACTTTTAACCGTGTTTATGACCTAAGCTGTTTATATGGACGTTAAACATTAAAAAAAGACAGAAAAACAGTGCACGTGCAACACGATTATTACAACGCATCGACAACAAGTTGAGTGATAGAATCTGTTGAGGGCGGCGGGACGCAGGTCTGCTACGTGTAGCGCCTATCGCTTTTACGTTTGTATGTGTATTCAGGTTTCAAGAACAGGGATTTATCGCTTTTACGTTTGTATGTGTATTCAGGTTTCAAGAACAGGGATTTGTTTCTGATTGAGCAAGTTCTTGACCACCGCTTACTTTTACATTTGCAAAAAGGCGTCAAGGCAGCCGGTAGACCAAGAGAAAATAAGTTACCATGAACGAATTCTCTGCACAAAACTTTTACGAAATGTATCGCTTTTATGAGGCAAAGCTCTTTGTTCACTCGGGTAACCATACATGTGTTTTGCGCCCATTGCCTGACCAAAGGTATAGTAGTTGGATATTTTGGTTCCGAACATCTTTTCTTTATAAAATTAAACAGCATAACCACCCATTGCAGTTAAAATATCCGAATTCCAGTTACTTTTCTATAACAATTGTATAATAACTGTTGACAGATAGGCCTATACAGAATAACTCCTTCTGATGTATCTGCTCCACAGATGAAGTTATATGCACATTTGTTTCTCAACTGTAATACTGCTGAACCGGCCGCGGTGGCCTAATTGTTAGCGGATTCGCTTTATAATCAGGAGGTTTCCGGTCCGATCCCACGCCGGTAGTTGGCGACTTATGGTAGCACTGATTAATTAATTAAGACAAATCACCAACAGTGTGTTTAACATACTTCGAAAACCGAAAATGTTTGATTTGGTTTATGTTAACCGTTAACATAACCTTCCACAAATTTTACAAATTTACACCTTTTCCCGTCTGAGATGGTGGGTTTTGGTTTAGTTACAACTTACACGTATGAGCTGATGAATGCAATAAAAGCTGAATTTTATCTTCCAAACCTGGCGATTCCTTCCTTATAAAAGGAAATTTTATTTCTTGTAAACATGAAAATATATTGAAGTCTATGGAGTGTGGCCCATCCACTTTCTCATTAATGTTTTCCCTGCTCTTAAAGGAGCTCAGTTTTACTTTTTATTTCCAAAAGTGGTCCACCTTCTGTAGTTGGTGAAATTTACTTGTTTTAAACACATTCTTCATTTTCCCCACACAACACCCACAAATCATCTAGATCAGCTGGCTAACCTGCATTCCGATCTACTTCGTGACCTCGCCCCACTTCTTTGTGGGAAAGGTCTAACGGAACACCGATGGGAATATTCCGTCTACAAATCATCGTCCTCGCCTTCGTCGTATATCTTTTTTAAAGATATTTCTTGTAACAGTTGTACTATACCGATTGCAGGTAAAATTGGGTTTAATTGTCGTCTGCAAAAGACGTTTTTTGAGTATAAAATGCACTTTTAAAGCAAAATTTGCTGCATTATTTGTGTGCATATAAATTTAGACATTAAATAAGAGAGAATGCAATGATGCAAAATGAAATCCATTGATTGCATATATGATTTATCTGATTGATTCATACATTTGCCTTTACTGCATGTATCTATAAATAGCAAATGATTGGTCGGTAATTTAGAATTCAAGGTCAGTTTTTCCAACTGTTCTAATAGCCTAAATAGCCGGTACGGAATAAATTATGAGTTTAACTTTCCCCTGATATTGGTACGGCAAATCGCCAGCTTATTGTTTACCCAACCAATAGGATCGTTTGAGAACATCATCTCATACCTGTTGTGCTAATACAACAGGACAACAGGCTAGTCACTTTTTCATTCATAAAACTGCATTTCATTCATACTTTTTGGTATGGAATATTTTTTACGTCACATAATTCAGATTTTCAAGAGCGCCGACACAGTTAATTGTTCCCGTGCCTTCCGTTTTAAGTGATAGTTATTATCAATATATCAGCGTAGATATGAAGATAAAATATGAATGTAATAACAAATAAAAGAAAACATAATTTACATTTGAAAATAATGTGTATATGGATCAATGATGATTCCATGACAATCAGTTTTTTCCATACAAGTTAAAATCTGGGTCACAAAATGATCTTATACGACTTCGTCGAATAATATTTTTCGACCTTTGGCCTTAAATTTGAGTCCTCATTTAAACTGATATATGACAATATTGGAGGTTAGAAAATTATGCGAATACAATGTATTCGAATCCAGAAATCGCATTCGAATATTCGTATGAAATGCGAATATTCGAACATTCGTTGACATCCCTAATTTATACAAACTTTAATTCCCCCTGCCTAAGGATACTTCACATGAAGTTTGGTTTTGATTGGTCCAGTGGTATCTAATTCTAATGGTAAATGACCATTGGCCAAGGTCAAGAAATGACCTTGACTACTTACATTACTTTATTAACTCGATGAGTTGTCTTTATCTACCTACATTCAGGTACCAGGCTACAAATTTAAAGTTCCTGAAAAATTCAATGTTTTCACTTAAGTCTTTTTCCATTAAAAAGTCAGAAATAAAAGATTACAAATATTTTACCATCTGAAACTCTTTCAAAGATCAGAGATCAAAACAATGTAAAAATGGTTAGTAGCCCGGATGAATGTATTCTCACACTACTTAACAGTAAAACTGAAAGTTGCTAAAATATCAACTGAAAAGCAGGAAACTTTTGTACTGTTTCTAATCCTTGAACATCCTACTTCATTCTGACAAAGAATCAAGAAGATCCATTGATTTCTGACTTTTCACAAACTTGGTAAACAAACCCTGCATAAAGCGGCCATCTTGGATTCAGAGTAATGTATTTCCACGTTACTTGTGTTTTCTTGTGGAGGAAAAAAAATTGTGTTCAAGTCATGTGATCAAAACATGCCAAACTATTTAAAGCAATTAATTGACAGTCCAAATGTATCAAAATGAGATGCACTTCTTTCGTTTTGGAGGAGAAATAAAGTCTAGACTAGGAGGGGTATTACAGGTCTAAGGAAATTTAATTGATTTTCATACAAATTTTTTTATTTAATTATTATTCACCTGAAAATAGGATATGTTTGATAAACTTTTGGTCTATGAAAGGTTGATATTAAAGTGATGTATTCGTCTGGAAATGAAGCAAGTTGTGGTCATACTGGTGCGTTTATTCACAAAATACTATTTGCCGTGAGAACACATTTATCGTGAGAATACATTAAGTAAGTATAGAAAAGTTCTGTGATTCTGTTGGCAGAAGGTTGAAATCCCAGTTCATTTTGCAAAATTTTCGTCTGCTGATCTCTGTAGTTTCCCTCCACCTGGTCTGATCACATCCAAAAAAAGCTGAGCCGAATCGTCGGAAACCAGGCTACATGATACTGATGATAGCAATCGTATAAGCTTTCTATCGCGCAGAACCACGAAAAAATTGTCTCATTTTTATTGAAATATGGAATCTCCTGTACTGCCAGTAAATACATGGAGCCGTCACGCATCTGCGCGATAATTTTGATCGCTATTTTCCGAGATGATCCAGACCTGAGGTGATGATCAGAAATTGATCGATTCAGTATCTGAAGAAAGAAAGAAAGACCTGTTTACAACAAACAGGGTGATGATCAGAAATTGATCGACTCAGTATCTGAAGAAAGAAAGTGTAATATGTACATATGTTCTCTATCTGTATCTGCCAAGTACTCCAAACACCTCTATTGAGTATTACATGGAGTGCGTGCGCAAATGACGGACGGTTTAAAAAAAAACCAAAAAAAAAAAACCATAGGCATGATTAATAACTTTAAGTCCTTCAGTACAAGTTGATTTGAATGATGAATAGAATGGAATGATTTATGCTTCATGGGAGTAATTTGATGGATGATTAATGAATATGATAATGGATGAGACTGTAGGGATTATAGTAGTTTAAGGAGCCCTCCCCGGAATGATCCGAGATCAGGGCTATTGCACAGGTCAGGCGGGAGGTTGTTCCAGAGCTTGGCAGTTCTTGGAAAGAATGAATGTTTGTGAGCATTTATTGTGGAACGTGGGAAGGTATATCTTGATCTCAGAGATGGGTGTATATTGTCTGGAAATTTGATATTTACTAAGTTGTGCTTTATTTTGTAAAACATGGTCAGGGATGAGATTTCTCTGCGTTTCTTAAGTGTAGGAAGGTTAAGCTTTGACCTCATGTTGGTTACACTGCTTGATGAACTGTAGTCATTGAATATGCATCTTAGGCCCTGTGTTGAATCATTTCTATTTTCTCTATGTATCCCGGCGATATGGGTTTTCACGCACATACGCTTTAATGTTTCTGTTTGCAGAACAACAAGCAAAGTTATGCACTAACCTTTTGTCTGTTAAATACTGTGCGATTACTTGTTAATTTACAAAGATCGCCAGAAATTATCAATGATCTCCTACCGCGGAAGCCATGTTTTCTTTGGGCTACCCAAATTCCATAACTTGTGAAAAACGTCATAAGAAATCACGCACTCTAAAAATAGCGTTTTTCTCAATGTCACTGTGCTGCAAGTAGTCGGATGAAAAGGAAATTATTGAGTAGATGACAAAGTTTCATAAAGAGGTGAAATTTAATGAACAAAAAGCAATTGGCTCATTTATTTTTAATCTTGAACAAATTGACTTGTTTCCCTCTGGATTAACATGGCCTGTCAATCTGTTTCTCTAAGAAGCTGCTGGAACTCCATAATTCCTGGTTATCTTTCTTATAGAGCATTTCATCTCCTTCACTTTCTGATGGGCAGATGCCAATTGCTGTAGGTGATTATGGGCATTAATGCCCTCACATAGCCAGTTGCATAACAAAATACATTAAAGAAGCACCCATGGGGGCGAGATGACCAGGTACCGCTCATAAAATAAAATTAGCGTATAGCATGTCCTATACGGTGAAAATGTTATAATGAGGCTGTCAGGGTCATGTAACCCAGATATACCTGGCAAGATATATGGGGTGTGTTCATATCCCAACAGTATTGTGATGGCTTTTGTGGTGTATGTTTTCACCACTTTTTATTCTGTAAAAAGTGTTTTAAATGAATCAGTATCTAGTGGCTACTTACAAAAACTTATATAATGTTTCAACCACTTATATCATAGCATTCAAAGAGGTTCTTTGCTTAGATAATTCATCAAAAGTTACTGTTTTCACCACAAATATGAAACATCGTAGATTTCGCACGAACCCAACATACATTTCAGTTTTCACCACAAAAGCTACACAAAAGCTGATCCCGATTGTCCCCGAAAAAATGAAAAGGCAAAAAAGTTTTGGTCATTTGTCAAGTCCCTTAAGAAAGACGCGTCTGGGATCAATACTCTTAGAGAAAATGGTATCTTGAAGACTGACACTTTGGATAAGGCTAATATTTGTAATAGGCAGTTTCAGTCAGCCTTCACTCGCGAATCAGATGATGAAATCCCCTCCAAAGGCACAAGTCCTTTCACCGCTATGGGTGAAATTACAGTTGACCCCAATGGGGTCATTAAACTGTTGAATAATTTGAATATACATAAGGCGCCTGGGCCAGATGGCCTGAGTGCTAGGGTGTTGAAGGAATGTAGTTCTGAAATTGCTCCTGTACTGACCTATATCTTCAATGAGTCGCTTGCTCAGGGTGCTGTACCAGACGATTGGCGACAGGCAAATGTAGCCCCGGTATTTAAGAAAGGTGAGAAATACGATGCAGCTAATTATCGACCGGTGTCGCTTACTTGTATCTGTTGCAAAACTCTAGAGCATATAATAGTCAGCAACATAAACAAACACTTGGCTCTTGAAAACATTCTTGCTGACTGTCAGCATGGGTTCCGAAGTCAAAGGTCTTGCGAAACCCAGTTAGTTCAGTTTTATCATGATTTGGTTAGTAATCTGGACCGAGCAGTGGGTCGTGGCCACAGGCAGACGGATGTGATTGTCATGGATTTCGCTAAGGCCTTTGACAAGGTCCCACATAAAAGGTTATTATACAAACTTGACTTCTACGGGATTAGAGGATCTACACATAAGTGGATCGACTCATGGCTCTCTGAGCGCTCTCAAAAAGTGGTATTAGATGGCCGTGCCTCAGATCCAGTCCCGGTTCTTTCTGGTGTCCCACAAGGATCGGTCTTAGGACCGGTCCTATTTCTTATTTTCATTAATGATCTTCCTGACAACATCAGGTCATCTGTTCGGCTATTTGCTGATGATTGTGTTTTATACAGAAATGTCAAGTCACCATTGGATTGTCAAATTTTACAAGATGACCTGAATAGCTTGGCCAAATGGGAAATGGATTGGCAAATGAAATTCAATGTTAGCAAATGTCATTCAATGAGGGTGACGCGGCTACATCCAAGCAGGCATATAGATTTCAATTACACACTGCATCAGCAAACATTAGAACAGGTTCAGTCCGCTAAATACCTCGGTTTAACTATCACAGATGATCTTGATTCAAGTTGATTGGGGTCAACACATTTCTGAAATTACATGCAAGGCAACTAAGACTTTGGGTTTTCTTCGGCGCAATTTGGCACTGGCACCTAGGCATACTAAGGAAGTTGCATACAAAACATTGGTTCGGCCTCAACTTGAGTATGCAGCTCCTATTTGGCATCCCTATCATGAAACTCAGATTGAGATGGTGGAGAAGGTGCAGAGGACTGCTGCCCGGTGGACCTGCAGGCGATGGAGGAACACCAGTAGCGTCGGTGAAATGCTAGACGAACTTGAGTGGCCATCCCTGGAGTCTCGCAGGGAGCGGTCCTCCTTAACCTTCTTCTACAAGATACACTCCGGTACAGTGTCTCTTGATAAAGACAAATACCTGACCCCGGCACCCAATCTAAGGCATACTCGGGCATCACATGAATCACAATACACAAGACCATTTGCCTATAGTGATGCCCTGAAAAATTCCTTTTTTCCCAGAACTATTCCGGTTTGGAATAGTCTCCCTTCTTCAGTAGTCCTATCTAAGACCATTGAGGAATTTAAGGCTTCTATTTAAATCATTAGCCCAGAGGCATGCGTTTTAGTATGCCTCTCATCTATATCTTGTAAATAGTTTTAATGGTCCACCCCAAATGTTTTATTTTCCCTTGACTAAATTCTAAATTTAGCCACCCACCCCACACCTGAGGTGATGATCAGAAATTGATCGACTCAGTATCAGAAGATAGATAGATATAACATAAGATGGAAGAGAGTATATGCTAGATAACAAAATCAATGTGAGTCTATGTCTTCAAAATCCACCACAATCTTCAGTTTTCACCACAAATACTACAGACACAGATCAATGAGAGTCTATGCCTTTCAAACCCACCACAATCTTCAATTTTCACCACAAATGCTACAAAACAGATCGATGAGAGTCTATGTCTTCAAAACCCACCACAATCTTCAGTTTTCACCACAGAACAAAATCAATGAGACCCTATGTCTTTAAAACCCACCCCAATCTTCAATTTTCACCACAAATGCTACAGAACAAAATCAATGAGAGTCTATGTCTTCAAAACCCACCACAATCTTCAGTGTTCACCACAAATGCTACAGAACCAGATCGATGAGAGTCTATGTCTTCAAAACCCACCACAATCTTCAGTTTTCACCACAAATGCTACAGAACAAAATCAATGAGGATCTATGTCTTCAAAACCCACCACGATGTTCAGTTTTCACCACAAATGCTAAAGAACCAGATCAATGCCAGTCTATGTCTTCAAAACCCACCGTAATCTTCAGTTTTCACCACAAATGCTACATGACAAAATCAATGAGGGTCTATGTCTTCAAAACCCACCACAATCTTCAGTTTTCACCACAAATGCTACAAAACAGATCGATGAGAGTCTATGTCTTCAAAATCCACCACAATCTTCAGTTTTCACCACAAATGCTAACGAACCAGATCGATGAGAGTCTATGTCTTCAAAACCCACCACAATTTTCAGTTTTCACCACAAATGCTACATAACAAAATCAATGAGAGTCTATGTCTTCAAAACCCCCCACAATTGTCAGTTTTCACCACAAATGCTACAGAACCAGATCGATGAGAGTCTATGTCTTCAAAGCCCACTGCAATCTTCAGTTTTCACCACAAATGCTACACGACAAAATCAATGAGGGTCTGTCTTCAAAACCCACCACAATCTTCAGTTTTCACCACAAATGCTACATAAAAAAATCAATGAGGATCTATGTCTTCAAAACCCACCACAATCTTCAGTTTTCACCACAAATGCTACAGAACAAAATCAGTGTGAGTCTATGTCTTCAAAACCCACCACAATCTTCAGTTTTCACCACAAATGCTACAGAACAAAATCATTGTGAGTCTATGTCTTCAAAACCCACCACAATCTTCAGTTTTCACCACAAATGCTACAAAACAGATCGATGAGAGTCTATGTCTTCAAAACCCACCACAATCTTCAGTTTTCACCACAAATGCTACAGAACATAATCAATGTGAGTCCATGTTTTCAAAACCCACCACAATCTTCAGTTTTCACCACAAATGCTACAGAACCAAATCGATGAGAGTCTATGTCTAAAACCCACCACAATCTTCAGTGTTCACCACAAATGCTACAGAACCAAATCGATGAGAGTCTATGTCTAAAACCCAACACAATCTTCAGTTTTCACCATAAATGCTACAAAACAAAACCAATGAGAGTCTATGTCTAAAACCCACCACAATCTTCTGTTTTCACCACAAATGCTACAGAACAAAATCAATCAATGAGAGTCTATGTCTTCAAAACCCACCACAATCTTCAGTTTTCACCACAAATGCTACAGAACCAGATCGATGAGAGTCTATGTCTTCAAAACCCACCAAAATCTTCAATTTTCACCACAAATGCTACAAAACAAAATCAATGAGGGTCTATGTTTTCAAAACCCACCACAATCTTCAGTTTTCACCACAAATGCAACAGAACAAAATCAATGAGAGTCTATGTCTTCAAAACCAACCACAATCTTCAGTTTTCACCACAAATGCTACAAAACAAAATCAATGAGGATCTATGTCTTCAAAAACCCACCACAATGTTCAGTTTTCACCGCAAATGCTACAGAACCAGATCAATGAGAGTCTATGTCTTCAAAACCCACCTTAATCTTCAGTTTTCACCACAAAATGCTAAAGAACCAGATCAATGAGAGTCTATGTCTTCAAAACCCACCACAATATTCAGTTTTCATCACAAATGCTACAAAACAGATCGATGAGAGTCTATGTCTTCAAAACCCACCACAATCTTCAGTTTTCACGACAAATGCTAAAGAACCAGATCGATGAGAGTCTATGTCTTCAAAACCCACCACAATTTTCAGTTTTCACCACAAATGCTACATAACAAATTCAATGAGAGTCTATGTCTTCAATACCCACCACAATTGTCAGTTTTCACCACAAATGCTAAAGAACCAGATCGATGAGAGTCTATGTCTTCAAAGCCCACTGCAATCTTCAGTTTTCACCACAAATGCTACACGACAAAATCAATGAGAGTCTATGTCTTTAAAACCCACCACAATCTTCAGTTTTCACCACAAATGCTACAGAACGAAATCAGTGTGAGTCTATGTCTTCAAAACCCACCACAATCTTCAGTTTTCATCACAAATGCTACAGAACATAATCAATGTGCGTCCATGTCTTCAAAACCCACCACAATCTTCAGTTTTCACCATAAATGCTACAGAACCAAATCGATAAGAGTCTATGTCTAAAACCCACCACAATCTTCAGTTTTCACCACAAATGCTACAGAACCAAATCGATGAGAGTCTATGTCTAAAACCCAACACAATCTTCAGTTTTCACCATAAATGCTACAGAACAAAATCAATGAGAGTCTATGTCTAAAACCCACCACAATCTTCAGTTTTCACCACAAATGCTACAGAACAAAATCAATGAGAGTCTATGTCTTCAAAACCCACCACAATCTTCAGTTTTCACCATAAATGCTACAGAACCAGATCGATGAGAGTGGCCACCTATTGGGAAAATAGCTGCTCATTCGGCTTACGATATGTTTCATGGTATAAGTACCTGATTGTTAGTTTGGTTTTTTCCCACCTCGGTTTTTAGAGTGGGAATCTTTTTCTGATTGCGCCTTTTCCTGATCTTTGCCTACTTGTTCCTTTTTGTCTTCAAAACCCACCACAATCTTCAATTTTCACCACAAATGCTACAAAACAAAATCAATGAGGGTCTATGTTTTCAAAACCCACCACAATCTTCAGTTTTCACCACAAATGCAACAGAACAAAATCAATGAGAGTCTATGTCTTCAAAACCCACCACAATCTTCAGTTTTCACCACAAATGCTACAGAACAAAATCAATGAGGATCTATGTCTTCAAAACCCACCACAATGTTCAGTTTTCACCACAAATGCTACAGAACCAGATCAATGAGAGTCTATGTCTTCAAAACCCATCACAATCTTCAGTTTTCATCACAAATGCTACAAAACAGATCGATGAGAGTCTATGTCTTCAAAACCCACCTTAATCTTCAGTTTTCACCACAAAATGCTACATAACTAAATCAATGAGAGTCTATGTCTTCAAAACCCACCACAATCTTCAGTTTTCATCACAAATGCTACAAAACAGATCGATGAGAGTCTATGTCTTCAAAACCCACCACAATCTTCAGTTTTCATGACAAATGCTAAAGAACCAGATCGATGAGAGTCTATGTCTTCAAAACCCACCACAATTTTCAGTTTTCACCACAAATGCTACAGAACCAGATCGATGAGAGTCTATGTCTTCAAAACCCACCTTAATCTTCAGTTTTCACCACAAAATGCTAAAGAACCAGATCAATGAGAGTCTATGTCTTCAAAACCCACCACAATCTTCAGTTTTCATCACAAATGCTACAAAACAGATCGATGAGAGTCTATGTCTTCAAAACCCACCACAATCTTCAGTTTTCACGACAAATGCTAAAGAACCAGATCGATGAGAGTCTATGTCTTCAAAACCCACCACAATTTTCAGTTTTCACCACAAATGCTACATAACAAAATCAATGAGAGTCTATGTCTTCAATACCCACCACAATTGTCAGTTTTCACCACAAATGCTAAAGAACCAGATCGATGAGAGTCTATGTCTTCAAAGCCCACCACAATCTTCAGTTTTCACCACAAATGCTACACGACAAAATCAATGAGAGTCTATGTCTTCAAAACCCACCACAATCTTCAGTTTTCACCACAAATGCTACATAACAAAATCAATGAGGATCTATGTCTTCAAAACCCACCACAATTTTCAGTTTTCGCCACAAATGCTTTATGACAAAATCAATGAGGATCTATGTCTTCAAAACCCACCACAATCTTCAGTTTTCACCACAAATGCTACAGAACAAAATCAGTGTGAGTCTATGTCTTCAAAACCCACCACAATCTTCAGTTTTCATCACAAATGCTACAGAACATAATCAATGTGAGTCTTTATCATTTTGAAATGTTTTTTGCTTTATATATAAATTGTGTATGTTTCATGTAGATGTATATATTTATTAGAGGGCCTCATTGAAGATTAGTTTTGTAACTAAATTTGTTACCCTCTCAAAATAAAGACTATTATTATTATTACTTTTTAGCTCACCTGAGCCGTTAGGCTCACAAGGTGAGCTTATAGGAGAATGTCAGACAACTCGGACCCAAGACGACTCGGACCCAAAATTTCTGGGACGACTCGGACCCTAACCTTTTCGGACCCAAGACGAATCGGACCCAAACCTTTTCGGACCCAAGACGAATCGGACCCATACTGACGGACGATATACGGACGAGATCATATATGCTTGACACTTTGAGCCGAGAGAGTCGTGGCTACAAATGACCTAGCGCATTATCTTAAATGTTAATAAAAATTACGCAACTACTCGTGTATCGGAACAACCAAATTTAATACGTACGAATGAACACAATGGTTTTAGAATGAATGTGTTTTAGACTTTTACTTTATTTAAATTTTGCATTGGCCACTTAAGTTGTTTTGTGATTAAACGAGGAGACAAAAAACGATGTTAACACATATCACCAAGATGAACAAAACAATTTAATTTAACGAAGAGAACATCAAACATCTGAAATGTTTGTTTTTTTAATGATGCCAATAATTTAATTACAAGCGTAAGTGACTAAAGCTCACATTATGACATTTAACGTCAAATTGAAACAATCACTTCTAACGTCGACTAATTTGTTTGTTTGTGTAAAATTCCAGTCAACATTTCAAATGTAATTTGCTTGCTCAAAGACACAACACGGCTACCCAGCGGGTTCGACCCCACTTTAGTCGAAAGTTAAAATTGAATATACCCGTATTCCCGCATCCACGGTGTTGCCATCCCCCTCACAACTCACAACGCAGGACCTGCTGTGGTCTTTTGTGTCTTTTTGAACACACAACACATGTTTTTAACGTTGACATGCCGACAATATATATATATAAATCAAAGTATATAATAAAAGATATTTTATATGTATTATAAAAATGGATGAAACGACCTCTATATTTGATTTTTAGCGAATCGTCCCAGTTTTTTGCGCCAACCGTCCCGTTCGTTTTTTTTGCGCGAATCGTCCCGATCGAAACGTCCCAGGGAGGAACTGGTTTTTGCGCGAAACGTCCCGTAACCCACTGCACCGTATATAAAACTATTCAAGTCACCTAGCTATCAGTATCCCAAATACCGATATACTAAAACACCTAGGTCTGTTAATGTATGTTATAACTTGCTATCCTACATTTTTGTAAACTGTATATGTACATATGCTCATGGGCCGTAATGGCTATATGCAAGAATAAAGTATCAATGTATCAATGCAATATGTTTGTTGATTATCGCATATCGATTACAGAAGTCGTGATTGATAAACAATTATCGGCATTGATTAAATTATCGAATAAATCGAGATACTTAGTTGAGGTGTGTAGCACCGATAACTGTCCATCAACGATAACTGTCCACCATGGACACTTATCGTTGCAGCCTCAACGATAACTGTCCACTGGACAACTATCGTTGATTTTTCAACGATAACTGTCCACCATGGACACTTATCGTTACTGTAGTTGATATGACCTGCAGTGTCAACGATAACTGTCCATTCAAGTATATTCAGTAACCCAGGTTACACAAAATATCAGCTTGAGCTGCATTATGATTTTAGCAAGCATGTGTGTTTTATACATTTTTTCTACATAATAAGATAGAAATTGTTTGCATGGTCGTCCTTGTTGTTGGGTCCGAGTCGTCTCAAATTGGGTCCGAGTTGTCTCAGGCTTGGGTCCGATTCGTCTTGGGTCCGAAAAATACCAAGGGTCCGAGTTGTCTTGGGTCCGAGTTGTCCGGCTACCTTATATGATGGCCATGATCCGGCGTCCGGCGTCCGTCGTCCGTCGTCCACCATTTTCAAAGATCTTCTCCTCTGAAACCGCTTGGCCAATCAAAGCCAAATTTTATATGAAGCATCTATGGGAAAGGGGAACCAATGTGTTTATAAATAATCCAGGTCACATGACCAAGATGGCCGCCATGCCCATATATGGTAAAAACCCTTCAAAATTCTTCTTCTCCGGAACCACTGAATCGATTTCAACGAAACTTAGCATGAAGCATTGGGGACTGGAGTACTACAATGTGTTTATAAATTATGACCTTTGGATGACCTTGACCTTTTTTACAGCAAGGTCAACATAGGTCGCCCAGGCATTTGAATGGGGAAAATTGTTAAAATGTCATTTGAAAGGCAAAACTTGCAGGAAATGGGCAAATGGACTGAAGGTAGGTAATTCCGAAAAAATTTGGATCCCAGGGGTTTGTCTGCCCCAACCCTGGGGCAATATACATGTATATTACAAAAATATTCAAAGATCTTCTTCTCTGAAACCACTTGGCCAATCAAAGCCAAATTTTATAGGAAGCACCTATGGGAAGGGGGAATCAATGTGTTTATAAATAATCCAGGTCACATGATCAAGATGGCCGCCATGCCCATATATGGTAAAAACCTTTTAAAATTCTTCTTCTCCTGAACCAATGGACCGATTTCAACGAAACTTGGCATGAAGCATCGGGGACTGAAGTACTACAATGTGTTTATAAATTATGACCTTTGGATGACCTTGACCTATTTTACGGCAAGGTCAACATAGGTCGCCAATGCATTTAAATGGGGAAAACTTTTAAAATGTCATTTAAAGTGAAAGTCTTGCAGGAAATGGGCAGTAGGACTGAATATTAATGATTCTGAAAATAAATTGGACCCTAGGGGCTCATTTGCCCCAACCCCGGGGCATTATACATGTATATTACCATAATATTCAAACATCTTCTCCTCTGAAATCGATTGGTCAATCAGAGCCAAATTTCATGTGAAGCATCTATAGAATGGGAGAATCACTGTGTATATAAATAATCAAGGTCACATGAGCAAGATGGCCGCCATGCCCATATATGGTATAAACCCTTCAAAAATCTTCTTCTCTGGTTTCAACTGGCTGACCGATTTCAAAGAAACTTGGTGTGAAGCATCTATGGCTTAAGTACTACAATGTATATATAAATCATGACCCTGTGATGACCTTGACCCAGTTTATGGCAAGGTAAACATGGGTTGACCATGCATTTAAATGGGGGAAAACTGTTAAAATGTCATTTGAAGGGGAAAACCAGTAGGAAAGTGGCAAATGGACAGAATATTGATTATTTTGAAAAAAAAAGAAGAAGAAAATGGCCCAAGGGCTTCATCTGCCCCTGCACTGGGGTTAAATACATTAATATTCAAACATGTTATTGGTATATGCAGCAGGTCTCAGGTGAGCGTTTACAGGACCATTGGTCCTCTTGTATTATTATTGTTATTATTATTAATGTTTATTTGTTGAAATGTCCGACTATAAATAAAATTTGTATTAATGATTAATACAGTCATGTGTACCATTCCTTATTATTATTATTACTTTTATTATTATTGTTATTATTATTAATGTTTATTTGTTGAAATGTCCGACTATAAATAAAATTTGTATTAATGATTAATACATTGTACCATTCCTTTTAGTGGAATAAAAATGCATCGTACGCACTGACTGAAGCTAAATATTGCTTAAATACACATGTCACGCGATATTAACAGCCGTTTATTAATGAAGAGAAAGCCATGCATTAATATTGCAATTCACGCACGCATGGCTTTTACTTATGCTCGTTACCGGGCGCCACGCAAAGCACGTACTAGTAATGAGAAACTGAAGTCCGCCTGGAACGAGCATAAACGCGTATGAAAATGTGATGAGGCTCTGTAAAATATAATGCATCATATTTATTTCGTTTCTGCACCTTATTTCTTTCGTTTCTGCAGAATTTATGCAATAATAGCGATAAAAATGATTTTGTCATTCATTAACATTCGCTAGGTTCCTCGGGGAGTGTTGAAAACCTCGGGACCTAGCGAATGTTAATGAATGGAAAATCATGTTTGATCCCTATATTCATTTTGAACTGACTAGGTAAGAAGCACATCATGTATTAGTTGATCATAGGTTGTATATCTATATATTCAGTACGAAAGTAAGAAAAACAGTGCATGGGCTTTAAGTCTTTTCCTCCATCGTACGACACACCGATTTTAAACTCTTGTTCACCGTTCTTGTGCTTAACACTGCAGCTTAGTTTTAAATTTATTTATATTTTATTTTTTAATATATTTTATTTATCTTTTTTTTTTTTAATTCTACAGCAAATGGCCCCTACGAAGGCTTATTAAGAACCTTTCTTAATCAAAAATTAATGACAAATCCAGGCAAATATGGACATAATTTCGCTGCATATGAACGCTGCACAAAGAGGTGCAAATTCGCACCCAGGAGCAGATTTGCACCCGGGTGTATTTTGCACCTGGGTGCAAATACTGCACATACACGGCTGTAGTTTTTCATGTAGCTTTTTACTTTTGTTCAGTATATATTCTGAAAAAAAAAAAAAAAAAAAAAAAGATACTGTAACCATATACATATCGTCATACCATGATGATACTGTAAAATCAGTTCAGCTTCAAAGAAACGGCATAGTAGGCATGGTAGGAGGTATGCATGGTACCTGTCATCCAGGGTTAGATTTTTTTTTAAATTCAGTTTTACGTCCCTTTCAAGATTATTTCAGCTCATATGAGACAGGCCAATCAGTAAGTGGGGCGAAAACGGGAGAACCCCGAGAAAAACCACCTGGCACACCCGCAAGCAGAACTTGGCTAGTCTCACATGTGGCCAGAGCAGGGCTTGATCAACCCACATCAGACACAGCGGTGAGATGATCGAGTGATTAAGAAACAGCGCTCTCAACTGCTCGGCCACGGGGGGGGGGGGGGGTGGGGGGGGGTATGGGGACAGAATGTCAAATATCATGTTGTTCACAGGATTGGGGATAGAAAATATCTATGTGAATGGTAAGCTACCCTATTCAAACAGAGTGGCGCTCTAGAAATCCAAGGAGTGCATTAAGTTCAAGCGCTGCACTTTTGCATCGATACTGTTACTAACCTTGTGCAAGAGGCAGATTTCTTGTACACCAGCCAAAAACATCATAAAATCATCATACAATGCCTTATCAGAGTTGGAAATAATGTGCTAATTAATAATAATTCATTAATTGCCAGAATCACCATTTTACATGTAAGCATCATTATGCAAATCAGGTATCAATATAATTGATAGACAAGTGGAAAATATACAAAGGTAATTAATTAATTAATTAATTAATTAATTATGTTTATTACTAGAAAGGTAAACCATACGTACAATATGATTATGATTATCAAAGTTACACACAACATTCTGTATTGGAATCTAATCTTCTCTGAATCTTAATCTGAATGGTTTACTGGTGATACGCCAAATTGATAATACTTCTCTCTGGTCAATTTATCATTGTATCAATATGTATCATTTCATAAAGTTCATACATTAAAAATTAGGAACTAGATTTCGGCGGCGATTTTCTTGTTAATGCTAGCGACCCTATATAGTGAAATTCATGGCTTGGTAAATTTATGAAATTTTTGAAAAAGATATTTGAACATGTTGTTTTCTTTGCGCTGAGGAAACAAAACACAGAAGTTACTTTAGTAAAATAAATTTTGATTAACAATGGCTGGGGAAAAAAAAAAAAAAAAAAAAAAACAACTTTATTTAAGTTTTATTGTATTATTTCCTGAGCATTCTATTCATACTTACTTTAACCATTAATACGTTAATTACTCGTACTATAGAGACTAACATTGATGTGTTTGTTTAGTCCCAGTAAACAGCAATGGTCATGTCAGATAAGACACATGCAAGTCTTCAAATCATGGTCAGGACATCTGTACAGTTTGAAAAGAATCGGAATAAAGCTGTAGGAGGAGCTGTGCACACAAGGTAGCCAATGTCCATTCACTTTCATTGTATAATTGCCTGAACAACAACTAAGTTCAAGTTGCTAAAAAGTGTCAAAAATTAACCTGAAGATTATATCCAAAACACATGCATATCTTTGAAGCATCATCAAGACATCTGTAAAGTTTCAAAAGAATCGGAATAAAACTGTATGAGGAGTTGCGCACACAAGGCACCTACTGTCCATTCACTTTCATTGTAAAAAAAAAAAATCAATCTGAGGATTATATCCAAACCACATACAATACACGTCTTCAAAGCATGGTCAAGACATCTGTAAAGTTTCAAAAGAATCGGAATAAAACTGTAGGAGGAGTTGCGCACACGACGTACCCACTGTCTATTCAGATCCATTATCAAAATACCTGAAAAATGACCAAGTTCAAATTACAAAAAAAAGTGTCAAAAATTAACCCGAGGATTATATCCAAAGCACATGCATATCTTTGAAGCATCATCAAGACATCTGTAAAGTTTCAAAAGAATCTGAATAAAACTGTAGGAGGAGTTGCGCACACAAGGCACCCACTGTCCATTCACTTTCATTGTCAAAATACCCGAAAAACGACTAAGTTTAAATTGCGAAAAAAGTGTCAGATTATATCCAAACCACATGCACATCTTCAAAGCATGGTCAAGACATCTGTTTCAAAAGAATCGTAACTAGAAAATGTGTTTATGAAACACAATGCCCCCAACTGGTAAGTCACTTTCAAGATGTAAAAATGTCCAAAAAATGACTAAGTTAAAATTGTAAAAAAAAAGTGACAAAAATTAATCTGAGGAGTATATCCAAACCACATGCATATCTTCAAAGCATGGTCACAATGTCTGCAAAGTTTCAAAAGTATCGGTATTAAATTGTAGGAGGAGTTGCGCACACAAGGTACCCTCTATCCATTCACTAAAATGCCCGAAAAATGACTAAGTTCAAATTGTGAAAAAAATGACAAAAAATAATCCAAGGATTATATTCAAACCACATGCATATCTTCAGACCATGCCCATAACACATGTAAAGTTTTAAATGACATGAGTCGTGGCTGCTCTCTCGTTTGTATCCTCCACCAGGATCCTGACACCAAGAAACATATGGGAGGTTTCGTCAGCGAGAGATTGTGGAGTGACAACGTAGTTAAAAGTAAATAATGGCCTGTCGTACTCATATTATTTGGTAGCGTTTGGCCATTTGTAGATCACAGTGTTGATATTCTGTATGTATATGTTATGATGCACAGGTTGCGCAAAAGAAACATCCATGCAGCCAACACGATTTATGATATTTTAGACTTTTAGCTTTCGCTCCATGGCTGAAACTATTTGTAGAAATGCTACAAATTAACGCCCCTCCGTTCTTGGTTCATTTAATTCATAAATGAAACAAATGATTCAATGTCAATCTGCCGTTTAATATGTGCAAGATATTGACTTGCAAAGGGCAGATCTAGACTCGCTTGTTATCTTTGGACCCAAGTTCTTATGTTGGCTGGGGACAATGGAGAGGACTCGAGTCTATAGATTAAGTATCAAAACGAAACAAAATGACTGTAATACTCGAGTCTGATCCCCATTGTGCAGCTAAACAATATCAGTATGTCATGAAAATGATTCCGTGGTGGAACGGTCCTTAATTCCGTCAGAATTCCTGACTAGTTTCGTCAGATTATTCTGACTCTTCAGAGGTAATTTCCTAATTGAATATATAACGTTGCGATGCTACTTTTATACCCTTGGGCGCCGTTCACGTGAGTGGTGCTGTTGCTATAGAGACGGAGTCATATGTTTCTTGGTGTCAGGATCCTGGTGGAGGATACAAACGAGAGAGCAGCCACGACTCATGTCTTATTAGTATATACCCATTCCTCTCGTTTGCATCTGAAGCCCGGGTGGCAAAATACGCACAAGGCTAAGTCGCTTGCTGCTTTCCCATCTGTCATGAGATTAGATGTGTTGTCTTCAAAAAAGAAGTCACACAGCTGACGGAAAGCATGAGCGGAAACAATATCTGGATTTAATCTCAAACAACTGAGAAAAATCCGTGTTATTACCCCACCACTTAAGTCAAGATCGGTGATTCATACTTAAAAGAAGATAATTCTAGATGTCGGCGGCTTGTACAACCTCGCACAAAAATGCGATATAGAACTACAGACGTGGACGGCACCATAGCCGACCGCATGATCAGCTCCGAGCCGCTGACGTCATAATAAGCGCCGTTCGCGTGACTATCTAGTATTGTCCATGTAACCGGTGCCAGCAGTAACAGCACCGCTAAGGAGACAAAATATTTTACTAGAGTAGCAACGGCGCCGCTAAAATGGCTCCGTCTCTATAGCAACAGCACCGCTCACGTGAACGGCGCCCAAGGGTATAAAAGTAGCATCGCAACGTTATATATTCAATTAGGAAATTACCTCTGAAGAGTCAGAATAATCTGACGAAACTAGTCAGGAATTGTTGCCCCTAGCTCTGACGGAATTAAGGACCGTTCCACCACGGAATCATTTTCATGACATACTGATATTGTTTAGCTGCACAATGGGGATCAGACTCGAGTATTACAGTCATTTTGTAAAGTTTTAAATGAATTGGCATGAAACTATAGGAGGAGTTTCGCACACAAGGTACCCACTGCCCATTCACTTTCATTGTGAAAATGTCCGAAAAAAAGCGAAAAGTGACAAAAATTAGTCTGAAGATTATATCAAAACCACATGCATATCTTCAAAGCATGGTCACAACATCTGTAAAGTTTCAAGAGAATCGGAATAAAACTGTAGGAGGAGTTGCGCACACAAGGTAGCCACTATCTATTCACTTTATCAAGAATTAATAAGAGCTGTCGGAGGACAGCGTAGCTCGCCTGACTTGTGCTTTGCCACTAAATCTATTAAATCTATGACCAAAGACATTGACCTCAATGTCACTCAGGTGGGTCGTGATGGTACAGCATAAAACTTCAGACCAATATCTACCAACATGCTAAGTTCAACTTGATCCATCTACATATTTGATATATACTTATAACCTAAAATCTAAGTCTGTGACCTTGACCACAGGTGAGTCAAGATTCTACAGCATAATAAAAGAATAATATCTAACAGCAAAGTATCAACTAGATCCATCCATCTGTTCCAGCAATATATAGTTCTAAGCACTTTAAGCAAAAGCTTTAACATAAAATTTCAAAGTCTGTGACCTTGAAGTCAAGGTCACCCAGGTGGGTCATGATGGTGCAGCATAAAACTTCAGACCAATATCTACCAACATGCAAAGTATCAACTTGATCCATCTACATATCCAAGAGATATAGACTTATAAAAACTTTAACCAAAAACTCTATCACAAAATTTCTAAGTCCGTAACCTTGACCTCAAGGTCACCCAGGTGGGTCATGATGGTACAGAATAAAATGTCAGACCAATATCTACCAGCATGCAAAGTATCAACCTGATCCATCAACAACTTCAAGAGATATAGACTTATAAAAACTTTAACCAAAAACTTTAACAAAAAATTTCTAAGTCCGTGACCTTGACCTCAAGGTCACCCAGGTGGGTCATGATGGTACAGCATAAAACTTCAGACCAATATCTACCAACATGCAAAGTATCAACTTGATCCATCTACAACTTCAAGAGATATAGACTCATAAAAACTTTAACCAAAAACTTTAACATTTTGAGCAACGCCGACGCCGACGCCGGGGTGACTGCAATAGCTCTTCCTGTACTTTCGTACAGGCGAGCTAAAAAGGGAAATAACTCTCACAGAATGAGCCCCTAGCCCCTTGAATTTACCTGAAAGAAAAAAAAACGGGTCCTCTTAATTTTTATATACAAACTACATACCAAATTTCAAGATCCTAGCTCTAACGGTTCCTGACCGAGTGCTCATGCATCACAGACGGACAGACTCACTCACTCACTCACTGCGCTCACTGCACGGACAGACCCAAACCAATATGCCCCCTCAACTTCTTCGAAGTTGGGGGCATAATAAAACTGTAGTAGGAGTTGTGCACACAAGGTACATACTCTTAAAGGGGACGGAAGGACGGACGGACGGAAGGACGGAAAGCCAAAAAATATGTCCCTCCGCTTTTCTTCGAAAAGGCGGGGGACAATATGTTGACCACAAGAAACAGCCTATTTTTTCTCCCAAACTAAAAATACACTGAAGTATATGGAATTTTCCAAAAGTGGCGAGTATTTATTATGTGATTATCAACTTTAGTTCATGTAAAAAAAACATTGGTTTGAATGATGCACGACAGTTTCGCGACTCATTTCGCAAAACAGTCGTGATCGAGCACTCGTATACCAGTGAGATATGGACTTAAGCATGCAATTTGCATGCAATCTTTGTATTTCTCCATACTTGTTATTATCAGCAGCATGGCAATGAAATTTTCAGCGATTTTTTTAAACAGTACGGTATGAATCAACAAATTCATCATTTTTGTTCAAAATTTGGCAATGAAACCGGTAGTGTGAGACAGTCATGGCAGTTTGTCATGAGTTTGATATATCATGTCCAAATAGCATCAGGGTTTTCAATGTTTAACAGGCTGATTGGTTACTTTTTAAAAACAAATCTGGAAAATGTAGAGAAAATTTAATCATTATGTTGTTTTTTAAGTCGGAAAGGTCCCTTTGTTGATATCTGTTCCTCATTCAACAAGTGCTGTGCATTTACCCATTGTTATTCACAAACATTTACATTCTTAGCTTAACCTTTACAATAACTACAAATGCACCGTCAGTATAAATGCAAACAGTTTTAAAAATTTTCATGTTTTGTAATGTCGTATTTGATGGGTAATAATGTGACTGGGGCAGCCACCATCCAAACAATATCAATGACTTGTGGTGGGTGTTGATGAACAATAACAAATGAATGAATGTTGTAGCTTTGGCGATTTTCATGAATTGTGGTGGGTTTTGAAGAAAGCATATTTTGGCTTATGTAATAATTGTGGTGAATTTCATGAATTGTGGTGGGTTTTGAAGCACGATAGCATATTATGGCATATTATGATTGTGGTGATTTTCATGAATTGCGGTGGGTTTTGAAGAACGATAGCATATTTTGGCACATTATGATTGTGGTGATTTTCATGAATTGTGGTGGGTTTCGAAGAAGGGTAGCATATTTTTGCATGTTATAGTTGTGGTGATAATCATGAATTGTGGTGGGTTTTGAAGAACGATAGCATATTTTGGCATGTTATAATTGTGGTGATAATCATGAAATGTGGTGGGTTTTGAAGAAGGGTAGCACATTTTGGCATGTTATAATTGTGGTGATAATCATGAATTGTGGTGGGTTTTGAAGAATGATAGCATATTTTGGCACATTATAATTGTGGTGATTTTCATGAATTGTGGTGGGTTTTGAAGAACGATAGCATATTTTGGCACATTATAATTGTGGTGATTTTCATGAATTGTGGTGGGTTTTGAAGAACGATAGCATATTTTGGCACATTATAATTGTGGTGATTTTCATGAATTGTGGTGGGTTTTGAAGAACGATAGCATATTTTGGCTCATTATAATTGTGGTGATTTTCATGAATTGTGGTGGGTTTTGAATAGGGCTGCAGCGATATATCGAACACTCGAGTATTTGCGGTACGACGGCTGACGAACCAGCGTATCGTATCGCCACCTGCTTTTACACAAGGTTCGCGAACCTCCTTAGAAAAGTTTTATGAAGAAAACTCTCCTTTTTTTTAAGAAAACTGACATGTTTTGAGCAGAATTGCGTCTATTATAATTGTCCTATTATTTACGCAATGTTTCTAGGAAGCCATTCTAATAATAAATATATGTCGGAAAATCCAACTGTATGCATTCCTACTCAGCTGAACGGTGCACTGTAAAATCACGAGGAGCTGGAAACCAGACAAGCTAACGCGACCTTGGGATTAACATGCCGAAGAAGCATGCTTTATTGGCTGATTTATTTTTTTTCCGATATAGCGAGTGCTATACTGTACGGAATACACACCGAAAATAATGAAAATCCGACCAAATCGGTCCCGAAAACCTTGGACGCCAATTGTTTTTATGCGCAATTGTGTGCGCACAGCTCATTAATATTCATAAGTAGGCACTGGACAAAAAGTGCGGGAAATTTGGTGTGCATATTTGTGTACTGACATATTACACGCCTCAATAAACAATGTCAAAGGTGAAACTTAGCTGCATAATGCAGCCGTTTCAGCTGGCAAAAATCATGTGAACTGATGCGTTTAAGGATTATTTTTTGTAAGTGCTAATTTACGGGTAATTACAAAAGTTCACTGATTGCAAACCGTATTGCGTATTGCTGTACCTGTATCGCGAACTGTATTGTATCGCCTCCTAGGTGGCAATACGCAGCCCTAGTTTTGAAGAATGACAGCATATTTTGGCACATTATAATTGTGGTGATTTTCATGAAATGTGGTGGGTTTTGATGATCAATAACAAAGGTTTGTTGCAGTTGTGGTGATTTTCGTGATTTGAGGTGGGAGTTGAAGAACAATCGCAAATTTTGCATGCTTTAGTTGTGATGTTGTTTGTGAATTGTCACTGTTGGGTTTGAAGAACAAAGAGTATACAAGCAAGTTGAAGTTGAAAACTAACTGTGATCCTGAATATTGATTATTTCATTTATAAATTGTGGAATGGGTCGGATCGGGGGATGGACATGTTCCCCCTCGGACACTGCCCTGGCCTACCAGTTTAGCCTCTACTGAAATGTTGGTAAAAGAAACTACTTAAGAGTACAAGCTGTGTGTGGATTTTTGGTGAAAAGTGGCCACCACAAAAGGTACCACAGTGGAAAACCCCCATATATCATGCCTCAAATGAACCCAGATGAGACCTTGAAGATGACATATGGTGGGAGCAGACACAGAAGTCAGAGAACAATTTTACTGCTTTTTAAGGAAATGCGAGGGATTTTAAGAAAGGGACAAAAGGGAGTTAGTAAAAATAGCATTTTCTACCCTCGCTGAAATTGTATGAAATTTACCGTTCCAAGCTAAATTTTTCACATATTTTATCGCAGTTGCTTAAAGTCATCGTCAGTGTAAATAAACAGAAAGCAATGACGTAATACAGTGTCACGTTCTCAAAATATCCAGCCGTAATGTAATGCGCGTGAAATCGTATGTGCGTGAAAACGTAAGTTCCGACGATACTTATTTTGCCAAGGGTCCCATACAGAGGCCGCATATTCAACGCATGTTTCAATCTCTCGATACTTCCTTATCTCCAGGAAAGACTTCAGAAGTTAACTTTATAAATAAATGCATTACTTGCTCTCGCAAACACTTGACTTTTCATCATCTTTTGTATTTACGCAAGGGCGCAGACATTTTTTTTTGGTTACTAGTAGTACAGTTAACGTGCACTTATTTCGACCGGATTCGGTATGTCTAAATGGAAGCGGGTCAACTCGGCCTGGGTAATTGGTCATTTCGGCCTGATACCAACTCGGCCCGTGAGTCAACTCGGCCTCGGGTCAACTCGGCCGGGTCAACTCGGCCTCTTATTTTTCCTATTACAGGAGGGGTATTTTATAAGTGCATGATGCTTTTAGATATGAGTTCCATTTTAATTTTGTATTAAATGCATTCCTTTGATGTGGAATGATTAAGAATAAAGGAACATGCTGATCTGTGTCTTTGCACACTGAATTTTATTTTAATGTCATTGATTTTATTTTTAATGTCATGTATATATCTTAGTGTTTCTATTCATTCATTCATTAATTAATTAATTCATTCATTCATTCCCTTTTATTTTTGCCGCGACGCGAGAAAACCGGTCTTCAGAGTTTCCGACCAGGTCTGACACAAACCGGTCTGTACAGTCACAGAAGCAGCTAAGAAGCTTGAAAAGTCGGATTTAAGAAGAACAGGAATTGTTCTATCCATGTAGCGAAAACAAAGGTGGGAAGCTGAACTGCGCCTTTGTTTTCGCATAGGCAATAATCCCATTTTCTCACGATGCGGCTCATTTTATAGTTAATATAATTTATGCTAAATTACGTTTCTTCCCTTTTTATAATGATGTAAATCTTTGCACGTTGGATTTTATTTTTAATGTCGTGATTTCATTTCTTCCTTTTTGAGATGTTTTAATCATTGCTCATGTTTTAAGTTTTTTTATCAGGAGAATCATAACGTACATTTCTTTTTAACATGTTTAATATATTTTATGCTAAAATTATAACCTCAATCAGCAGATCTCATCTTTTAATTGTCTATGAAAATATTAAAATAAATAATTATAATTGTCTACATTGTGTGTGTAAAAGTGTTTGAATGTAAATAATTGTCACCTGTAATTACCCTTTTAGGCTTCACCGATCATTATTTTATGTGTAGTTAAACCATGAATATAGTTTATAAAATTTCTGTTGTACATATTTTCATCAAACAAATATGATATGCATATAGATCTATATGACCGTCACCATCACTTCTATAACCTATTATTTACATTTTAGAAAATCAGGCAGCGAAACTGTAAGGTAGCGAAAATGTCAGGTAGCGAACATGTACAGGTAGCGAACGCGTTGGTAGCGAACAGGTCAGGTAGCGAACAGGTATAGGGTGCGAAAAGGAAGGTCGCGAATCGACCATAAATCCTGGTGTGGTATTGTCAGTTTAACATTTCGCCAGTAAACTATTCTGATTCTGGATTTCTTTATAAATCTGAATCAGAATCAGAATCAGAATAGTTTACTGGTGAAACGTCAAACTGACAATACCACACCAGGGGAATGGGGCTTGACCGGAGGGGATTAGTCCCGAGCTCTCACAAGAGAAGTAAATTTAGACACACAACCATCTGACAATACAGCAGAGGAGATCAGAGAATCAGGGAAATCATTCTAATCTCTAATAGTCTGGGGGGGGGGACTGTGTAAATAGGCATTTGTACTTGCTGAAGGTACTACAACGCCTATTTTTTGGATAAGGTCATCCGTGGGTATTTTTGCTCTCCCTTTTAGACCTTTGTAAAGCAATATAATTCTATTATCCTTCCTTCTTTTCTGCAGGGATTCCCATTTTAGTTTTTAAGGATGTCAGTCATGCTACCTTTTTCATATGTATAGTTCCTAGTTACAAACCTAGCCGCAGGCTTTTGCACTTTCTCCAAATCATCTATCAGACCTTCATAAAGAGGGTCCAAAACTGAGCAACCGTATTCAAGAATAGGTCTCACCAGACCTTTATAGGCAGCTTCTCTCACATCTTGGGGGCAAGAAAACAGATTTCGTCTCACAAAACCAAGGGTCCTATTGGCTTTGGTGCACACATTGCTGATGTTCCATTTTAAATCCTTAGTTATTGTTACACCAAGATATTTGATACTTTCAACATTTTCCAACACAGTACCCTCAAGCTTGTAAGAAGCCTGATTTTACTAGTAAGTTTATTCGTCAGCTGCATCATGTTGCACTTGACGGGTTGGAATCTCTTGCCCCATTTCCGGGCCCTACTACCTAATCGATCAATATCCTTCTGAAGTTTCACAGTATCCTCCAAATTCTTAATTTCACGATAACAGACACAATCATCAGCAAAGAGTCTGATTTCCGATTCAATATCAGAGGTGATATCATTTATATGCAACGAAAACAACAAGGGACCAAGAACGGTGCCCTATGGGACACCAGATACAACAGGAGCCCATTTTGATTTAACGCCATTAACCACAACTCTTTGTTGTCTATAGCAAAGGAAGGCATCAATCAATTTAATTATCTTCCCAACAATTCCGTAACTGAACAATTTGCTTTTAAGGAGTTCATGCGGAGGAGTGTCAAAAGCTTTTTCGAAATCCAAGATAAATATATCAACCTGACCTTGATTGTCTAAGATGTTTGCCCAATCATCAATCACTGTCGCTAACTGGGTTTCACAACTATGGGATTTCCTGAATGCATGTTGCCTGTCTGACAAAAGCTTATGATGATCCAAATAAGACATCATATTAGAACACACTATATGTCCTAGAAGTTTACAGGGTACGCAGGTCAAAGAAACTGGACGATAGTTGCAAGCAAGAGACCTGTCAGCCTTTTTGAACAGGGGACAAATGTTTGCTTAAGACCATTCTTTGGGGAAATGAACAATATAATGGCTTAAAATCTTATCAAACTTTAATCACTGAAGAAACTTGAGTAGCCAAAACCGCGGCATGGCACATCCCCTTTCTCATTAATATGTTCACTGCTCTTAAAGGATCTCAGTTTTATTTTAACTTATAGCAATTAGATATGATCAAAAATGATCAATAAAACACGATCATTATGTATCTATCCTGTGGTAGTATGATTATCTATCCTGCGGTAGTCTTTGCTTCGACACGGTGATTCATACTAAAAACAAGCCTCTTATTTTTCCTGTTACAGGAGGGGTATTTTATAAGTGCATGATGCTTTTAGATATGAGTTCCATTTTAATTTTGAATTAAATGGCCCAGCGAAAGTTAAGATTTTGTCACCGTTTTAGGCAGGATTTTTAAACAACAGCATGCAGTGCACATTTTAGGCGGTATAGCTATATAGCGAAAGGAACGTTCCTCATAAAATCGGACCCTATAAAATCTTGACCTGAGCCTCATGACCTTTCGGCGATTACGTTACTCTCCGTTTCTCTCCACCGCTGAAAGGACCCACTTTCGACATTTGGAGAAATGGGTTCGTTTATCGAGACAATATAAAATCCTCTTTTTGCGCCAATTAACTTTATTTAAGATTAAAAAACATTTTACTTGATATCACTTTGTTACAAAATGTATACCAAAACAATCTAAAACTGTTAAACATCAATTGTGATATTGATAAAATGTTCCTTTCGTATGAAAATCTTCCTTTCGCGAAAGGAAGGTTCCTTTCGCGAAAGGAACCTTCCTTTCGCTATTTAGCTATACCCCATTTTAGGGGTCACAAGACGTTTCGCCCCCAAGACGTTTCCCCCCTAGTCGTTTCCCCCCCTAGTCGTTTCGCCTCTATTTTCCACCCTAGTCGTTTCGCCCCCAATACCCTAGATATTTAGCCCCCAATACCATTTCCCCCCTAGTCGTTTCGCCCTCTAAAAACAACAAAAAAACAAACATAAGCATCATTCATCATTGAATTCTCTATAATGTCTGATTAGTGCATTGCATGTAATAAGGTTGTCGGAAAACGCCAGCACTGCGTTACCTGTGACGGACGTCTGTGATCGATGGCAGCATCGCATGTGTGATACAGGTAAATATTACTGAATAATAAATTATTCGTAATATCATGCTTTTGTATATTTTGTATATATCTAACTATTGCTTAATTTACGTTTCATCATTCAGGAAAACATGTCCGTGTAATGTATACCCCCTTAAACCCAACTTTTATCTAGAAAAGCAGGGGCTTGCAGGGATATACCTAATTTTCTCATTTTTGATCCAAAACGTACATTATGGGTACTCATTAGAGCCGCCTTGCTTAGGCGGTTCTAACATGAACCCACAATGTATGTTTTGAATCAAAAATATGAAAAATATAAATTTTTCTCTTTTGAAGTTTTCAATTTTTCAACTTACAAAAATCTCTTAATATTGCATGGGCGTGTTTTCGCAATGAGTCTTTCATAAATTACAGGTTCTAAGACTTTACTATACAAGTTTGAAATTTTTATTGCCTAGTTTAATTATTTACATGAAGCAAAATGATGTACATAAGGTAATTATACTATATCTATATACTAGGGGGCGAAACGGCTAGGGGGCGAAACGACTAGGGGGGGCGAAACGACTAGTGGGGGCGAAACGACTAGGGGGAAACGACTAGGGGGGAAACGTCTTGAGGGCGAAACGACTAGGGGCGAAATGGTTTGGGGGCGAAACGTCCCGGATTCCATTTTAGGTACACCTCGTGGCACGAAAACTACGCAAATAGATCCTTTACACTGTTAATTATTGAAAAAAATAAAAACAAAAACAGAAAACAAACAAAATGTCAGATGAAATAAACCCGTCCGAAAAAAACAGTAGCAGAGAAACGGATATTTTCGCGACTTTTCATGAAACGTATGATGGAGAAGATATGAATAGGTTAAAGAAAGCAATCCAAAATCTCTTATCTGGCAAATGGTCAACATTGAAAGCCATTTCACTGAAAGGGGCGAATTGTTCAAAACCTTTTTCATTCAAAAACGCTTATGTAGACGCAGAGGAACATATAGATACGTTATATCCGCTTGGTTGTATTTTCCTGAGTGGCTTAATGAGCTTGATTAATTTCTTAACAACCAGATGTGTGCCTACTGAAACTGAAATAAAATCATTATTGGAAGTTTTATTGACCTATTTACATGAAAAAGGTAAGTGGTTCTGAATCTGAAGAGACTGGTATTCACAAAGGTTATAGGGGTGCTCAGTAGAAAGTTTGTCTCATGACTACAGTTGACTCACACCCTTGGCTGTTGTTTACAATCTCCATGTAAGTGACATTGAATGAATTACACAGCCGGTAACTGGACATTTCGGCCCATGGCAATTTCGGACTATAGATTATTCTAATAGGCCATAATGTAATATTTTCATTAGAATAAATCAATATATTTATTGTCAATGTATAGAAGGTTAAGGGTGTCGAGACAACTCACCGACAAGACATCTCACCGACACGGTTTTTGGTCACAATTAGAGACAATTCACTGACAGATTTTAAGACAACTCACGAACACTTCTAAAGACAATTGGCCGACACTTTTGTTCAAGGTCAATTGGCCATAACTGACAATCATGATCGACATGATTATCTCCGAGTATTAGCAATTTATTAATTAATGGCAGTGGCTAGAGATACATCTAGTCTGGGAGCAGGGTTTTCCCTGGCTCATAAAAAGGTGTGTTTTGTCCCCATTTTACTTCAAATGTCCCCTAAATTTGCTTTTGAGTGAGACATAATTGTCCCCCCAAATTTGGCATTTTTCTGTAACGTGTTTAATATTAAATTATTATATTTGTCCCCACAAAATAACCTAAATGTCCCCTCAAATGAGAGTCACAGGGGTCCTGTGTCCCCTGAAATAAAATTCTGAGGAAAAACCCTGTGGGAGGTTAAAGATACGGTAATGTATCTCTAGTCATTCATGGTACATTGGCTAGAGATACGGTACCTATTTTGCAATCATAAAGGAATCAATACTGTTTTATTGAAATACATGTAATTCAAAGTTTACGAAATTTAGGCCATAATAAATAAACTTTACCAGTATGAATTGTAAGAAAATGTATCATATTCAGTCTCCTTTAAACTTTCATATATTTATATATTTGTCTCTTACATAGTTTCCAGCCAGGACCAACGAGGAGGTATGACTAGGTCTTGATGCAAAGAACTACAGGAATCAAAGTCCATAAGTTGTTTGCAACCATTTGCAAACCTTTTTTTTTAGGTTCATACAGTACAGACAGGTTTGTGTCCATCCTAGTCGGTCTGAATCCGAAATTTCAAGTCTCAACTTTTTCGTACATGTACATTACAGACTAGTTTGTGCTGGACCCGGTACAAATATGAGTGATGCCCGATCCTAAAATATCTACACTTTTCTAAATCCAAAATTTTAAGTCTCTTAACATCTTCTTGTACATTTCAGATTAGTATGTACCGCGAATGATTAATGACAATTAATTTGTTTTCCATTTATTATGGAAGAGAAAAAGATCAAAGAATGTTTGATCTTTTTTGTGGCTTAAACAATGCCATCATTCCTTTTTTTTTCTGTGTGTTAAAATGTTGATGATATGTGTTATAATGTAGCCTGTCACCCTATGCACATAGGGGCTACCTCTGTGTTTAAATGTTTGTTTGTTTTTCTTTTAATGTTTTTTGTTGTTCGTGCATCTGCGTACATCTTAAGCAATTGCATTTACTTAACTAATCAATGCCATGAATTAAGGAATACTTAGGGATCAATGCAAACACACACAATGCAATCGGCTTAATTATGTCTTATGATGTTAATTATGTCTCCCGCAGAAATGTCAGGAGACATATTGTTTTTCCCCGTGCGTCTGTCTGTCCGTCACAAATCTTGTCGGCTCTATAACTCGAAAACCGTCAAAGATATTTCAATGAAACTTGATATACAGTATAGACACCGCGAAGGTTCGATATTCCCTGTCCCCGCACGATGCGGGGAATAGCCGGGAAAGGATTAAAATTCATGTAAAATCCACGCAAAATTCATGCGAAATCCGCACGAGTTTCTCGCAGCTCCCCTGCATCGGTAAAATCCGCGCGGGGAATTTCCACACATGAAGCATGAAGCACGGGGAATTTCCTCGCATGAATTAAGCGTGTGGCGTGTACTGTATTTAGTGAGATACGTGTTAACGGTAACGTGCAATACAAATGACAAAGTATAGAGTATTTCATTGATGCGCCCCTCATCACTGTTTTCTTTGCCACTGCTAGATAAGACTGAATTTTCTTGCCTTGATGTTTCCCAAATAGACAAAGTGTTTCCACAGGTGCAAGTCCTTAATATTCTGGGATTCTTGCGAATACAAAATACTGTACTTATAAAGCAGGATGAGACGATGTGTCATGCACAAGAACCGTAACTCTTGCTTTCATATCTTTGGAGTTATTGCCCTTTGATTATTTTCCATACAATTTCGTTTTCACTCTATAACTCGAAAACCGTAATATCTCTGAGCCTTGTCTGAGCCTTCGGCTCAGATGAGCTAAAAAGGGTAAGAGATATTTCAGTGAAACTTGGAACACTTATAAAGCATAATGAGACAATGTGTCATGCACAAGGCTTATAACTCTTGCTTGTGTATTTTTGGAGTTATTTCCCTTCGATTATTTTCCATACAAGTTTGTGTCTGCTTTATAACTAAAAAACGGTAAGAGATATTTCAATGAAACCTGAAACACTAATAAAACAGAATGACAGGATATGTGATGCACAAGCACTATAACTGTTGCTTGCATATTTTGGACATGCACTTAGAAAGGGGGGAGACATCAGTTTTCACATAGAAAACATTCTAGTAATTAGATATTTTGTTTAAAATAGAAAAAAGGAAGATTTATTTTCTATCAAATACCGTATCTCTAGCCTATGTGCCATGAATGACTAGAGATACGGTACCGTATCTTAAGCCTTCCAGGCTAGAGATACGGTACCGTATATTTAGCCTCCTGGGCTAGAGATACGGTACCGTATCTCTAGCCACTGCCTTTATTAATACCAGTGTGTCTGATATAAAATATGATATGTATGATGAGGACTACAATAAAAGTGTCGGTGAATTATTTGATTTTTTTGCGTGTGCGAAGTTTATGACTGACCGTCAGGATGCTGCACAATGTGACACGCAGAATGCTAATTATTATTAAATGTTTAATAAATTATTCCTAGTTTTGTATTTGCAGTGTGAATTTTGCTCTTAACTCATTTAAGCCTGGCGTCCCTTTTATGGGACATAGGCAAACAGAATAGCCCCAGATGTGACGCTGCCGCAGAATGCGGCGTCTCATCTGGGGCTATTCTGTTTGCTTAGAAAATTTTCATGAAAAATTGAATAAAATGTAAAAAACACTCCTGACTCCCCTAAAAATGAAAGTGGACTCACCCAAATGATAATGATGGGAAAACTCATTCGTCAAATATGGGTTAATCTGATCATTGCTCACCCTGATTCTGATCATTGCTTAAATGGAAGACACTTCGCAGACCAAGTCGTTTATTTACCTTACCAGTAGATTATCAATACTGTAAATTCGGAAATTTTCGCGTGACTTTTATTTCGCGAATTTTCTATTTCTGAATTATTAGCGAGTTCTTGAATTCGCGAATGAGTGTCCATGTATTCTATAAAGTTAATTGTGGCTCTTAATTAGCGAGAACTTTGAATTCGCGAGGCAACCAATTCGCGAATATTAGCGAAAATTACGTTCTCGCGAATATTTCCGGATCTACAGTAGTTTAAACGCAATATGCTGGCGAATTTATAGCCGCAATTAAAGACAGTTCTCCGAATAATTATCTTAAAACAGTTTACCGACAATCTAAAATTGGTCAGACCAGAGACAGAATTTTTACAGTTGTAAAATCGCAATATAAAATGTGAGCATGCGCATGAGAAAATCCACAATCTGGATTTCTGACCAGGTCAGACACAAACCAGAATGTACACCAAAGGGAGATAGCTAGAGGCTTGAAATTTCGGATTCAGAAAGTAGAAGAATTGTACTATCTCTGTAGCGAAAATAAACATGCTGATCAGCTTTTTGAGCATATGTGATGGCAGCCATATTGAGCATGTGACCAGGATTTCGCACACAAACTTATGTTCCCCCTACCCATGGAGGCTCCACATAAAATTTCACTTGCATAGACCAGACGGGTGACGAAGGGACGCCGGAGCATTGGTGTACTATAAGCTCTCCTCTGAGCCCTCACTGATGAGTCCTCCTCGTCACTCATCAGAAAGTATTCATACTTGGATCATAGGCACCCTGTAGTGTTGGCATTCATTCCATGAGACCGTAACTTTGGGTCCAATCCCCTCCATGCCATGAGGGTTGGGCTAGAGGTCAAAATTGAGGACACCTTTAACCTGTGGTCTACTTTTATATAAATTCATATCTTGACATTCTTTGGTTAGAAACTCTTCATACTTGGACCATAGGGTACCTTGAAGGGTTAACATTCATTCCATGGCATGCGACCCCAGAGTCCCAGGCATGGGGTGGGGCTAAAACTCTGGTTATCATTTACGTGTATATGAATTCATATCTTGACATTCACTTGTCAGAATGTCTTCATACTTGAACCATAGGTATTCTGGAAGTTAACATTCATTAAATGGCATGCCACCCCTGGATCCATGCCATGGTGTGGGGTTAGAGGTCAGTATCTAGAAGACCTATTAAACTGTAGTTGCTTCTTATATGAATTCATAACTTGATATTCACTTGTCAGAAAGCCTTCATATTTGCATCATGGGTACCCTGGAGGTTTTAATTCCATTCCATGACATGGTACCCCAGGGTCCATGCCATGGGGTGGGGCTAGGACAAAAAAAAACTGCATTCCATTGAACAAATATGCCATGGATCTAGGTCAAAACAGAGGCAATAGAGCAGCTACACCGGGGAATGGAATTTCATTTCATTCACTATTAAGTGTGCATCTGTAAGTTTGCTGCAATCCCAGTGTTTGTGTGTCTGGAGATTATGCTGGTCAGGATGGTAGATAGGTTTGCTTGGGCCTCCGCCATTCTCAAATGCTCTATGGTCATAGCATGGTTCAGGCATTTGCAGACCAGCATCTTCTTGGCTTTTTAATGAAAGAAGCGTAAGGCTTGTTAGGACATCTTTTAAATTAGAGTTTACTGTGTGTGTAAATATGGAATTATGTGTACTGTTTATGTTGGCTTTTTTCAATGACTGCAGTGCATAGGTAGGGGGGCATCGTGTTGAGGGGCTAGAATACCAGCCGGGGGTATACGTGCCTCTCGAGGCACTTTTTCTAGTTAATTTATCAATTAAACAATGAATACAGAGATTCTTGTGGAAAAAATAGGTGGAGTATGAACAAGATTAATATGTATTTCATCTGACGGCGAAGTATGGGTAAGCATTTCTTTTTGATTACGGCTTACTTTTAGGCCAAATTGTTGAGGTGTCCAGATCACATATTTTCACCATGTATTTATATGTATGGAAGCGAGGCTGTGTTACACATTCGGAATGTCAATGAACATGGAGATTGTTAACAACAACTGAGGGTGCGAGTCTACAAGTGCATACATATGAATTTTAATATCCAGTACGGCGGCCCCCATGGCCTAGTGGATAATAATGCTGATTTTATTACTGCACTTAATCATTCAATCATCTCACAGCTGTGTCTGGTGTGGCCCTGGGTTCAACTGGGGCGCATATGAGACAAGGCAAGCTCTGCTTGCTGGTGTGCCAGGACTGGTGTTTTTTTTCTGGGGTGTGTATTCAAAGCATATGGAATATGGTTATACTCAAGTTGCACATGTTTAAAATATATGTGACATGTTTATACCATGCGGGTACACTTAGGTCTGGAAGGTAAAACTAGAATTCCTACAGATGACCTAATCCCAAATATGTGTTTTGTAGAACTCAACACTCAATGGCATTTTAGATACTGGTGAAGGTAATCCCTGGTACCAAGAACAATAACTCAAGATTGCAAGACAAAAATACATTTTGCCCTCTAACAACACTGATAGAAAGTTGATTCTATTTAAAATTGGCCAAAAGCTTCAGCTCCTAATACCAAAGGCAGAGATAACGTTTTTAAAGCTCACCTGAGCCTCACTAGGTGAGCTTTTAGGATTCCCATTAGCCGGCGTCCCTCGTCCGTCTGTCGTCCATCCAGTCAACCATTTTCAAAAGTCTTTTCCTCTGAAACCGCTTGTCCTATGAAAGTTAAACTTCATGTGGAGTATCCTTAGAAAGGAGGAGTGAAAAGTTGTATAAATGGTCCAGGTCACATGACCAAGATGGCCGCCATGCCCATATACATGTATGGTAAAAATCTTTAAGAATCTTCTCCAGAACCAGAAGGCCTATGATCTTGAAACTTGACATGAAGCATTGGGGACTCAAGCTGCTACAAAAGTTGTATAAATCATGACCCTGGAATGACCTTGACCTATTTTACTGCAAGGTCAACTGAGGTCGTCAATGCATTTAAATGGGGAAAATTGGTAAAATGTCATTTAATGGGAAAACCTTGCTGGAAATGGGCTAATGGACAGAATATTTATGTTTATGAAAACATTTTGGCCCCAGTGGGTTGTCTGCCCCTGCCTTGGGGCTATATACATGTATATGACTGTAATATTCAAACATCTTCTACTCTGAAACCGCTTGGACAATCAAAGCCAGATTTCATTAGGAGCATCCTTGAGAAGGGGGAACAAAAGTTTATATAAATGGTCTAGGTCACATGACCAAGATGGCTGCCATGGCTATAAATACCAAAAACCTTTTAAAATCTTCTTCTCCAGAACCAGAAGACCTAAAGATTTTGAAACTTGGCATGAAGCATCGGGTAATGGAGCTACATGAAAGTTACATAAATCATAATGCTGGGATGACCTTGACCTATTTTACGGCAAGGTCAAGTTAGGTCACCAATGCATTTGAATGGGGAAAATTGGCTAAATGTCATTAAATGGTGGGAAACATGCTGGTAATGGGCAAAGGGACAGAAGATTTATGTTTATGAAAACAGTTTGGCCCCAGGGGGTTGTTTGCCCCTGCCCCAGGGCTATATTCATGTATATTTCCATAATATTCACACATCTTCTTCTCGGAAACTGCTTGGCCAATCAAAGCCAAACTTCATGTTGAGCATTCTTAGGAAAATGGAACAAAAGTTTATATAAATGGTCCAGGTCACATGACCAAGATGGCTGCCATTGCTATAAAAATAAAAAACCTTTAAGAACCAGAAGGCCTATGATTTTGAAACTTGGCATCGGGGAATGGAGCTCTACAAAGTTTATATAACAGTAAATCATGACCCAGGGATAACCTTGATCTATTTTATGGCAAGGTCAACTTAGGTTGCCTATGCATTTTAATGGGGAAATTTGGTAAAATGTCATTTAATGGTCGTAAACATGCTTGTAATGTGCAAAGGGACAGAAGATTAATTTTTATGAAAATATTTGGCCCCAGGGGGTTATCTGCCCCTGCCCCGGGGCTATATACATGTATATTTTCCTAATATTCAAACATCTTCTCTGAAACCGCTTGGCCAATCAAAGCCAAACTTTATGTGGAGCATCCTTATGAAAGGGGAACAAAAGTTTATATAAATGGTCCAGGTCACATGACCAAGATGGCTGCCATGGCTATAAATAGCAAAACCCTTTAAAAACCTTCTTCTCCAGAACCAGAAGGCCTATGATTTTGAATCTTTGCATGAATCATTGGGTAATGGAGCTCTAAGTATGTATATGTCGTAGTCCAAATAGGAATCTAGTTGGCAGAAATCCCAGTATTTGTGTCTGGAGAATATGCTGGTCAGGATGGTAGATAGGGGTGCTTGTGCCTCTGCCATTCGCAAATGCTCTATGGTCATAGCACGGTTCAGGCATTTGCAGACCAGCTTTCTTCTTAGCTTTTTAATGAAATATAAGCGTAAGGGTTGTTGTGTGTATAAATGTGGAGGGAGGTGGTATTGTGTTGTGGGGCTAGCATATCAGCTGGGGGTATACGTGCCTCTCAAGGCACTTTTTCTAGTTTTAATTAAATGTTGTCAACACTCCAGAGAGTTCATTTTGGATTGTATCTTTTTCCTTCTTGCAGGTAACAAGGACAACCATACAGACTTAGATGATTTCAAAACTTGGCCAGATCTGCCCATGGACTGCAGAGTTAACTATGTATACCCTAGAGTGTGTGAAAAATCCTCTTAAGCATATAATGAGAAAATGCTGTATACACTTTTTCGCAGTTTTTATCACATCCCTAAAAAAATACTTGCAGGTAGCAAGGACAAGCGTATAAGCTTGGATGCATTTGGATTTCGGCCAGATCTCAATGTTCACTGTGGAGTTAGCTGCCCTTGAATATTCTTAAAATCACCATAGGCTTATTATGGCTCTCAGGTGAGCGATCGTTGCCCTCTGGGCTACTTGTTTTATTTCTGTTCAGTCTATAAAGTAGACTTGGCTAAGGTGTGTGATGCTTGCTATTTTTATACCAAGTGTGAATTAACTTTGAAAATTGCTTCTTATCTGTTTTCAGATGTCCATGAAGCACTTAATTATGTGGGTAGATGTTGCAAGAAAGAAACAGAAGTCACAGTTATGATAGTCAATCACTTGCTTCTACGCATAACACCAAATGCAAGATGCATTTTAGATAGAGGTTTCACTTACAACTTGGATAATGAATGCCCTGATGGATGTGAAGTGAAACTCAAGAATACAAAGTCTGATGATACAACGATCGGTAGGTCTGTCTGACCGCTTTAGAACTCTGTTGCTGGGGAGTATACTGTTTTCATGTTGTCTGCCTATCCAGAGATGTCTGTCTGTCTTTCCAAGACACTATGGTTTTTGCTACTTCAATACTTTTTGACAATGATGATGACAGATTTAGATTAGGATGACCTTGACCTATTTTACGGCAAGGTCAATTTTGGAAACTTAGACCTTTTACATTGGAAAAAGTGAAAACTATGGATTTGTTGAAAACTATTGCAGCCTGAGACCTGAAAAGCGGTAGATGCTGAGAACTAATGGACTTGATGAAGGTATGTGATGAATTAAGGTCAAGCTCATTCTCTTGACCTTGGTCTAAGGTCATTTATGTATCAAAATTAAAGATGATCTCCCCTAAAATTGCTTGAATGATGAAAGCCAAATTTTATTTGGAGCATCAATGGATAGGGGGAATTATTAAAGAAATTAAATTAAATCTGATTCCCATGACCTTTGAGCTTACAGTTGGAAAATCTCTCAGGTGAGCTACAGGACCAATGGTCCTTTTGTTTGGAAACTATTGCAGCCTGAGACCTGAAAAGTGGTAGATGCAGACAACTAATGGAGTAGATGAAGGTATATGATTAATTTATGTCAAGTTCATCTCTTGACCATGGCCAGTCTGTCGTACATACACACTTTTCAAAGATCTCTGAAACCGCTTGGCAGATGAAAGCCAAATTTTATGTGTAGGCTCCATGGGTAGGGGAAACGAAAGTTTGATCGTGAAATCCCGGTCACATGACCAAGATGGCCGTCATGCTCATATATGATAAAAACACTCAAAAATCTTCTCCAGAACCAGTGGTACCGATTTTCATGAAACTTGGTATGTAGCATTAGGGACTCCAGCCCACCATAGTTTGATCAAATGATGACCCTAGGATGACCTTGACCTATTTTATGGCAAGATCAGTTTTGGAAACTTAGGCTTTTTACATTGGAAAAAGTGAAAACTATGGATTTGTTGAAAACTATTGCAGCCTGAGACCTGAAAAGCGGTAGATGCAGAGAACTAATGGACTTGATGAAGGTATGTTATGAATTAAGGTCAAGCTCATTCTCTTGACCTTGGTCTAAGGTCATTTATGTATCAAAATTAAAGATGATCTCCCCTAAAATTGCTTGAATGATGAAAGCCAAATTTTATTTGGAGCATCAATGGATAGGGGGAACTATTAAAGAAATTAAATTAAATCTGATTCCCATGACCTTTGAGCTTACAGTTGGAAAATCTCTCAGGTGAGCTACAGGACCATTGGTCCTCTTGTTTTGGAAACTATTGCAGCCTGAGACCTGAAAAGTGGTAGATGCAGACAACTAATGGAGTAGATGAAGGTATATGATTAATTTATGTCAAGGTCATCTCTTGACCATGGCCAGTCTGTCGTACATACACACTTTTCAAAGATCTCTGAAACCGCTTGGCCGATGAAAGCCAAATTTTATGTGGTCTTGAAATCCGGGTCACATGACCAAGATGGCCGTCATGCTCATATACAATGTATGATAAAAACACTCAAAAATCTTCTCCAGAATCAGTGGTACCGATTTTCATGAAATCGGTATGTAGCATTAGGGACTCCAGCCCACCATAGTTTGATCAAATGATGACCCTAGGATGACCTTGACCTATTTTACGGCAAGATCAGTTTTGGAAACTTAGGCTTTTTACATTGGAAAAAGTGAAAACTATGGATTTGTTGAAAACTATTGCAGCCTGAGACCTGAAAAGCGGTAGATGCAGAGAACTAATGGAGTTGATGAAGGTATGTGTCTATGTGTTTAATTCAGATCATGGTCATCTCTTGACCTTGGCCAAAGGTCATTTTTGTATCAAAATTTAAAGATGATTACCCCTGAAATTGCTTGAATGATGAAAGCTAAATTTTATATGGAGCATCCATGGATAGGGGGAACTAAAAGATTAAATTAAATCTGATTCCCATGACCTTTGAGCTTACAGTGGGAAAATCTCTCAGGTGAGCTACAGGACCATTAGTGGTCCTCGTGTTTAGTTATTTCACTTAGAACTTTGCCTATCACAAGATTGTGTCTGCTCTGTAACTTAAAAACAGTTCAAGCTATCTTCACAAAACTTCATATATATATATCAAACAATATTAGATGACATGCAGAGCACAAGAACCATAACTCTTGCATTTATACTATTTGAGTTGTTTCCCTTGGAACTTTGTCCATCACAAAATTGTGTCTGCTCTGTAACTTCTAAACTGTTCATGCTATCTTCACCAAATTTAATGTAAATATCAATCAACATTAGAGGAGGTGCAGAGTTTAAGAACCATCACTCTTGTATTTATACCTTTTGAGTTATTTCCCTTGGAATTTCGTCCATCACAAAATTCTGTCCGCTCTGTAACTTGAAAACCATTGAAGCTATCTTTAGGAAACTTCATATAAATATCAGTCAACATTAGATGACATTCAATGCACAAGAACCATATCTTCATGTCTTTCCTTTCTTATATTTTAGGTAATCCGTCTGTTTGGCATGGGCGTATAGATGCTCTACTAGGACCTGTACCTGTTGCTCTTACAAGACTCCCTGATGATGATGATCATGATGGCCTGTATATGAAGGGGTCTTGTGTGGAGTCAAAAAAACATTTTGTGGAAATTGACCTCCCATGTCCACAAATTATTTCCCAAGCCATTGTGTTTTCGTTCCTACAAAACCAGCGGGGATGCCAGCAAAAGAAAAGCTTGATCCCAACCATTGGAGTATCTAGCACAGAGTTAGTGGTATACTTTTATGACTCAGAAAATGATGTGCTTCTGCAGAGTGCCCCCTTCTTTTTTAACCAAGGTGCTGATAACAGGATTATGGCAATACTGGTTGCATGGCTGGTTGTTAATTATGAGCATCTATGTGATGGTCTAATTGACATACTTAAAAACACAGTCCCTAAAGCCAATTTTACCAATGTGTGTGATAAGACAGCTCTGGAAATATATAAATCTGATCTGATGCATCGTGGTGTTGGAATGGGTGAAACAGTAAAAGTATCGCCTTTTAAGTATGCATATTCTACTGTGAAGATATTCCCTAAAACACAAGAAGCATTAGATGCATTATCTCCCCTATAGATTACTAATTAGGCTTACACTGTGACACAACATCCTATAGTCCTTTTGCGTAGCATATATTTGGCCTTGCTTAACATATATTTCAACTCCCATAACAAATGTTTGAATATGTAGCAGTTGTGATTTAGGACATGCTCATTAATCTCTTCTGTATAAGTATTCAGATACATTAGTTGATACTAACAAATTCTGTTAGTTTTAAGGAAAAGAAATTTTATGATATACTCAGCAAAAAAAGTTCTGCACACTCGGTTGTTTGCATAAATTTCTGGAGAACCATGAATTGTTGAATTTAATGTTATATATCATTGTTTAGAGAAATCATTTTGTGACAACTGGATGAATTTCAAACTGAAATCCAAAGTTCAGCCTTGAGCCTGCTTGTTTTTAAATCACCCAGGGGTCACTCTTCAAAAGTTGTAAAATTACCAATAATTACACACAAGAGCTGGATCATGGGGTACTCAAACTATCGATTACAATGTTATGAATTGTTTCTGTTTCAGTGTCATAAATGATTAGATTTTGTTTTCCAGCAACAACTTTTCATCATTTGTCCCTCTAAACAGAATGTGTTCATTTTAACAAGCATTATAAGATAATTTCATAAAAAAATGAGCATAATGGTTAAAGCTACATTCCAACAGTAGTATATCTGTGGAACCAAAAAAAAATGTATTGAAGTTGCAGTAATGCATAATAGGGGTGTATGTTGGAAGTTGGTATGGCATATTGCTTTTGGCTTGTGGTAAGTCTGTATGTTCGTCACACTTTCAGTAACTTTGAAAGCAGGCATGCTACAACTGCTCTAATATTTCATATATGGACTGCGTATGAGGATTTAAGAAAACAGCGTTTTAGAGGCATGTCGGCTATAGTTACTGAATTTGGCAATCTTTGTCTTTACGATAAGTTTTTAGCTCGACTGCACGAAGTGCATAGAGCTATTGCAGTCACCCCGGTCGTCCACGTTCCCGTTCCCGTTCCCGTGCGCGTTCCCGTGCGCGTGCGCGTCACACTTGCGTTAAAGTTTTCTAGAAGTCCATATCTTGACAACCACTCATCAGAAAGCATTCATACTTGGACCATAGATACCCTGTAGGGTTAGCTTTTATTCCATGGCATCGGGCCCCTGGGTCCAGGCCAGGGGGTGGGGCTGGAGGTTAAAATCTAGAACACCTTCAAAAATGGCAATTCTTATGTTAAAGTTTTCTAGAAGTCCATATCTTGACAACCACTCATCAGAAAGCATTGATACTTGGGCCATTGACACCCTGTAGGGTCGGCTTTCATTCCATGGCATCAGATCCCTGGGTCCATGCCAGGGGGTGGGGCTAGAGGTTAAAATCTAGAACACCATTAATAATAATGGCTTTTTAGCTCACCTGAGCCGAAGGCTCATAGGTGAGCTTATAGTATACCCATGCTCCGGCGTCCGTCCGTCCGTCCGTCGTCCGTCCGTCCGTCCGTCCGTCCGTCGTCCGTCGTCCACAATTTCAAAGATCTTCTTCTCTGAAACCACTGGGTCGATTGTTCTCATATTACACATACAGCATCTATAGGTAGGGGGAAAGAATAATTGTGTTTTTTGTTTTGATCGGATAAGAACTCTGGTTGCTATGGCAACTTATGCTTCCCATAGACTTATAATGGAAAAAAGTGAAAATTTCCAGTTTTTGCTGTCTTGTTGCAGATATTTGAATTTTGTTTTTGCAGAAATGTTTATTGAGTAGTCCTCTACATTTCATGTGGCTTTTGTCCGAATCCTTCATTTTGATTGGTTGCAGGGGCCCCATAAAGGGCAAAATTTCGAAAAACATTCAAAAATCTTCTTCTCATAAACTGTCAAGGGAATGAAGCCTGTACTTTGTATACATGTTCCTGACAGTGGCCTCTACATAATTTGTGTTTTTTATTCCAGGCGGATAAGAACTCTGGTTGCTATGGCAACTTATAGTTTCCATTGACTTTAATAATAATGGGAAAAGTGGAAATCGGCTATTTTTTGAAAACTATTGCAGCCTGGGATCTGAAAAGTGGTAGATGCAAACAACTAATGGATTAGATGAAGGTATATGATTAATTTAGGTCAAGGTCATCTCTTGACCTTGGCTGGTCGGTCGTCCATACACACTTTTCAAAGATTTTTTTTCTCTGAAACCACTTGGCCAATCAAAGACAAATTTTATATGAAGAATCTATAGGAAGTGGGAACCAATGTGTATATAAATAATCCAGGTCACATGACCAAGATGGCAGCCATGCCCATATATGGTAAAAACCCTTAAAATATCTTCTTCTCCAGAACCGGTGAACCGATTTCAACGAAACTTTGCATGAAGTATGGATGACTCAAATACTACAATGTATATATAAAACATGACCCTGTGGTGACCTTGACCTATTTTATGGCAAGGTCAACATAGGTTGTCAATGCATTTGAATGGGGAAAACTTTTAAAATGTCATTTTAAGTGAAAGTCTTGCAGGAAATGGGCAGTAGGACTGAAATTTAATGACTCTGAAAAAAATGGACCCCAGGGGCTCACCTGCTTTTAAAATGTTATTTGAAGGGGAAAATCAGTAGGAAATTGGCAAATGGACAGAATATTGATTATTCTGAAAAAAGAAAATGGTCCAAGGGCTTCATCTGCCCCTGCACTGGGGTTAAATACCATAATATTCAATTATGTTTATTGGTATATGAAGCAGATCTCAGGTGAGCGTTTACAGGACCATTGGTCCTCTGGTCTGTGATATAGTATTCTAGAAGTCTATATCTTGAAAACTTTTTATCAGAGGGCTTTCATACTCGGACCATAGGTACCCTGTAGGGTTGAGTTTCATTCCATGGCATCGGGCCCCTGGGTCCATGCCTGTGGGGTGGGGCTGGAGGTTAAAAACTAGAACACTAAAAAATAGATGTACTGCTGTGTAACTTTTACAAGGAGGCATATCTTGACAACAACTTATCATAAAGCATTCATACTTCATACACTTTAGGTTCCATGACATCGGACCTCTGGGTCGGAGTCAGGGGGCGGGGCTAGAGGTCAAAATCTAGAACTCTCCGAATTTTTTCTTTCTTTTTATTTCTTAATAGAAACAACTTAGGAGGATGGTTGGTCATTCATCTTTTGACTTTGTGACACTGACTTGTGTGTCATGACGGTAATGGTCGGTTGACCTACTTTCCATGGTTCAGTGATTTTGCCTTATATCTTGACACTCAATTAGTATATTTTCTTACTTCTTTCAGATTATGAGTTAGTACGACCAGGCCTTTGACCCCAATATACTTATAGGTCACTGTGACCTAATTTCACGGTTCAGTGATTTTGCCTTATATCTTGACACTCAATTAGTATATTTTCATACTTTTTTCAGATTATGAGTGAGTATGACCAGACCTTTGACCCCAATATACTTATAGGTCACTGTGACCTAATTTCACGGTTCAGTGATTTTGCCTTATATCTCGGTACTCAAATGGTTTATGAACAAACTTCTTTCAAAGTATGTTTGCGTATGACAAGACCTTTGACCCTGAAGTAGTCCTAGGTCACTGTGACCTAATTTCACGGTTCAGTGATTTTGCCTTATATCTTGACACTCGATTAGTATATTTTCATACTTTTTTCAGATTATGAGTGAGTATGACCAGACCTTTGACCCCAATATACTTACAGGTCACTGTGACCTAATTTCTCGCTTCAGTGATTTTTGCCTTATATCTCGGTACTCAAATGGTTTATGAACAAACTTCTTTCAAAGTATGTTTGCGTATGACAAGACCTTTAACCCTGAAGTAGTCCTAGGTCACTGTGACCTAATTTCACGGTTCAGTGATTTTGCCTTATATCTTGACACTCAATTAGTATATTTTCATACTTTTTTCAGATTATGAGTGAGTATGACCAGACCTTTGACCCCAATATACTTATAGGTCACTGTGACCTAATTTCACGGTTCAGTGACTTTGCCTTATATCTCGGCACTCAAGTGGTTTATGAACAAACTTCTTTCACACTATGTTTGCGTATGACAAGACCTTTGACCCTAAAGTAGTCCTAGGTCAATATGACCTAATTTCACGGTTCAGTGATTTTCCTTTATATCTCGGCACTCAATTGGTATATGAACATACTTCTTTCACGATATGTATGAGTATGACAAGACCTTTGACCATAAAGTAGTCCTGGGTCACTGTGACCTAATTTCATGGTTCAGTGATTTTGCCTTATATCTCAACACTCAGTTGGTATTTTTTCATACTTCTTTCTGATTATGAATGAGTATGACCACACCTTTAACCCAAACATACTTACAGGTCAATATGACCTAATTTCATGGTTCAGTGATTTTGCTTTATATCTCAACACTGAATGGGTATATGATCATTTTTCTTTCACATTATGAGTAAGTATCACTAGACCTTTGACCCTGCAATACTTATAGGTCAGTGTGACCTTTTTTCACGGTTCAGTGATTTTGCCTTGTGTCTTGGCACTCAGTTGGTATATGAATACACTTCTTTCACAATATGAGTGAGACCTTTAAATCTTAGGTAGTTATAGTTAACTTTCATGGTTGTGATTTTGCCTTATTGCATCAAGGCAAAAAGATGTGAGCATAATGCTTTGGGTTACTGGTCGGGTTTGGCCTTATGCTTGACAAAGGTCAGAAGCAGTCGAGCACGCTGTCCTGCGACAGCTCTTATTATATATTATGTCGGTGAGTGAAATGGATATGATTTCAATGGTGCTTCTCTATGTTGATAACTGCTTCACTGTAAGACAAAAGTTTCATGACTCCAATCAACATGCAGGGACATAAGAGATTAAAGGACAACAGTAATATTATAAAAGGGCAGTCACATAACAACCTAGTCTTAAGATACGAAGGGGGCGGGGGATCATGAGCTTTACCTGGCATGGGCAGTTTTAGCAGTTTAAGATATATATAGAAAACGGCTGCACTGTCAAGTACTTATTACATGTACCCTTGTAACATTTGTATTTCACTTGTTTACTACTGTCATGATGGACTTCATAGTATTTATAGTTTGTAGAATGTTCGTAACGTATTGCTGTTTGGTCATATATGTATGTTTTTGCATGTTTCTGCCATAATCCTGTTTGTTTTGGATTGAATGCGGAATAAACTTTGAATCTTTGAATCTATATGGATTTGTCATGAAAAATAATTGACCCATATGTTTTTTTTTTACTTTTCATGGTTATGTCCCTTTCCAGAGTTATGCCCCTTTGAAAATATCACATTGAAATCTTTTTAGCAATATATCTTGAAAACTATTTGAGCCAATGGCTTGAAACTTTTTTTGTTGATAGAGGATGATGAGTAGATTACCTGATTAACTTTAAGAGAAATTTCAAAATTTTATTTTGAGTGGTTTTTACCATAGTTGGGCATGGCGGCCATCTTGGTCATGTGACCCGAATTTCGCTATCAAACTTTCGTTCCCTCTACCCATGGACGCTCCACATAAAATTTCACTTTGATTGGCCAAGCAGTTTCAGAGAAGAATATCTTTGAAAAGTGTGTATGGACGATATTGCCCTTTATAAATTTGGACAGTTTAACTTTGTTAGCAAGACATCTCAAAAACTATTATAGATAACAGCTTGAGGCTTTATGCAAATACTATATGATGAGTAGATCACCTGTTTAACTTTTGAAAAAATTTCCAATTTTATTTCTGGAGTTATTGCTTTTTGTTTTGATCAGTTCAAGTTTGTTAAGAAGGTAGAGAACTATTTGAGCTAATAGCTTGAAACTTTATATGCTAAAAGAGGATGATGAGTAGACTACCTGATTAACTTTTGGATGAATTTCAAAATTTATTTCCAGAGTTATGGCCCTTTTTAAATTTGGACATTTTAACTTTGTTTGCAAGATATCTCAAAAACTATTGGAAATAATAGCTTGAAACTTTATATGCAAACAGGATATGATGAGTAGGTTACCTTACTTTTGAAAAAAAAAATCTGATTTTATTTGAGGAGTTATGCGCCTTTGTAAATTTGAGCATATCAAGTATGTGACATAGCAAGATATCTCGAAAACTATATACATGTATATCCAGCTAAATGCCTTGAAACTTTATATGCTGATAGAGGATGATGAGTAGATTATCCGATAAACTTTTGAACAAACTTCAAAATATATTTCTGGAGTTGTGGCCCTTTTGGACATTCTTACTTTGTTAGCAAGGAAAAATAATTGAGATAATAGCTTGAAACTTTATATGCAAACAGAATATGATGAGTAAATCACCTGATTAATTTTTAGCTCGCCTGCACGAAGTGCATAGAGCTATTGTAGTCACCTCGGTCGTCCCCGTTTACGTGTACGTTTACGTCCGTGTCCGCGTCACACTTTCGGTTAAAGTTTTTAAAATTGTTATATCTTGATAGTCACTGACCAGAAATCATTCATATTTGGAACATTGCTACATATGAGGGTCCTCTGTGATTTAGTGTGAAGGGACCTGTGGGGTCGTGCCTGGGGCCGAGGCCTGGGGGCGGGGCTAGAGGTAAATATCTATAACACCTTTGTACAATGCTTAGATGCTTTGTTAGTTTCTCATCATTTGTAAAGCCTAGAACTGTCAAACCTTACATAAGGCTTCTCCTCGATGTCCCGACTCGGCACCCACTTTGACCTACTGACCTTGACCTATATTTCATGACTTTGTCATCTTTTAAGCCAACGACTTTGTCATTTTTTAAAGCCAACCCTAAATATCTCATCAACTATAAAGCCTGCAACCATCAAACCTTGCATATGGCTTCTCCTCGATGTCCCGACTTTGCACCCACATTGATCTAGTGACCTTGACCTATATTTCATGCTCTAGTGACTTTGTCATTTTTGAAGCCAACTCTTAATATCTCATCAACTACATGTATAACGCCTACAACCATCAAACCTTGCATATGACTTCTCCTTGATGTCCCGACTCGGCACCCACATTCACCTAGTGACCTTGACCTATATTTCGTGCTCCAGTGACTTTGTCATTTTTGAAGCCAACCCTTAATATCTCATCAACTATAAAGCCTACAACCATCAAACCTTGCATATGGCTTCTCCTTGATGTCCCGACTCGGGACCCACATTGACCTACTGACCTTGACCTATATTTCATGCTCCAGTGACTTTGTCATTTTTAAGCCAACCCTTAATATCTCATCAACTATAAAGCCTACAACCATCAAACCTTGCATATGGCTTCTCCTCGAAGTCCCGACTTTCTAGTGACCTTGACCTATATTTTGTGCTCTAGTGACTTTTTAGCTCGACTGCACGAAGTGCATAGAGCTATTGCAGTCACCCCGGTCGTCCACGTTCCCGTTCCCGTGTGCGTTCCCGTTCCCGTTCCCGTGCGCGTCACACTTGGGTTAAAGTTTTCTAGAAGTCCATATCTTGAGAACCACTCATCAGAAAGCATTCATACTTGGACCATAGATACCCTGTAGGGTTAGCTTTCATTCCATGGCATCGGGGCCCCTGGGTCCAGGCCAGGGGGTGGGGCTGGAGGTTAAAATCTAGAACACCTTCAAAAATGGCAATTCTTGTGTTAAAGTTTTCTAGAAGTCCATATCTTGACAACCACTCATCAGAAAGCATTGATACTTGGGCCATTGATACCCTGTAGGGTCGGCTTTCATTCCATGGCATCAGATCCCTGGGTCCATGCCAGGGGGTGGGGCTAGAGGTTAAAATCTAGAACACCATTAATAATAATGGCTTTTCTGTGATATAGTATTCTAGAAGTCTATATCTTGAAAACTTTTTATCAGAGGGCTTTCATACTCGGACCATAGGTACCCTGTAGGGTTGTGTTTCATTCCATGGCATCGGGCCCCTGGGTCCATGCCTGGGGGGTGGGGCTGGAGGTTAAAAACTAGAACACTAAAAAATAGATGTACTGCTGTGTAACTTTTACAAGGAGGCATATCTTGACAACAACTTATCATAAAGCATTCATACTTCATACACTTTAGGTTCCATGACATCGGACCTCTGGGTCGGAGTCAGGGGGGCGGGGCTAGAGGTCAAAATCTAGAACTCCCCGAATTTTTTTTCTTTTTATTTCTTAATAGAAACAACTTAGAAGGATGGTTGGTCATTCATCTTTTGACTTTGTGACACTGACTTGTGTGTCATGACGGTAAGGGTCAGTTGACCTACTTTCCATGGTTCAGTGATTTTGCCTTATATCTTGACACTCAATTAGTATATTTTCTTACTTCTTTCAGATTATGAGTTAGTACGACCAGGCCTTTGACCCCAATATACTTATAGGTCACTGTGACCTAATTTCACGGTTCAGTGATTTTGCCTTATATCTTGACACTCAATTAGTATATTTTCATACTTTTTTCAGATTATGAGTATGACCAGACCTTTGACCCCAATATACTTATAGGTCACTGTGACCTAATTTCACGGTTCAGTGATTTTGCCTTATATCTCGATACTCAAATGGTTTATGAACAAACTTCTTTCAAAGTATGTTTGCGTATGACAAGACCTTTGATCCTGAAGTAGTCCTAGGTCAGTGTGACCTAATTTCACGGTTCAGTGATTTTGCCTTATATCTTGACACTCGATTAGTATATTTTCATACTTTTTTCAGATTATGAGTGAGTATGACCAGACCTTTGACCCCAATATACTTATAGGTCACTATGACCTTATTTCATGGTTCAGTGATTTTTGCCTTATATCTTGGTACTCGAATGGTTTATGAACAAACTTCTTTCAAAGTATGTTTGCGTATGACAAGACCTTTGACCCTGAAGTAGTCCTAGGTCAGTGTGACCTAATTTCACGGTTCAGTGATTTTGCCTTATATCTTGACACTCAATTAGTATATTTTCATACTTTTTTCAGATTATGAGTGAGTATGACCAGACCTTTGACCCCAATATACTTATAGGTCACTGTGACCAAATTTCACAGTTCAGTGACTTTGCCTTATATCTCGTCACTCAAGTGGTTTATGAACAAACTTCTTTCACACTATGTTTGCGTATGACAAGACCTTAGAACCTAAAGTAGTCCTAGGCCAATATGACCTAATTTCACGCTTCAGTGATTTTCCTTTATATCTCGGCACTCAATTGGTATATGAACATACTTCTTTCACGATATGTATGAGTATGACAAGACCTTTGACCGTAAAGTATTCCTGGGTCACTGTGACCTAATTTCATGGTTCAGTGATTTTGCCTTATATCTCGACACTCAGTTGGTATTTTTTCATACTTCTTTCTGATTATGAATGAGTATGACCACACCTTTAACCCAAACATACTTATAGGTCACTATGACCTAATTTCATGGTTCAGTGATTTTGCTTTATATCTCAACACTGAATGGGTATATTATCATTTTTCTTTCACATTATGAGTAAGTATCACTAGACCTTTGACCCTGCAATACTTACAGGTCAGTGTGACCTTTTTTCACTGTTCAGTGATTTTGCCTTGTGTCTTGGCACTCAGTTGGTATATGAACACACTTCTTTCACAATATGAGTGAGAACTTTAAATCTTAGGTAGTTATAGTTAACTTTCATGGTTCAGTGATTTTGCCTTATTGCATCAAGGCAAAAAGATGTATGAGCATAATGCTTTGGGTTACTGGTTGGGTTTGGCCTTATGTTTGACAAAGGTCAGAAGCAGTCGAGCACGCTGTCCTGCGACAGCTCTTATTCATTAAAGCTTTTAGAAGTCTATATCTCTTGAACATGTTGATGGATCAAGTTGATACTTTGCATGTTGGTAGATATTGGTCTGAAGTTTTATGCAGTGCCATCATGACCCACCCTGAGTGACCTTGAGGTCAAGGTCACAGACTTAGAATTTTTGTCAAAGTTTACGGTTTAAGTTTTTAGAAGTCTATATCTCTTGAACATATAGATAGATCAAGTTGATACTTTGCGTGTTGGTAGATATTGGTCTGAAGTTTTATGCTGTACCATTATGACCCACCCTGGGTGAACTTGAGGTCAAGGTCTTTGCCTTAGAAATTTTGGTTAAAGTTTTGGGTTAAAGATTTTTGAAATCTCTATGTTGATGGATCAAGTTGAAACTTTGCATGTTTGTGGATATTGGTCTGAAATTTTATGCTGTACCGTGAACCCACCTGAGCGACCTTGAGGTCAAGGTCATGGGTCATAGATTTTGATAAGTTTAGTGACAAAGCACAAGTCAGGCGAGCTACGCTGTCCTGTGACAGCTCTTATTGAAAAAAAAATCTGATTTTATTTCCGGAGTTATTGTCCTTTGTAAATTTGATCATTTTAAGTTTGTAAGCAAGATATCTCGAGAACTATTTGAGCTAATAGCTTGAAACTTTATATGCTGATAGAGGATGATGAGTAGATTACCTGATTAACCTTTGGGCATTTCAAATTTTATGTGCAGAGTTATGGCCGTTTGTAAATTTAGGCATTTTAACTTTGTTAGCAAGATGTCTTGAAAACCATTTCAGCTAATGGCTTGAAACTCACTATACTGACGGACGATGCTGAGTAGATTACCTGATTAATTTTTAAACAAATTTCATATCTTATTTCCGGAGTTATGGCCCTTTTTAGCTTACCTGAGCTGTATACTCGTGGTCCGGTGTCCGTCCGTCCGTCTTCCGTCTGTCCGTGCGTCCATTCACGTTTTCAAAGTTCTGCTCCTCTGAAACCGCTTGGACAATCAAAGCCAAATTTTATAGGAAGCCTCTATAGGAAGGGGGAACAAAAGTATCCAGGTCACGTGACCAAGATCCGCCATGCCCATATATGGTAAAAACCTTTAAAAATCTTCTCCAGGACCCAAAGGCCTAGGATCTTGAAACTTGGTATGCAGCATTAGGGACTCAAGGTCCACAATATTTATATAAATTATGACCTTTGGATGACCTTGACCTATTTTACGGCAATTACAACTTTGGTCGCCAATGCATTTGAATGGGGAAAATCGATAAAATGTAATTAGATGAGGGAAAACTCGCTGGAAGTAGGACAAAAGATTTATGTTCATGAAAAAAAATGTCCCCAGGGGGTTATCTGCCCCTGCCCGGGGCTATATACATGTATATGACCATAATCACACTGGTAAATGTAAACGAACCGGAGATTAATGCAACGACGTGGTGGTGGCAAAATTCCGCTCAGGAGTAGGCATAAAATGGCGGAAAAGGTAAACAATTTGTGTTCCTCTTTTCTTTTTGATTTCTATATAAGCTTTGTTCTGTTTTATTTGTGATGGCATAGGGCGAAAAGTACCTCGGTAACATCGCAGTTTATGGTTCTGTCATGCAAATGGTGATTTATTTAATGGTTTAGCCTGCAAATCGCGTACAGTTCTGGACATTGACTCTGTCATGGGCTTTTTTCCAATGAAATTGTCCTAATGTGAGACAAATATGCATGTCGTAGCATATTAGTTGTTGCGAAGCCGTAAAATAACATTAAAAACACGATTACCATGCCCAGTTTTTTTTCTTGGTGTCACGGGGAAAGGTTTTATTGATGATTTTTATTACACCGCACTGAGAGCATTTTTTGAAGCCTTGACACAACGCACCGATGGTGGCACTAAATCTTGAACAAGCGTCGGATTGGATTTTGCTTACAGCATAAGCTACCTTTCCAGGGGCGGGCCCAGGATTTCTGGAAGGAGGGTTCAAATTCATCAAGAGGGGTTCGTTTTCAACATTTTACCTGATTGTTCGTAAATTTCCCCATGTTATATTTCAGATGTTCCCATGCCATCTGTGCGATCGGGATTATTGTTGGCGATCGAGCCTAGAAAAGCATTTGAGAGCATACCATGGGGAGCCACAGTTTTCATGCTCGTCATGTCCAAGGATTTTCCGACATAAAGCTTCCTTAGAGCAGCATTCTTTCAGCAAGCACAACCCGGGGTTCCAAAAGTTTATGTGCGATTTGTGTGGCAATTACTATCTGACAAAATGGGGACTTACCAGACACGCACGAATAAACAGTGACCCAAACAACAACAGCAAATCAGTACTATGAAAAACGTGCGGAAAATCATATACCAGGAATGGTCTCTTACAGGCACACGAACGGACTCACTTACTAAAAACAAAATGCCATGCGTGTGACAAAGAAGTATTTCATATTTAGGAACACTCAAAATGCTGTCCATTTTTAAAAAAAGAAGTGCACAAAAAAGTTCAAAGAAATAAGGTACCTTAATGAACACAAGAAAAGTAAACACACTCCAACGGAGCCATATCATTGCGAGAATTGCGACGCCAGCTTTAACTACCGCGCCTCTCTTTCAAATCATCGAAAAATATGCAGAAAGTGACAATGCTTGTCTTAACTAAGTTGTACTCGTGTACGTAGAATGTTGACGGTATCAGTCCCCTGGGAAATAGCTTCCGGTGTCCATTAGAATGCCTAAATAGTTCCAAGCCAATTTTGAATTGCTTTCAGTGGGAGCATTTCTCAGCGGACCGGCACCGTAATTGCAATGTACATGCACACAAACCATGGTATACCATTTTTAGCTCACCTGAGCCGTCAGGCTCACAAGGTGAGCTTATAGTATACCCATGCTCCGTCGTCCGTCCGTCGTCCGTCGTCCGTCCGTCGTCCACCATTTTCAAAGATCTTCTCCTCTGAAACCGCTTGGCCAATCAAAGCCAAATTTTACATGAAGCATCTATGGGAAGGGGGAACCAATGTGTATATAAATAATCCAGGTCACATGACCAAGATGGCCGCCATGCCCATATATGGTAAAAACCCTTCAAAAATCTTCTTCTCCGGAACCACTGGACCGATTTCAACCAAACTTGGCATGAAGCATTAACACGGCTAACAAACCTTTAAATGCGTAACCGCCGGTTAAGAAAGAAAATCCGATTCACGCCCTTCCGGTTCCGCATATGAAGACCAAGAAAAGGTAAACAAAACATACACTACTAGGATCGATTGATGATTATATTTTAGTACACAAATATATCGATAATCTATGAATGCTATTTTGTCACTTATTTACTATTGTAACTCAGCACCAAAGTAGCTCGCAAAATAATTTGATGGTCTTTGAGTTATTTATTCCCTTCTTCGAACCTGGTGTTCCAACAAGGCCAAAGTCGGCGAAATACAACTAAAAATTGGACAATTTGCTGGTAAATATCAAATTTTAGTGATTGTTCCACGACAAATTTACAGATATGTATTAACTAAATTGCATCTGATGTCTGTGCCAGTATTTCGTTGTGTTAGTGCCCGTCATTATCGATTTGAATGGAAGGAAAAGATGGGTACGCATTTAATCATTAAAATATGAAGGATATATTTCAAGATACGTTTGAAAACCTCAACCTGTTCAAGTTATGGTATTTATTTCCCTGTAAAGCGTTTTGAAAGACATAAAACCAAGAAAAAACAAATTAAAGTATACAGAATGCTGTAAAATCGTCTTCATGAACAGGACTATCATGCATGTGAACTATTGTATTACATGTATTTCATAGACAGTTTGTATTATTTTATATCAAACATTTTCACTGAAAATATCACAAACACACCAAATTTGAGTAAGCAACTATTAAGAAAGGACGAGAGAATGTAACAATAATCTTCAGCGTAAAACAATTAACAAAAACAAAAACTTTAATACATGTGTTCTATAATGACTATATTGCTATCATTCTAATGATTAAATTCGTAACCGAAATGTTGACACAGCTTTTAACCACATATGCATAGAATGCATTGGCCAGAGGCAACGAAACTGTCACCAGACCTCACACAATGTTAAAATCATCTGCGCACTGTATTGCTTTCCGTTAATATGTACGTAATGAGCGGAAATCTAAAAATATCCCTGCGACTGACCCACATTTTCGTCGTGTACAATGCAATCCCAACATGTGTTTTGGGGTAGGGAATAAAAATCATGATTATAAAGAAAAATTTCTGGAAATCCTTTGGGGTCCAAATATAGCAATGTCTAACTAATAAAATAGCATTGAGAGAATTATAATATTTGTCTTCGAATCGAAATATTTTACTCGGAAACACGAGCTGCAAAAGTTTGTTTACCTTTTGTTGGTCATCTGATGCGAAACCGGAAGGACATGAATCGGATTTCTTTTCTTAACCGCGGTTACGCATTTAAAGGTTTGTTAGCCGTGATTAATGGCTCAAGCACTACAATGTGTATATAAATCATGACCCTATGATGACCTTGACCTATTTTACGGCAAGGTCAACATAGGTCGCGAATGCATTTGAATGGGAAAAATTGTTAAATTGTCATTTAAAGGAAAAATCTTGCAGAAAATGAGCAGTAGGACTGAATATTAATGATTCTGAAAAAAATTGGGCACCATGGGCTCATCCGCCCCCACCCCGGGGCAATATACATGTATATCTCCATAATATTCAAACATCTTCTCCTCTGAAACCGCTTGGCCAATCAAAGCGAAATTTTATGTGAAGCATCAATAGGAAGGGGTAACAAACATGTATATAAAAAATCCAGGTCACATGACCAAGATGGCCGCCATGCCCATATATGGTAAAAACCGTTCAAAAATCTTCTTCTCCAGAACCGGTTGACCGATTTCAACGAAACTTGGCACGAAGCATTGATGGCTCAAGCACTACAATGTGTATATAAATCATGACCCTGTGATGACCTTGACCTATTTTACGGGAAGGTCAACATAGGTCACCAATGCATTTGAATGGGGAAAACTTTTAAAATGTCATTTAAAGTGAAAGTCTTGCAGGAAATGGGCAGTAGGACTGGATATTAATGATTCTGAAAAAAATTTGACCCCAGGGGCTCATGTGCCCCCACCCCGGGGCAATATACATGTATATTTCCATAATATTCAAACGTCTTCTCCTCTGAAACCGCTTGGCCAAACAAAGCCAAATTTTAAGTGAAGCATCTATAGAATGGGGGAATCAATGTGTATATAAATAATCTAGGTCACATGACCAAGATGGCCGCCATGCCCATATATGGTAAAAACCCATCAAAAACCATCTTCTCTGAAACCAATAGACTGATTTCAAGGAAACTTGGCGTGAGGCATCGATGGCTAAAGTACTCCAATGTATATATAAATCATGACCCTGTGATGACCTTGACCAAGTTTATGGCAAGGTCAACATGGGTTGCCTGTGCATCTGAATTGGGAAAACTGTTAAAATGTCATTTGAAGGAAAAAGCCAACAGGAAATTGGCAAATGGACAGAATATTGAAGATTCTGAAAAAAGAAAATGGCCCAAGGGCTTATCTGCCCCTGCACTGGAGTTAAATACCATAATATTCAAACATGTTTATTGGTATATGCAGCTGATCTCAGGTGAGCGTTTACAGGACCATTGGTCCTCTGGTTAAACCTGTTGCCATGGAAACCAGAGTTCTGATCCTACCTGGCCCAAAACCAAATGCAACCTTTCTCCTTCCTCAATGATGCTTTAGATCAAATTTGATCACGATTGGGCTTGTTGTCTTAGAGATATTCAAGTTTGAAAATGTGAATGGACGGACGGACGCACGCACGCACGGACGCTGGCTCGACCACAATAATAGAAGCTCCCCATGAGCCTTCGGCTCAGGTGAGCTTAAAATGCATGGACATTTTCATTCATGAATGGTTCCTGCCCTGTATTTGAACTTAACATGGACACTATCCAACTGACATCATAATTTACCTCACCACCAGGGAAGTTTAAAAATGGTATACCATGGTTTGTGTGCATGTACATTGCAATTACGGTGCCGGTCCCCTGAGAAATGCTCTCACTGAAAGCAATTCAAAATTGGCTTGGAACTATTTAGGCATTCTAATGGACACTGGTAGTTATTTCCCAGGAGACTGATACCGTCAACACTCTACGTACACGAGTACAACTTAGTTAAGACAAACATTGTCACTTTCAGCATATTTTTCGATAATTTGAAAGAGAGGCGCGGTAGTTAAAGCTGGCGTCGCAATTCTCGCAATGATATGGCTCCGTTGGAGTGTGTTTACTTTTCTTGTGTTCATTAAGGTACCTTCTTTCTTTGAACTTTTTGTGCAAATATTGCACACAAAATGCTGCTTCTTTTTTAAGATGGACAGCATTTTGAGTGTTCCTTTATATGAAATACTTCTTTGTCACACGCATGGCATTTTGTTTTTGGTAAGTGAATCCGTTCGTGTGCCTGTAAGAGATCATTCCTGGTATATGATTTTCCGCACGTTTTGCATAGTACTGATTTGCTGTTGTTGTTTCGGTCACTGAGTATTCGTGCGTGCCTGGTAAGTCCCCATTTTGTCAGATAGGTTTTGCCACACAAATCGCACATAAAAGTTTGGAACTCCGGGTTGTGCTTGCTGAAGGAATGCTGCTCTAAGGAAGCTTTATGTCGGAAAATCCTTGGACATAACGGGCATGAAAACTGTGGCTCCCCATGGTATGCTCTCAAATGCTTTTCTTGGCTCGATCGCCAACAATAATCCCGATCGCACAGATGGCATGGGAACATCTGAAATATAACATGGGGATATTTACGAACAATCAGGTAAAATGTTGAAAACGAACCCCCTCTTGATGAATTTGAACCCCCCTTCCAGAAATCCTGGGTCCGCCCCTGGAAATGTAGCTTATGCTGTAAGCAAAATCCAATCCGACGCTTGTTCAAGATTTAGTGCCACCATCGGTGCGTTGTGTCAAGGCTTCAAAACATTCTCTCAGTGCGATGTAATAAAAAATCATCAATAAAACCTTTCCCGTGACACCAAGAAAAAACCTGGGCATGGTAATCGTGTTTTTTATGTTATTTTACGGCTTCGCAACAATTAATATGCTACGACATGCATATTTGTCTCAAATTAGGACAATTTCATTGGAAAAAGCCCATGACATAGTCAATGTCCAGAACTGTGCGCGATTTGCAGGCTGAACCATTAAATAAATCACCATTTGCATGACAGAACCATAAACTGCGATGTTACCGAGGTACTTTTCGCCCTATATCATCACAAATAAAACAGAACAAAGCTTATATAGAAATCAAAAAGAAAAGAGGAACACAAATTGTTTACCTTTTCCGCCATTTTATGCCTACTCCTGTGCGGAATTTTGCCACCACCACGTCGTTGCATTAACCTCCGGTTCGTTTACATTTACCAGTGTGATAATATTCATCAAACGTCTTCTCTGAAACCGCTTGGCCAATCAAATTATGGTTGAATTTGACCAGACCTTTGACCTCGTAGTAGTTACAGGTCACTGTGACCTAATTTAATGGTTCAGTGATTTTTTCTTATATCTTGGCTCTTAAGTTAATATACGAACATGCTTCTGTCAGATTATGGTTGATTTGACCAGACCTTTGACCCTACACTAGTTATAGGTCACTGTGACCTAATTTCATGGTTCAGTGATTTTGCCTTATATCTTGACACTTAGTTAATAAAAGAGCATGCTTTTATAAGATAATGAGTAAGTTTGATCTCAAAAGTAATTGACAATCACTGTGACCTAATTTCATCGTTCATTAGTTTTTCCTTATATTATCAATGCCATGAGAGTGATAGTTTTTGTTCATCAAGGGGTTCTGATATGACTTATAGTTTTACTTTGCTGGATGAAACAAAGTCTCTCATTCCTGTTCACCGGCATGGAACCAGCTATTTAATGTACTGTGTTTCTGTCTGTGGGCAGTTATCATGGCTTGTTAATCGTCAGCTGTATTAGGTTGTGCAAAACTGGTAAGTATTTTGGTACCGGAAATGGTGGCATGGACCCAGTATGTTATAGCAGTTCGACTATTTATATTTTTACATCTGCATAGACAGACTTAAAACCAGGTCTATACTGCATGTGTAAGATGAACTTGATTAAAGTGATAAGCTTGTTTATTCTTTATGTGACAGTACTTAATGTATGTGTTGAATAAAGTATTATTTCTTGTATCTTTGTTAACAGTCTTATTTTACACCACATTTGAATGGTATAAAATGCTTTTGTAGAAAGAAAGGCAAGACTCAAGACTCAAGAAATTCAAATTCTAGACCTTGTCCAAACTAAGTTGCCCTCAACACTCAAGGACAGCTACCTCCCCAGTTAGAAATGGGATTTTATCGAAATTCAAGATATTATAATGAATGTACTTGTTACTGCCAAGAATGATGAAGATCCTATCCAGTAATGAAGGCACCAGAGTGTTAAAACACTTTATATAATTTTTCAGACACTCAATGCCAGCAAAATCCAGTCCTTGGCCATTCTGGTCCAAATGGAAACTAATCAGAGATACTATGATTGCCATTGATTATCTTTTTTTTTCCAAACAATGACAGCTAACAACAAACCGTGCAGGGTACTGGTAGAAATTCTAAATTATCCATGTATTAGGATTGTGCTTGTTACTGCCAAGAATGAAGAAGATCAAATGAAGGGGCTAGAGAGTTAACAACACTAAATATTGATTAATCAAACAAGGGTAGCTACCTCCCCAATCACTTTAGCATCTGGTTGAAATTAGAACTAATCCAAGACATTATGGTTGTCCTTGTTACTCTGAAATGAAGGATGAAACGATAACTTAAAAACACTATCATTTTTTAAACATTCAAGGACGACTAACTCTGCAATCATTAATGGCCGAATTTCAAACTTGTACGTTATTTTACTGTTTAGATATTTAACCTGCAAGTATGAAAATATTTAACCTGAAAGTTAGAAAAAGATTCTATACAAAATAACAAGAAATGAGTCAACAACACTTTCGCCATTATAAGAATATGAGAAATTTTCAAACGAACAAGGGCAGGTAACTCGGTATGTGATCAGATTTGGCAGACCATTAATAACAAGCGTATTATATTGAGCATTTGGATTGGAAAGCAAGCTGTGATAGCTTATATCCTCTCTCCAAGATATGTAGATATGGTTGCTATCGTTACCTGCAAGAATGAAGAATATAGGGAGTCACACATGCTTGTAACAGGGGAAACACCGACGTATCTTAATATTCATAGCATAGCTGGAAGAGGCTTTTTCTCCTTGTGGGTGGTTGAAGCCCTGGCACGTCCAACGCATTGACATACTATATGCATAATGCCATCAGTAGGATAAAGCAAGCCATCAAGTAGTAATGGGAGTAAAGAACACAAATGAGATTCAAAATATACTAAAGACTAAATGGTTATCTTTAAACGCTGTCTGTCATACTATATTAATACGGTATCCATAGTTCTCAGCTGGCTTTGCACATAGAAAGAATCAGACGGTGATAAACGAACATTGTAAACTGGTACATGCTTGGAACGCGTTAAAGAAGCATCAGGCTAATGCCGTCAAAAATATACAAACGGGTATTATAAGAATCTTACATGAGTGTAAGGTATGGATAGACAAATCTGTCCCGAGGGTCACATTTTGGCATCACGAGGCTCGCCGAGTGATGCCAAATTGTGACCCGAGGGACAGATTTGTCTATCCATACCTTACACGAATGATGGATTCTTTTTCTTGCACGATTTAATGCGGCGAAGCTTGATTTTTATGTTATTTACCTAGAAAAATGCTACAATCGCGGCGTCCGCCATTTTGAATTAAAACGTTTTGACGTCATTGTGACGTAAGCGCTTAGCGACGAAATTACGTGACGTCCTATACAACCAATGTTAAAAAAGAACACTTGAACGCAGGGTAGACCGGGGTGAGATAACGAGGGTGAGATAAGAATTTCTCACATGGGGTAAAACGTAGGATTTTTCTATCTGGTGTGCAAGAAATACTTTTATTATTGTAGTGCAGAAAATTTTCTTACAAACGCATTTTCTCTGGTCATACGTAGCTCATACTCCTAGAAACATAGCTCATACGCCGAGGTGCTACGTGTTTTATGTCTGCAATTAGAAATACGTAGCACGTACGTGGCAGCTCCGATACGCAGTACATACGTCACGCATACGTCGTACATACGTGTCAGGTACGCCGTAGATACGTAGCTCAAGCTCTTGATACGCCACTCGTACGTAGCGGTTAACATGCCACGTAACCATGGCGTATACACATGACGTACCTTTCGTATCTGTGACGTGTGCGTGGCGTAAAACTTGCAGTTACCGCGTATCCTCGATTCTCCTTTCGTATATAATGCATTTCAGTGGCGTACGTGTGACGTTACTCGAGTTTCAACGGCATATGTGTGCTACGTACATGATTCGTACGTTTCGCTGCTGTGGCGTATTAAGACTATTTGTGGCTTTCTAAGAGTATCTAATACACCTCTTTATATTAACATGTAAATGTGTTTGCTTTGATATCATTACTACCAAAGTCATGGACTTGGAAGACCTGAAGGCGTTGAAATAGCCGTGGCTGATTTAGCATGGACATTGTGTTTAACATGTAAAAAATTTGTTTGTTTGTTTGTTTGAATTGATGCTTAACGTCCCAGTCAACAGCTAATGGCCAATCAAAAAGTGATTCGAATATAACCAACAAGGCTTATATGTATGGATAGTTTGACAGGAACCACTTTTCCTGGGCAGGCTCAGACCTGAGCGGTCAACCAGTAATCAGAGCAAAGAAGCTTCCCAGTGAACCATACGTTTTGGTGACGGCGACGTCTTTTATAAGTAGATCTATTGGTTTTCGAGACGTTTTAATAACGTTTTACAAACGTTTTTAATCAATGCAGACGTCTACCGCACATCATTAAAACGTGTTTGTACCAACACCATATAAACACTTTGCGGAGACGTTGACTCAAAAATGCTGTTGTTTGTTTAAATATTATTTCTTGGTAATTAGTAATGTGAAAAAATACATTTGCGTTGTTAGATTGTCACATATATTCAGAATAAGTTATACTATCGTCTAGAACGTTTTGTAAACGCACTGAATTGATTGATTGATTGATATTTATTCGGTAAAATCAACACATACATACATATATAGAAACATAAAAAGTATAAAGCACATTGTCTATCACAGTTAATTGTTATGAATAAATTAATCTCAAATATGTCTTTTGAAAGACACTATTTATAAATCAATCTAAAATGTATAAATAAACATTTTTGAAAAACACTTTTTATAAATTAATTTAAAAAATATAAATATACATTTTTGAAAGTCGTCACTGTATAAAAATAGTTCTGGGAGAAAATACGTTGCTAAAAATAACAAGTTAAAGAGGCGAGTAATAAAAAAATATCACAGCATAATCATGTCTCACACTCCCGGACCAAAGGAGTGTAGCAAAGCGTCACGTCAAGCTTCTTCGCCTACACCCACCGTCTCTGGAAGTGACCAAGCCTGGTGCCGCCAGCAGAACGGTGCCCAAGTGTATGAGACATGAAAAAAAAAAAAATACATAAAATATATTGTTATGTATGCGTGTTGAAATAACCCAGGATAGCCCATGAAAGCCCAAAGGCTTATTTCCAATGGGGTCCTGATGGTTAGATCCAAGACTACCAGACAACAAGCGCAAAAATGAATCCTAAGTTTATATTCCAAGTTCTGAAAAGCCAATTAATAGTATATGAAATGATCTGTTTCCATAAGTTTCAGTTGGGTTCTAAGGTATTGTTTTGCAGCACTTTTGAATCCATTGGAACTACGCTTTTGTTTGACATCTAAGGGTAGAGAATTCCAATCTTTAATCGCATTATAATAGAAAGTTGTTGCTGCTGCACCACATACTGAAGGTAATACAAAATTTTCAATGCTATTCCTAGTGAAATGATGATGAACCTCCGAGGTTTTGATAAAATGTTCAGACATGTATGACGGCCCAGTTTCATTGTAAATTTTGTGTACATGACTCAATCGTAATTGTTTAACCCTGAAATCGATATTTAACATTTTCAGACTCAAGTTCCGAGAAGCCAATGTGTGATCGAGGGCCAAGATTTTTTATGAACCGCACTGTTTTGTTTTGACAAATCTGAAGTTTTTTCTTGAGTTGTTTATTCAAACCGGAGTACCAAGATGAGCATGCATAATCCAAGTGACATTGAATAAGTGCCGAGCATATTGATTTCCTAAGTTTCTCTTCCAAAAAGCTGCATTGCCTGTAAAATTTATAGACTTCTGGCTGAAAAAGGTCCTGCTCCCCCCTCCTAGGGAATTTTGCAGACATAGTCTATCTTAAAGAGCAGTCTTTTCTGATTCAAATGAGAGATGTTTGCACTTTGTACGCCGGGACGTAACGGTGTAACAGCTATTTAAATATAACAACTGTTACCAGCTTATTATATTTGCAGTATTCTTTGATTGAGAATGAACAATAGGTTGTTTTACCATAATTCTACCATTTTTCTGAAAGATTCTTCAAGGAAAATATGTAGGATGCATAATTTTATCAAGTTGACATATATGGGTCTCTATCTGTATAACGTATGTAACAAAAATATGCGAATTTACATATATAAACAAATAAGGTTTTCAGTAATAGTTTCTTTGGAGTACAAATCCGCAAACATCAATGTCCAAGGTAAGAATGTCATGTTTGTGTTATTTGCATTCAGATGAGAGATGTTTGCACTTTGTACGCCGGGGCGTAACGGTGTAAAGGCCATTTAAAAATAACAACTGTTACCAGCTTATTATATTTGCAGTATTCTTTGATTGGGATTAAACATTAGGTTGTTTTACCATGATTCTACCATTTGTCTGCACGATTCTTCAAGGGCAATATGTGTGATACATAATTTTATCAAGTTGACATAGATGGTTCTCAATTTGTGTAACATATGTAACAAAAATATGCAAATTTACATTTATAAACAAATAAAGGTTTCTGTAATAGTTTCTGTGAATTACAAAGCTGCAAACACCAATATGCATGGTAAGAATGACATGCTTGTGTTATTTTCATTTGCTAGATGTGCCTCAGTTGTAACGGTGTAACGCCAAGTTGTTTATATTTAGATTTCATGTAATGTTACAGTGTTACCAATATCGCATGGGGTTAATTTGACCTACAAAATTGATCATATATACGTTATGACTTATCATAGACCACTGAACTTGGTTTCATTTTAAAGCTTCTTCGCTATAGCCGTTTCATCTTAAGGTAAGTTATGCATATTATCTTATTTGCATATTTGTGAATTTTAATTTAAACATTAAAATGACCAAAAATCATTAAAAACCCATAAATACGTCTTTCAGACCCAAGCTATCATCGTTGCACATAGTTTATACACCAGTGATACCATTTGACAATTTTACAGATGTTTTGGGTCTATTTGAAAATTATCTCATATGCATATTTATCAATATCGATATAAAAAAAACTAAGAAAAGTTTGGAAAATCACGGAAAAATAACATTTATACTTACATAATTACTAGTATCTGGCATGTCAATAGACCTAGAATGATAAAAGTTGTAGCAGCTTGATGCTTTGGGCTATGCAATTTGTCTTCTAGTCTGATAAATGAATAAACTTATTTTAAGTTTGGTGAATATGAATGCAATTTTTACAGACTGGAGAAGAATCACGGAAAATAAGAGGGTATACCTTACAAAATGGCTTGTATCTAGGTTACTAATAGCACTACTGTACTGAATCTGGTATCAAATGACTGCTATGACAATGAATTATAACACTGTAACCTGATATATAAACCTTCTTATCTGATAAAGGTCACTAATATTAGAATCAAACTTCATAAATAAGAGAAAATAAGAGAAAAATGAAGAGATAAACCAACAAAATCACTTATATCCCGGCTGCTCATTGCTTTAGAGGGCTTAATTGGTATCTGATATTTGCTTGGACAATGCACCGTTTCCCAGTGCCTCTTATATACAAATCATATCAGATTTACTTTCATGGATATTCATAAAACGTTGATAAAAAAAAGGTAAATTATAGCAAAAAATAAGGGTGTCCAGCAAAGGGACGTGTGTACCTTTGCTTTAACCTCATATGTTTTGTGGTATGTATACATGACAACATGACAATAATTCATATATTTTGTGATAACATGACAACAATTCATTATTAAAGTGACCAAATAGTAACATTTGATGCCATTTTGACTACTCGACGGACAGCTATTGATAGTGGAGATATAGTGACTTTGTTGGTATACCCCTTCACGTTTCTGCAAATTTTCTCTATTTCTGAAGTTCTTGTTGTAATTCATGAAACAAATATTCATATGATTTATTCATAACATCATATGGTTAAAGAACATTGTCTTAGCAACCGGTCGATACCAATTTCAGCTGTCTAGGTCTTCCAGTAGCCAAGATTCATCTGGTTTAATAGGGGCCCCGCCTCAATTCTTCGGCAATTATTGCCAACATCTAATTGAACCATTATATTTTATTAATGCTCATCAAATGACTTTTTATTATAGAAGGATGATCAGTAGAGCACAACCGTTAAAACGAAATACAATATCTCCTTTTTAATATAGTATCTAAAACTAGATATCATATCTAAATCTAGATATAAACACAAACTATTTGAATTTATATATAGTATCTCCTTCTAGATATATAACTCTACATCCGGTTTATCTATACTTCGTTTTACAAATTATATCTAAATTGACATATATTGTCAAAATATCTCCTTTTTAATATAGTATCTAAAACTAGATATCATATCTAAATCTAGATATAAACACAAACTATTTTAATTTAAATATAATATCTACTTCGAGATATATAGCTCTACATCCGGTTAAAATATATATTTCGTTTGACATATTATGTCTCACTTGACATATATTTTCAAAATATTTCGCCTCTTAGCAACATGTATACGTAATTTGTAGTCAGGATGCCTTGATAACTCTCCACACCACGCGGAAGTAGAGCGAGGTGACGAAGTGAAACGGATTGCTGCTTATCTAGCTGATCTACGTAATTTGTTGATCAAGATATTCTGTCTATTGGAATATGCCCGCAACTTAGTCTGCAACTAACATGGCCTAGTTCAACCTGGCGACGGACAAACATCTTACATATCATCTTGGTGGTGTTTAAACTATTCCGTGTGTTCAGGTTTTATCTGACAGGTCTGAAGACTAAGTCCCTTAGACTTAACAAAAGGTCACAAAGTCTGTAGCCTAGTCTTTGTCAGCCGTTGTCGTGGGACCTCGGCTTAAAGTCTCACCCGAAGCACCATTCCAATAACATGTTGATGTCTCGACATGGATGATAGCCTTGTTGAGCAGCATTTTTTTTTAATTTCACATCTGTGTAAAAATAGGTACCAACAAGGCACATTTTGGAAGTGTGACATTTGTGTATGTTAAATTTCGATGGCGGGGTGGAGGCGGTGAAATTAATACTAAAATTTCAAGCGTCTTCTGTTTCTGACGGTACGAATTTATATAACGTCTGTGAAGAACTGGTATGATTTTTCTTTCCAGATGTGTAGAATTGACACAAATCGGTACTAAATCGTCTAACACACGAAAACACGTTCTTGAACCACAAATTTCACATTTTGCAAAGTTCTCAGTATAAGAATTATTGGTACCAAATCCTCCAAGCCGGCGAAGAATTGGTAACGAAATTTCATTCCATTTCACACGCATGTGAGATATGCGCATGTAATAAAATTTCATGTACTATTCGTACGTATTCTTCACACTCACGAAAACCACCCATCTGAAGTGGTTTTGCCTTCGATTCCAATTCTTCAATATATAGCATTATATGTGAACATTTAGTAAAATTGATACCAGTTGTTCAAAGATGTGATGAATCCAAACCAATTTTTCTCACGTCAAAACACTGACTCGTCCCGTCCTGCATGTGAGAATAATACCAGATATTCACAGATTTTATGATTAAGTGCCGCCGATTTCACACGTGTGAAATCTGCAGTTCAACAACGCTTTGAAAACGTACATAAAAGGTGCAAAACATAAAACAAGTAGGACTATAACAGAAGCGCCGCCTCGGAGCGGTCACTAATATAAATTTACTGGGTGGTATAAGCAGTTGTATATATTTTCCATTATCTTTGTCGAACTAGAGCCACAAGATAAGCTTTCCTTCTCGGTCTGATACAAAATGCACTTTTTTGCAAGCACCGGGCGGGCTCGGGAGATTCAACATTATAATTTATAAATCCATGGTTTCCTGCAGATAGTACATTAGCGAACTCAAACGCGCACCGGGCGTATGAAAAATCTCAACACACGATTTTGGACGTAAAAAAATAATTTGTTTCTTAAACTCGTTTTAGCAGTCACACATTAGCGCGTGACTAAAGCGTTTGCCAGACGTATGAAAAAAATCTCAAAACGCTGAAAAAAAGTACGTTTTGTGTTACGTCCCAGACACACTAAAGCAGGAAGTCTCGCCCGTTGGGGCCTAGAGAAATAGATGGGCTGCTTGTGCCCAAAGCTTGTTCGCTGCTGACTGACCATCTGATTACTGGTTAACCGCTCAGGTCTGAGCTTGCTCAGGAAAAGTGGTTTCAAGTCAAAACCGTCCACACATATTAGCCTTTGAGGCTTTGTTGGCCTTGTTGGATGTCATGGCATCCTAATTTTTGTTAAAAGTCCCAAAAACGGTGGAGGCAACGCCCCGACATAACATTAGCTGCTGACTGGGATGTAAAGCATCGATTCAAACAAACAAACAAACAAACAAACAAACACTAAGCAGGCGCTATAGGCGCGCAGCAAACGTTAAACGCGCGTCTCATATACGTTTGGGGCACGTTACTGAAGCACTATGTCGTATTTTAAATCGGAACGCGCATGTAACGTACGCTGGCGTGTCTAATATGTGCGCCAGACGCGTTCAAAGTGTATTCAAAGCGCCTGTAACACACGAGTGACGGTACATTGTACACACGACCGATTCACGCCGAGCTTCGAGAAAATTTTTAAGCATGCTTAAAAAGTCTTTTGAGCCCATACGCGCGTGGAGCGCGCATCGACCTACAGTGACGTATATCAACATACACCGAGGCGTACACCAAGCTTACAAAGCGCGCAAGTAACGCGTTTCTAATGTGTCTCCATTGCGCTCCTGACGTATGTTGAATTTTACATTTTTGTCAACACACCCGGCGCGCGTTTGGCTCATATGCTAATGTGTGTCACCTATTTTCCTCGTTTCCTGTATGTTGAGACCTCATTTACTGTCCTTCCATTGAGACCGTAAAGAAATAGATGGGCTGCTTGTGCCTCCAAGCAAAGCTTCTCGCTACTGACTGACCATCTGATTACTGGTTAACCGCTCAGGTCTGAGCCTGCCCAGGAAAAGTGGTTCATGTCAATCTATCCATACATACAAGCCTTGTTGGTATAGTTGGTTGGATATACGTATTTAAAGCTTTTTAGATGTCATGATGTCCTATTTTTGGTAAAAGTCATGACCATTAGCTTTTGACTGGGACGTTAAACATCAGTTAAACAAACAAACAAACAAACATAAAATAAATAGGGAGCGTGGTGACGTAGTGGTAAAGCATCGGAATCCGAATCGAGAGGTCATGGAATCGATCACCGTGGCACTGGCAGCACCCTGTTGTCCTTGAGCAAGGCATATTAACTCCCCGGAGGACGAGGAGCCATGCAAATTCATGTAGCGTAGCTGCAACCGAGTTTGACGGCCCCTTGCCGAGTTGCATCATGGTACCGCTCTGGCCAGTGTTGATTCGAGCACCGCGCCGAGCATTTGTGAGACCCGATTCAACATCTATGGTCATACTGGGATGTTGCCTCCTTTCAATGGGACTTCTACGCAACATTGGGATGTCGTGACATGCTTACAAATACTGCTGAAGAAATATAACCACACAACAACTAAAGCTTATAACTTTTCCTAGGCAGTTTCAGACCTAAGTGGTTAACCAGTAATCGTGTGGTCGATCACTCAGTTACAAGCTCTGTCTGGCAGTCCATCTATTTCTCACGGCCCAATGGGCGGGGATGGGCAAAGTCGCATCGGCTTGCCGTCCTTATCCGTTTAATTTAGTTAAATTTGAGAGATCGCTGGTTTCCGTTGCAGTCACACTCTCAATGAACAGCTTGTTCATCGAGGTAAATGTTTGTTGCCTGGAGAAGAAGAAGAAGAAGAAGAAGATGAAGAAGAAGAATTTATTTACGTACAGAGAGGCCCCGGCGAGATCGTACGTTATGTTGTCGTGAAGAGCCATGGAGCAAAATTTTAAGATCCCTTGACTTCTGGTTTACAGAAAACGTTGACTCCTTCCCAATATGACTGAATAATTGCTGATATGGACGTTAAGTCATATAATCTAACCAGTCCAAACATTTTAGATATAATTAACACTTTTTGGAATTTCCCTAGCGCTTTGTGTCGTTATGTTCAGCAAGTAAAATAGTGTTTACTCGTGTAAATCGGGCGACGAGCATATTCAAATCCAAACTGTACATAACTTCCCTGGTGAACTTAACGATGACGCTGGATTTTTTGTTGGAAATTTGTTTCTGCACAAAATTCAAACCTTCCCGCTATGCGAAACTCGATGAGAGACTGCGCATGACGCAAAATGATCACGTGTTCAGATGAAGGAAATAATATATCTCGATCGAAATATATACATTGTAATGATATTTAGATTGACATATTATATGTCAATTTAGATATATTATAATAGGGTATATTTCGTTCGAAATATATGGTAATTAGGCATATCTCCTTCTAAATATTATATGTCCTTTTTACGGTTGTGCTCTACTGATGATAGAAAATTGCCCTTGCCATTTTCAGCACATTCAGACTTTAGCTTGCTGAAAAACATAATCATTTTGTAGGTATACCTGCTTTTTTGTTATGCATTTTCTCTAATTTCTAAGTTTTCATTAATGTTCATAAAACTGAAATTCAGATGATGTATTTAGAGGACTGAGGGCATTAGTCCATTGCCGTCGCATTTATTTGATACCACTCTCAGCATGCTAGATCTGTTAACAGTTCAGGTACAAACGATTTTTTAGTAATACCCTAATTTTTCTGCATTTTTAAGAGATTTCTAAACGTTTAAAAATAGTATTTATGGGGTCCAAAGACATGATTATCAGAACTGAATAAGATTTCTAGTTTTGTTTTACACCAAAAACTAAATTATTTATAGGGAAACGTGAAGTGTTGACACCATTTTTGAAATAGCATCATTTACATCTACTGTAGACCACGTCATTCTTTATTCATACATATATGTTACATACGTTACATTCCTCATTAAGATGTCTGATCCTAGATACTTGGTGACACCCACTCAGAACTATAGTTCTCCGTAAACATGAAAATAAGCAAATAATTAACAACATTAGATATAGCCATTAGAAACGATTATTTACACGTCTTACGTAATTAGCAATACAATATTTGGCTTATGAAACTGCGGGTAGGGTTGCTAAATAGCTCATTTAGTATAATATATACAGTATAGGAATTTTCTATCTCCTCCATTGAACATGGTAATGTAAAAAAATCACATATATTTGAAAAAAGCTAGAATGTGTAACTAAAAAAAAAACAATGTCACTCACAATGCTAATTTTGAAAGGGTTATTTTAATATATGTTACAGACATTACACTATAGGTGTCAGATTATTGCTCAAGCAACTTTAGTGTTGAGACATGTTTCATGCAGACTATATGAGATGGGTGAATGGAATAATAAAAATCTTATTTTTCTGACGCTAAAATTGCCATATCATTATTTTTAAAACATATTATGGTAACATACGTAACATACTGTAACAGACACATGCGCCAATGTACATAAAGAAACATTTCTTTTTGGAGCAAACTTGAATTGTCATTTAAGATATATGTTTGCAAAATATCTAATGGAATAGAGCATTAGACTGGCATGTACTGGCATTCCTGCTATGTACAATGCCCCTAGTAATTCATTACATTATGTTACATATGTTACATTCTGGATCAAAATCTTTGATCCAAGATACTTGGTTACAGATCCTCAGAGCCATGGTTTATGATAAAATTAGCAAGAATCTATGATATATATCCACCAGTTTCAAGTATTTCACATACTTCACATTCATTGCGATAGAATAGTTCGCATTTGAAACTGGGGGTAGGGCTACTAAATACTTCATTAAAGGCAATATATACATGATAGGAAAACAAACCTTGGTTTTTCTATCTGCCAATTGAACATGCTGATGGAAATAAATCTCATATCTTCGGAAAAATGCATAGTGCAACAGTATAAATAAATGATATCACTCAAAAGTGGTATTTTCAAAGGGTATCTTAAATTACGTTACGTATGTTACAGTAAGTGTGGGTCAAATTTTTGTTCAAACGATTTTAATATGTAGTATAGACATACAGCAAGCAGACAGTATGAAAAAGTTGAGCAAAATAATAAACTATTGTCATTTTTCTGTAGCTGAAAACACCATATCACAATTTCTTAATTTTGTTTAGGTAACGTATGTAACAGGCTGTTACAGGATAACGCCCCAACGCTCAGGGTGCAAACATCTCTTATTCTACTCAGCTTGAATTGTTCTTTAAGATAGGGTATGTCTGCAAAATTCCCTAGGAGGGGGGAGCAATCGACCCTCTGGCTAGCAGCCTATTAAGCCTACCATTTACCTTTTGAACAATACTATTCACAATTGCCTCCCCTGATAATTGATCATCCAAGTTAAGTCCGAGATATTTCACTGAGCGTTGAGCTTTAATCGTATGACCATTGCATTCAATCGAAAAATCACTAACCTTTCTTAGCTTTCTCTTTGATCCAAATAGTATACATTCTGTTTTTCCCATATGTAAAGAGAGTTTATTATCAATTAACCATTTACTGCACATCTCAAGTTCAAAACCAAGTTTTTCAGATATGACTTTAGGGTCCTTATGAGAATACAAAATAGCACTGTCATCAGCATATAACAAAAGTTTACTGTCATGACTTATACTGAGTTCCATATCGTTAATGTAACAAAGAAAGAGAAGAGGGCCCAATATACTTCCTTGAGGAACACCACAAGTTACAAGTGAAGGATCAGACACAGTGTCATTCACCTGAACAATCTGATTTCGATGAGACAAATAAGACCTAAACCAATCTACAGATTTGATACCCATAGCTTTTAACTTTTTGCACAATATATCATAGTCGACAGTATCGAAAGCTTTTTGAAGGTCCAACATGAGCATCCCAGTGTATAAACCCTTTGATGTTTGTGATTTTATATAGTCCGTCAAATAAGTCAAACATGAATCCGTGGAGAAATTACTACGAAAACCAGACTGGAAGTCGAACATAAGTTTTTTCTTGATAAGATAATCTTCCAATTGTGTATAAACAGCTCTTTCCAAGATCTTAGATATTACCGACAACACACTTACTGGTCTATAGTTTCCGACCTCACACCTTTTGTTTTTCTTAAATAAGGGAACGACTCTTGCATTTTTCAAATCATTTGGAACCAAATTCTGAAAGATTTATAATATGCAAAATAGGTTTTGTGAGCACTGAAGCCGCATCCTTTACGAATCTAGCAGGAATATTATCTGTTCCCGTGCTTTTAGAAGGGTTTAATTTGCACAACTCCTTATAAATGAAATCTTCACTTACTGGGGCCAAAATGAATTCATCAGGTTCAACATTTTTGCCAGCATAGAATTCCTGAAATCTTGAAGAATCTGAGTTAAATAAATTGAAGCTAGGAGGTTATTTATCGACCAAGTTGGAAGCAACAGTTGTGAAGAAGTTATTGAAACAATTTGCCACTTTTTTGGGGTCAAAGCAAGTTTCACCTTCAATTTCCAATACGACACTGCTATTTTCTTTCTTTTTACTGCTATATCCTAGTTTTTTTCAACTGATTCCAAAGTTTTTTCGAATTTCCGACATTTTCCTCAATTTTATTTGCCAAGTAATCTCTTTTTGAAATCCTAGTTTCTCTCTGCACCATATTCCTAAGTTTACAATATTCCTTATACAAATCAGGGTCTTCGCTTTTTCTAAATTTATTCAAAGTTTCATCCCGATGTCTAATGTTTTGTAATATATCCGAGTTCATCCAAGGTTCAGTCCTTTGTTTTAACCTTACCTCCTTCAAAGGGGCCACAATATCTAAAACCGAATGAAAAATATCTTTGAAGCTATCCCAGGCCATTTCAACATCCAAACATGATAAAACACTTTCCCAGTTCTTATTTGATAATTTAGAATTAAAATCGTCCTTGCTATAGTGCTTCATTGACCTTAGTTTAACAAAATTGTGTTTACTAATTTGCCCTTTTACAACTTTTCTTGTCATGTAAGTCAAAAAGTGGTCGCTTAATCCAATGCTAATAGTTCCGGACTGGCATATTTTTTCGCAACAATTACTAAGAATCTGGTCTATGAGAGACGAAGAGCTGCTGGTGACCCTTGTTGCTGCAGTAATTAACTGTTTTAAATTAAACATTCTCAAAACGTCAAGATACTTTTTACAAAAACTTGTGTACTGTTGAAAAAAACATATGAAAACGTAGCTATCAGGTTGTCAGATTCGAAGAAGGAAAGAAAACGCGAACGTTCATTTCACTCTAACTAGGTACGTCCATTAGAAACTGAATATATGACTGGACTTTATTTATGTGAGCAAAACAAGTCAGTCGTTGCTAAATAGAATAGGCGTGTGTCTATCGTCTGGAAAACGTCTCCAACGCGCCAACATATTGCCTGGAGGCACAAGCAGTACATCCATTTCTTTAGGCCCCAATGGACGGGGGCAATATTCCCATCCGACCACCCCTAAAAAGGACTTAAACAGAAAGACTGCTCAGTTACAAGTAGATTTAAAACGTGCTTGGATGCTTGTTTGTGGTAAACCATGCATTTCTCACATGGGTACATGTATGGCATGTGTAACCCTGCGTCTTGCCCACCTTACCCTGTATATAAAAAGATACACCATAAAAGATCATAAAAAGACAAATAGAATCCATCATGGGTGGTCAGTGGAGATAGGAAAATCTCAACCCGAGGGTCCATCCGTTCCAGTGGGAAACGAGGCTCGCCGAGTTTCCCACTGGAACGATGGACCCGAGGGTTGAGATTTTCCTTTCCCCACTGAGCACCACTGATGGATTCTTTTTCTTACATACCCCGATCAGGTCTAAATTCATTTTACATTTTACCGGTAAAGTAACCTGGTACCGTGCTTTAACTCTGATGACTTAGTGTTTATTACGGATATGACGTCAAATGTAAATAAATCGAAGAGATGCAGTTTTGATTTGTTTTTCGTTGAAAACGAGCGTGAATCAGGATTATACACAATGAATTCACACCAATGTAGTCTAGTTTTGTTGAACATTATTGCTGCAAGCAGCTGCTTTGGGCTAGAAACGATCGAATTTAGTCGCGTGCTTTTCTTATCTTGTATGAGCAACCAAGCCAGTACTGTAAGATCGATTTATCTACCACCACTAAAATACCGGAATTTTTCTATCTTTATGATAGAGATATGTAAGAAAACAACATACATGTCATACATTTGTTTTCGAGAACATAATACCTACCAGCCTACCTCTGGTCCTCAGTTTTTACAGAGGAGACATATATGGTCGCAACATAAGGACATCCAGATCTTGTCATATTTATCTGATACCATAATGACAACGACTGCTTTATTCGTGGTAATGATCTGTTTTACAAAAAAAAAAAAACAACAAAAAAACAAAAACAGACATGACAAAAATTAAGAAATATATCAGCTCTAGCAGTGAATTGTTGAGTAATAATTCACTGTTTGGAGATCAGTTGTAAAGCAGATCAAATCACGAGCGCGTAGCGCGAGTGATTTATCTGCTTACAACTGACCGACAAACAGTGAATTATTACTCAACAATTCATGCACTAGAGCTGATCTATTTCCATTCTTACACACAATCATGGACGAAAATACACATGAAGCATTCCGTTGCTACCATTTCGACGCCATTGCATTAAAGAAGTCCCGCCAAAAAATAGACTGTTTCACTAACTTCTACATGTATTTGTCACGTCTTTTGAGCAAAAATGACGTTACGCCCGTCTGTCGCCGTAAATGACGTCACATTTACATTTGAAATTGACGTCATAGCTCCCGCGCTTACAAAGTGTGAAATTGTTGTGCAACATAACACGTTTTCGAATCATTGGCTATATAGACGCGGTGTGTTAATTAGAATGAAATATAAACGATATCGCCATATGCATTAAAATGAATGCACGCCCATTGACTAGAGTAAGTAAAATTAAAGACAAATAGAATCCATCATGGGTGGTCAGTGGAGATAGGAAAATCTCAACCCTCGGGTCCATCCGTTACAGTGGGAAACGAGGCTCGCCGAGTTTCCCACTGGAACGATGGACCCTAGGGTTGAGATTTTCCTTTCTCCACTGAACACCACTGATGGATTCTTTTTCTTATATACCCCGATCAGGCCTAAATTCATTTTACCGGTAAAGTAACCTGGTACCGTGCTTTAACTCTGATGACGTAGTGTTTATTACGGATATGACGTCAAATGTAAATAAATCGTTGTCAAAGTCAAAAGAGATGCAGTTTTGATTTGTTTTTCGTTGAAAATGAGCGTGAATCAATATTATACACAATGAATTCACACCAATTTAGTTTTACCAGTGTAAGATCGATTTATCTACCACCACTAAAATACCGGAATTTTTCTATCTTTATGATAGAGGTATGTAAGAAAAATCGATCTTACACTGGTGGCTTGGTTGCTTATACAAGATAAGAAAAGCACGCGACTAAATTCGATCGTTTCTAGCCCAAAGCAGCTGCTTGCAGCAACAATGTTCAACAAAACTAGACTAAATTGGTGTGAATTCATTGGGTATACTTTGGGTATTTGTTTTTCGTTGAAAACGAGCGTGAATCAAGATTATACACAATGAATTCACACCAATTTAGTTTTACCGGTGTAAGATCGATTTATCTACCACCACTAAAATACCGGAATTTTTCTCTCTTTATGATTGAGGTATGTAAGAAAAATCGACCTTACACTGGTGGCTTGGTTGCTTATACAAGATAAGAAAAGCACGCGTTTCTAGCCCAAAGCAGCTGCTTGCAGCAACAATGTTCAACAAAACTAGACTGAATTGGTGTGAATTCATTGGGTATACTCTTGATTCACGCTCGTTTTCAACGAAAAACAAATCAAAACTGCATCTCTTTTGACTTTGACTTAAGGATTGAAAATCAGATTTTTAGCTTTCACTGGATGATGAAAAACATTAGGCTGTTTTAATGTCTGTGAAGCCCGAAGGGCTTCTCGGAGACATTAAAACAGCTAATGTTTTTCATCATCCAGTGAAAGCTAAAATCTGAATTTCAATACTTATATTTACATTTTATATTATCAGTCAAGTATCAGATTTTTAATTGCGCATATCACCGTTCATTTTCATGTTATTTGACATTAAATCCGACTTAACGTAATTTTGGAACAGCCAAAACGTCAAATTTTCGCGCCTAACGTCATGGCGATACGCGGCCAACGTCACGTCAACAAGAGTAAACAAACAACGTCACTGGATGAGTTTTGACGTCAGCCCGCCCATAGGTGTGGCCTCTAGACCACGTGACTTAATGTTTTTCATTGGGAAATGAAGAACATCAAGAAAGATACTTTCATCTAGGGCGATTGCAATAAAAATGTAAATATAACGATTTATTTACATTTGACGTCATATCCGTAATGAACACTACGTCATCAGAGTTAAAGCACGGTACCAGGTTACTTTACCGGTAAAATGAATTTAGGCCTAATCGGGGTATGTAAGAAAAAGAATCCATCAGTGGTGTTCAGTGGAGAAAGGAAAATCTCAACACTCGGGTCCATCGTTCCAGTGGGAAACTCGGCGAGCCTCGTTTCCCACTGGAACGGATGGACCCTCGGGTTGAGATTTTCCTATCTCCACTGACCACCCATGATGGATTCTATTTATCTACCACCACTAAAATACCGGAATTTTTCTATCTTTATGATAGAGGTATGTAAGAAAAGTCAACTCGTGACACAATGGGTTATTCTGGTACCAAAATATGATTAGAGAGGCTTATTCGGCTAAAATTGCCGAGATTTTCCTATCATTTTAACCAATTTTGATGAGATTTTGGGAAAAAAAAGCAAATCTCTCACATACTCCTCAGAAAATTATGATAAATTACTTGTATATCGATGTGCACAGTGCATTATGGCAATGCTAATGTTAATCCTTAATATGTAAGCATTCTGATCTGTAAAGAGGAGCTAACAGCAAAACTGGCAAAAGTAATTATGAACATGCATACGCAGAATATGTATGAAGAACTATTATCGTATCCATCAAACCAGTAGGATCTATTACGTAGCAGAAACGCTACTGGTGTGTAGGTCTACACGCGGGTTTTAAATATCATAGGACACATTTTGGGACATAATAGACGCGCGCGGCAAACCGAAGGGGATTGAAGTTATGAGACCCTGGGTATTAGCTGTCAGTTTAAACAGAAAAAATCGAAAACAAAAACAAAACTGAACTTTTTGTCTTTAAAAGTGTGCACTTGTAACGTATACACAACAAAAACTTGCACGTGCAATAGAGAGATTTTTAGCTGTAAAAAATGAAATCATTTTAACACTTTTCTCACATCATAGATTATGGGTAGAAATTAGAACAACATCGCTTCTAACGAGTACCCACAATTTGTTTTGGATCAAAAATAAGGAAAATTGTATTCCCCTGTAAACCGTTCTGATTTTACTACATAGTAGTGGAGTTTAAGGAGCACACACGCAGGCAGGCAGGCAGACACACACACATAGACACGTGTACACAATATTGTTGTATTAATTTATTAATTTCACTATTTTCTGATCCCTCGCCTAGCACAAACAAAATAAAATAAAAATGAAATGAAACGAAATAAATAAAAAGAAAATAAATAAATTCAAGCCACGTCGGCGATGCGCGAACTACAACTCGTGGTGTTCCAACCTTGAGTCAGTGAACAATCGATACCGGATTTTATAATAAAACTGTCAGTGCCATGGATATGAATATTCATAAAGAGGCCTTACTTATTGTACCGCTCTCACTCCTTACAGCCCCGCTTACACATTCACGATTTCACTACGATTCACCACGATTCACCCAGATTTCTCATGGTCAGAAAAATCGGGCTGGATCGGGATGGATCGTGGCGAAAAGTGGAAATATTCAGTGTCACTACGATTCCAGTAAGAATGTTCACGATATTAGTAAGGTGTCTGTAAGGTATCGCTACGAATCAATGGCGATTCATGACGGCAATGCTACGGTTAATGAGGAGTAACCACGGTGATACAACGAATGCTCACGGTGCTTGTACGGTTCGATACGGTGTAAGTACGATTCACGGCGGTAGCCGTCGTGGCCAATCGTGGAGCTCCGTAGCGAAACCGTGGATGATTCGTAGGACAACCGTACACAATTCGTGGTGAATCGTGAGAGTTCGTGCTGTCGAAGATTCCACGGTTTTGCTACGGAGCTCCACGGTTGGCTACGATCTCTCACGAATAGCCGCAAATATACATGTAGCTACGGTGTCAGTACGAATAAGCACGATTCCGCTACGGTTGCGCTACGAATCAGGCCACGCCCATTAACCACCACGATTCGCCACGATACGCCACGAATGCTTTAAATAGTTTAAAACTTCCGTAGCGCTACCGTGGAGTTTCCCGAATCATCATGATTCATCAAGATTCACCACGATTCAGAACGGTTCTACTACGAATCACCACGGTACACCACGGTACACGACGATTTTACCGTAGCAGCACCGTTGCCAAAAATCGTGAATGTGTAAACAGACTCCTTATGATTTAATGTTAGCGTATTCATAAACACTCAAATGATTTCTTACTGAGTATTTAATATTTAAATGAACTGACATCGGAAGGGAACCCCTATAACCAATGAATGAATGAGCATAGCTTGACGGTACAAGCTGTATCTAGCGGCCATAGGGCTCTTCAAAACTCGGGAATTGTTTATTTCTTTTTCTATTATTGACATTTTTTCTTTGTGAAAATATTTCCATATGTAGATATATCCTATTTCAGAATAAAATTTGTTTCTAAGCTAGATCTAGATCTAAAAATAAATAAATAATAAATAAATGAATAAATAAATAAATTGAAGGTTCATACAAATGCAGACAACGAAAAACAGCCACATTGTGGTTCTTTCCGGTTCCGATTTAGGCGAACAGCGAACGGGTCGTTTGAGCCGCGAACCGTTTCGCACTTGATTCGTTCCAGCTCTATGAGTCGTTTGGATCCGAGTCAGAAACACAACGGGTCGTTTCGGTACCAAAAGTCGTTTCGGCTTTTAGTAAGATATACCATTTAGTGATCTTAAGTAAGACACACCAAACACATGTATGGACCTAGGAAGCAAACAACCTACCTACATACCTACCCCTCTCCCTCCTACCTACCTTACTACCTCCCTCCCTCATACCTCCCTCCCTCCATACCTACCTACCTACCTCCATCCCTCTCTTGTACCTACCTAAATGCACCTACCTACCTACCTACCTACCTCCCTCCTACCTATCCCCTACCTCCCTCTCTACCTACCTCCCTCTCTCCTATCTATCTACATTCTACCTCTCTCCCTACCTACCTACATAGCTCCCACCCTCCTACCTCCTTGGGATAATGACAATGACCGTAGTTGCCTCAACCGTGTAGTTCCTAGACCAAGACTCGGGACGGGTCTTCTCGGAGGGGGAAGTAGCGTAACGGTATGCTATAAATAGATATGCAAATTTCTACGTTAATTTAAACTTTTTGGGCAATTATATGTTTAACTGGAAGGTCTTTGTTACTACTTACTACAAAAGCATAACAAAATAATATGATTGCCATTGAAATAACACAGCTTGAAGTAACTTACAAAATCCGTAATCAGTTCGACATTGGTTTAAAAGAAACCAGTGCTAAGTTGTCATGGAAGAGGAGCGAGGTCACGAAGTGTATTGGAGTGCAAGTTAGCCTGCTGATCTAGGAAAATCAATGTCAAAGTTGCTAGTCGTCAATCCGGTTTTCACAAAATTGCAATATTGTTTGGTTTGAGTTTACAATTGTCAATGTAGACTCTTGCCTTAAAAGCATAGACTCTGAAGACAAGTTTACTCATGACAACTGATCATTGCACAAAACGAGATGTTGAGGCATGCCATCCCGCTTGGCTCGCACCAGATGGCAATACCAGGCTGCAAGGCACCACAACCAACTGACAATTCTTTAATCACGCTATAGGACCCTGACCTTATGGGACGATTTTTTCGAGCAAAAATGGCGGACAATCTAAAGATGTTTGGATTACCTGTCCCGAACGAAGGTAAATTTAAAGACTTTTAACCATATTTCACTGTTCCTACACAGCAATTTTGGAAGAAAATGTTCATTTTATCAGCCTGTAGTCTTAAATACTGTAAATTCGGAAATTTTCGCGTGACTTTTATTTCGCGAATTTTCAATTTCCGTATTATTAGCGAGTTCTTGAATTCGGGAGTGAGTGTAAATGTATTCTTTAAAGTTAATAGTGACTCTTTATTAGCGAGAACTTTGGATTCACGAGGCAACCAATTCGCGAATATTAGCGAAAATTAAGTTCTCGTGAATATTTCCGGATCTACAGTAGAACAATGATGCTTAAATTGTTCAAATCTAGTTTCCAGATGCATTAGAAAGTGGTGTGCTCACCTAGTTTAGCGATGTCATACATAAGGAAAAGGACTAAAACAGAACGAAGAAAGTATCGGTCAGCTTCCTTTAAATTAGTGAATGTGATATTTAAGACAACAGATGCTCTGGATAACTTTTGGATGCGAAAACAGTATTAATTTATGAGAAAAACAACGTTTTATTCCACTGTACACATAAACTTTGTTCCCAGACCAGTACAGTATTTTTCGAGCAATGTTGCATTCCTCTGAACGGGTATTTCGAGTGATTTTATGCTGGGGATTCCCCTAAAATTCTGGACGGGTAGTCCGAGCGATATAATCACAGCGAATTTAACATCACACTGTGGACAAATAAACAGACCAGCATAATTTAGCAAAGTGTGATGCGCTACTTTACATATACCGCTTCAGAAAACTAGCTATCAAAATATAAACCACCTGTTTAATCATGTCAGATATATAGATATTTGGTCACAAGTCTTTCTTTCTCTCTCTCTCTCTCTCTCTCTCTCTCTCTCTCTCTCTCTCTCTCTCTCTCTAGGATATAGGGAAGGTGCTAAAAACTTAATACGACACGAGGCATGGTCATAACTATGTCAGGTGTTAACAGACTATAACCTATTGGTGTTGGATTGTGTTTGGTAGACGTGTTATATTCTGTATGACATTGTGTCATAAAAACCCTGATGGACCCTTAAATCGGACTGCTTCCTGACAGAACCATACTTACTAGTCTACAGCATCCTAATATCAAATCCGTTGTCGTTATCGTAATTTGTGTCAGGCAGTTGTTACATGTACTCGGTTGCATAGGCTTCAGTGCAACATGATTTAACAAATCGGATCTAGCATTTATATCGTACAGGATAATGACGCTGGTAGTGAATCTTTACCATTTGTCGCACGAATGGATTATAAGAATCTATGATGGGGTTGAGGCCGAGACAAGGAAATCTCAGGCAAGCTTTCAGATTATTCAAGTCTCATCCGAGGCTCTGCCGAGGATGAGACTCGAATAATCTGAAAACGAGCCTGAGATTTCCTTGTTGAGGCTTCAACACCATCATCGCCCACCTTTTAAAACATTTTGACTCTGAATAGGCTTCAAGTTCTGTTCAGGCAGCCATTTTGTTTGGACACAAAACAATATGCAAATTAGCCAGTGAAACAAATAAAAATTAATTTTGTATTTGCACTCACCTTACAAAAATATTAAATCATCATTTTGTTTTATTCACAAAATTCCCGGCAAAATTAATTTTTTAGATTTTTATGAGAGCAGCAGACTACAATTACTCTTGATATCTTCCTGAAATTAACACCTGCTAGGCTATTTTTGTCTCTGACAGTTGACACCTAGCTCATCACTTCCTTATATGGAAGTAAGCATAAGGTGTACATTTCTATTAGCTAAATACAGAAATGATTGACATTTTGAGACAGCTAAAATTGTACTAGTACTGAGACAGAAATATCCCAGACAGGCACACAATGGGATATGCTTGTCTGGTGGGTGAGAAAATTAGTACCGATGTAATCTGGTACCTGGAATAGCGTTGCCCATTGAACTATACAACTGAATTTAAAACTTTGTAGAAAATATACCCCACCTATAAACCATAAAATGCGGATGGTCAAGGGTCGCCGATGTGAATACTTAACCCGAAATTGTGCAATGTGGCCCATACTATCTCCCTTTGAATGTTTTCACTGCTTCCAAAGGATCCTACATTTTTTTTATTTTATCTATTTGTTTATAACGGTGTTCTTGTCAGTTTTTACGATTTCATTGTAACGGGCATGTGTAGTTGTATTCACCATTTTTGCATTATCGGCTGGTTTCCTGCTTACAAAAAATCAATATTGGAAAAACAGGTAACCAGAACCCCCCTGACCTCAAAGGTCAGGGGGGTTCTGGTTACCTCGGTTTTTCCAATATTGATTTTTCTAAAGCTGGGAACCAGCGGATAATGCAAAAATGGTGAATAAGCCTTTCAACGTAATACCAAAGGCTCAGGTCATATGTTGTGGTAAATGAAACACTACTATTGTAAATAATGAGTGTTCGCAATAAAAACGGAGAGGAAGTCAGAAACATATATTCTAATAACGACTGCTGACATGCCTGGTCGTTCGTCTCTCACTAATAAGAAAGAATAGGGAATGAGAAAGAATAAAGAAAAATATTTCTTGAATAGGTTTGTGTGGTTCTTTGATGGCTGACTAGGCCAATTCTAGCTCTGAACTGTCTGTTGTAAGTAGAGAAAGTCAATGTCATGAAATTGGTATTGCCTTTGCGTTCTCTGTGCTTTCTTTTAGCTTCACAGAAGGTGGGTGAAGTTAGCCGAAACAGCCGAAGTAGCAGAATCTGCTGGCAGAAGTAGCCGAAACAGCCGAATCAGCTGTTACTGCTAGCAGAACCAGCCGAAACTGCCAACATGAAATTTAAGTTCCACAGACGAGATATAACGGGGTTTGAAGCCCAACAAATTATCTACTCAGCCCAAGAAAAATATTACGAAAATGACCGAAAATACACACTTCTATATAAAAAGCAAAGTGCGGGTACCTTCTTCGGCTGTGAACCTATCATCGCCGAGCGCGGACTTTCGGGAGCTAGCGACTTTATGGGTTTTAAAGTAGAATGGTGGCACTCTCAGGCCACATACGTCGCTATGCCAGGAAAACTCTGGTTTCCGAGAAATAGGGGGACAAATATGACCGAAAATGCACATTTCCGTATAGAAAAGGAATGCCGCGGGTACCCTCTTCGGCTGGGTACTTTTTCGACTTTCGGGAGTTGGAGACCAAGTGGGTTTTGTAGTCCATACAAGTGCCTTCACGGCCCATAGGACGGCTATTCCCGGAAAACTCTGGTTTCTCGGAAATTTTAACTCAAACATTGGGCAATATAACATGTGCCGGTAGGGGTGGGGTAATTTGCAGGCCTGTCATCGCCGAGCGCGGACTTTCGGGAGCTAGCCACCTAGTGGGTCTTACAGTAGAAGGGTGGCACTCTCAGACCGCATTGCACCGCTATGCCGGGAAAACTCTGAGAAATAGGGGGACAAATATGACCGAATATGCACATTTCCGTATAGAAAAGGCATGCCGCGGGTACCCTCTTCGGCTGGGTACTTTTTCGACTTTCGGGAGTTGGAGACCCAGTGGGTTTTGTAGTCCATACAAGTGCCTTTACGGCCCATAGGTCGGCTATTCCGGGAAAACTCTGGGTGCCGGTAGGGGGTGGGGTAATTTGCAGGCCTGTCATCGCCGCGCACGGACTTTCGGGAGCTAGCCACCTAGTGGGTCTTACAGTAGAAGGGTGGCACTCTCAGACCACATGCACTGCTATGCCGGGAAAACTCTGGTTTCCGAGAAATAGGGGGACAAATATGACCGAAAATGCACATTTCCGTATAGAAAAGGAATGCCGCGGGTACCCTCTTCGGCTGGGTACTTTTTCGACTTTCGGGAGTTGGAGACCCAGTGGGTTTTGTAGTCCATACAAGTGCCTTCACGGCCCATAGGTCGGCTATTCCGGGAAAACTCTGGTTTCTCGGAAATTTTAACTCGAACATTGGGCACTATAACATGTGCCGGTAGGGGGTGGGGTAATTTGCAGGCCTGTCATCGCCGAGCGCGGACTTTCGGGAGCTAGCCACCTAGTGGGTCTTACAGTAGAAGGGTGGCACTCTCAGACCACATGCACCGCTATGCCGGGAAAACTCTGGTTTCCGAGAAAATAGGGGGACAAATATGACCGAAAATGCACATTTCCGTATAGAAAAGGCATGCCGCCGGTACCCTCTTCTGCTGGGTACTTTGTCGACTTTCGGGAGTTGGAGACCCAGTGGGTTTTGTAGTCCATACAAGTGCCTTCACGGCCCATAGGTCGGCTATTCCGGGAAAACTCTGGTTTCTCGGAAATTTTAACTCGAACATTGGGCACTATAACATGTGCCGGTAGGGGGTGGGGTAATTTGCAGGCCTGTCATCGCCGAGCGCGGACTTTCGGGAGTCAGCCACCTAGTGGGTCTTACAGTAGAAGGGAGGCACTCTCAGACCACAGGCACCGCTATGCCGGGAAAACTCTGGTTTCCGAGAAATAGTTGGACAAATATGACCGAAAATGCACATTTCCGTATAGAAAAGGCATGCCGCGGGTACCCTCTTCGGCTGGGTACTTTTTCGACTTTCGGGAGTTGGAGACCCAGTGGGTTTTGTAGTCCAAACAAGTGCCTTCACGGCCCATATGTCGGCTATTCCGGGAAAACTCTGGTTTCTCGGAAATTTTAACTCGAACATTGGGCACTATAACATGTGCCGGTAGGGGGTGGGGTAATTTGCAGGCCTGTCATCGCCGAGCACGGACTTTCGGGAGCTAGCCACCTAGTGGGTCTTACAGTAGAAGGGTGGCACTCTTAGACCACATGCACCGCTATGCCGGGAAAACTCTTGTTTCCGAGAAATAGGGGGACAAATATGACCGAAAATGCACATTCCGTATAGAAAAGGCATGCCGCGGGTACCCTCTTCGGCTGGGTACTTTTTCGACTTTCGGGAGTTGGAGACCAAGTGGGTTTTGTAGTCCATACAAGTGCCTTCACGGCCCATAGGTCGGCTATTCCGGGAAAACTCTGGTTTCTCGGAAATTTTAACTCGAATATTGGGGACTATAACATGTGCCGGTAGGGGATGGGGTAATTTGCAGGCCTGTCATCGCCGAGCGCGGACTTTCGGGAGTCAGCCACCTAGTGGGTCTTACAGTAGAAGGGTGGCACTCTCAGACCACAGGCACCGCTATGCCGGGAAAACTCTGGTTTCCGAGAAATAGTTGGACAAATATGACCGAAAATGCACATTTCCGTATAGAAAAGGCATGCCGCGGGTACCCTCTTCGGCTGGGTACTTTTTCGACTTTCGGGAGTTGGAGACCCAGTGGGTTTTGTAGTCCATACAAGTGCCTTCACGGCCCATAGGTCGGCTATTCCGGGAAAACTCTGGTTTCTCGGAAATTTTAACTCGAACATTGGGCACTGTAACATGTGCCGGTAGGGGGTGGGGTAATTTGCAGGCCTGTCATCGCCGAGCGCGGACTTTCGGGAGTCAGCCACCTAGTGGGTCTTACAGTAGAAGGGTGGCACTCTCAGACCACAGGCACCGCTATGCCGGGAAAACTCTGGTTTCCGAGAAATAGGGGGACAAATATGACCGAAAATGCACATTTCCGTATAGAAAAGGCATGCCGCGGGTACCCTCTTCGGCTGGGTACTTTTTCGACTTTCGGGAGTTGGAGACCCAGTGGGTTTTGTAGTCCATACAAGTGCCTTCACGGCCCATAGGTCGGCTATTCCGGGAAAACTCTGGTTTCTCGGAAATTTAAACTCGAACATTGGGCACTGTAACATGTGCCGGTAGGGGGTGGGGTAATTTGCAGGCCTGTCATCGCCGAGCGCGGACTTTCGGGAGTCAGCCACCTAGTGGGTCTTACAGTAGAAGGGTGGCACTCTCAGACCACAGGCACCGCTATGCCGGGAAAACTCTGGTTTCCGAGAAATAGGGGGACAAATATGACCGAAAATGCACATTTCCGTATAGAAAAGGCATGCCGCGGGTACCCTCTTCGGCTGGGTACTTTTTCGACTTTCGGGAGTTGGAGACCCAGTGGGTTTTGTAGTCCATACAAGTGCCTTCACGGCCCATAGGTCGGCTATTCCGGGAAAACTCTGGTTTCTCGGAAATTTTAACTCGAACATTGGGCACTGTAACATGTGCCGGTAGGGGGTGGGGTAATTTGCAGGCCTGTCATCGCCGAGCGCGGACTTTCGGGAGTCAGCCACCTAGTGGGTCTTACAGTAGAAGGGTGGCACTCTCAGACCACAGGCACCGCTATGCCGGGAAAACTCTGGTTTCCGAGAAATAGTTGGACAAATATGACCGAAAATGCACATTTCCGTATAGAAAAGGCATGCCGCGGGTACCCTCTTCGGCTGGGTACTTTTTCGACTTTCGGGAGTTGGAGACCCAGTGGGTTTTGTAGTCCATACAAGTGCCTTCACGGCCCATAGGTCGGCTATTCCGGGAAAACTCTGGTTTCTCGGAAATTTTAACTCGAACATTGGGCACTGTAACATGTGCCGGTAGGGGGTGGGGTAATTTGCAGGCCTGTCATCGCCGAACGCGGACTTTCGGGAGTCAGCCACCTAGTGGGTCTTACAGTAGAAGGGTGGCACTCTCAGACCACAGGCACCGCTATGCCGGGAAAACTCTGGTTTCCGAGAAATAGGGGGACAAATATGACCGAAAATGCACATTTCCGTATAGAAAAGGCATGCCGCGGGTACCCTCTTCGGCTGGGTACTTTTTCGACTTTCGGGAGTTGGAGACCCAGTGGGTTTTGTAGTCCATACGTGCCTTCACGGCCCATAGGTCGGCTATTCCGGGAAAACTCTGGTTTCTCGGAAATTTAAACTCGAACATTGGGCACTGTAACATGTGCCGGTAGGGGGTGGGGTAATTTGCAGGCCTGTCATCGCCGAGCGCGGACTTTCGGGAGTCAGCCACCTAGTGGGTCTTACAGTAGAAGGGTGGCACTCTCAGACCACAGGCACCGCTATGCCGGGAAAACTCTGGTTTCCGAGAAATAGGGGGACAAATATGACCGAAAATGCACATTTCCGTATAGAAAAGGCATGCCGCGGGTACCCTCTTCGGCTGGGTACTTTTTCGACTTTCGGGAGTTGGAGACCCAGTGGGTTTTGTAGTCCATACAAGTGCCTTCACGGCCCATAGGTCGGCTATTCCGGGAAAACTCTGGTTTCTCGGAAATTTTAACTCGAACATTGGGCACTGTAACATGTGCCGGTAGGGGGTGGGGTAATTTGCAGGCCTGTCATCGCCGAGCGCGGACTTTCGGGAGTCAGCCACCTAGTGGGTCTTACAGTAGAAGGGTGGCACTCTCAGACCACAGGCACTGCTATGCCGGGAAAACTCTGGTTTCCGAGAAATAGGGGGACAAATATGACCGAAAATGCACATTTCCGTATAGAAAAGGCATGCCGCGGGTACCCTCTTCGGCTGGGTACTTTTTCGAATTTCGGGAGTTGGAGACCCAGTGGGTTTTGTAGTCCATACAAGTGCCTTCACGGCCCATAGGTCGGCTATTCCGGGAAAACTCTGGTTTCTCGGAAATTTAAACTCGAACATTGGGCACTGTAACATGTGCCGGTAGGGGGTGGGGTAATTTGCAGGCCTGTCATCGCCGAGCGCGGACTTTCGGGAGTCAGCCACCTAGTGGGTCTTACAGTAGAAGGGTGGCACTCTCAGACCACAGGCACCGCTATGCCGGGAAAACTCTGGTTTCCGAGAAATAGGGGGACAAATATGACCGAAAATGCACATTTCCGTATAGAAAAGGCATGCCGCGGGTACCCTCTTCGGCTGGGTACTTTTTCGACTTTCGGGAGTTGGAGACCCAGTGGGTTTTGTAGTCCATACAAGTGCCTTCACGGCCCATAGGTCGGCTATTCCGGGAAAACTCTGGTTTCTCGGAAATTTTAACTCGAACATTGGGCACTGTAACATGTGCCGGTAGGGGGTGGGGTAATTTGCAGGCCTGTCATCGCCGAACGCGGACTTTCGGGAGTCAGCCACCTAGTGGGTCTTACAGTAGAAGGGTGGCACTCTCAGACCACAGGCACCGCTATGCCGGGAAAACTCTGGTTTCCGAGAAATAGGGGGACAAATATGACCGAAAATGCACATTTCCGTATAGAAAAGGCATGCCGCGGGTACCCTCTTTGGCTGGGTACTTTTTCGACTTTCGGGAGTTGGAGACCCAGTGGGTTTTGTAGTCCATACAAGTGCCTTCACGGCCCATAGGTCGGCTATTCCGGGAAAACTCTGGTTTCTCGGAAATTTAAACTCGAACATTGGGCACTGTAACATGTGCCGGTAGGGGGTGGGGTAATTTGCAGGCCTGTCATCGCCGAGCGCGGACTTTCGGGAGTCAGCCACCTAGTGGGTCTTACAGTAGAAGGGTGGCACTCTCAGACCACAGGCACCGCTATGCCGGGAAAACTCTGGTTTCCGAGAAATAGGGGGACAAATATGACCGAAAATGCACATTTCCGTATAGAAAAGGCATGCCGCGGGTACCCTCTTCGGCTGGGTACTTTTTCGACTTTCGGGAGTTGGAGACCCAGTGGGTTTTGTAGTCCATACAAGTGCCTTCACGGCCCATAGGTCGGCTATTCCGGGAAAACTCTGGTTTCTCGGAAATTTTAACTCGAACATTGGGCACTGTAACATGTGCCGGTAGGGGGTGGGGTAATTTGCAGGCCTGTCATCGCCGAGCGCGGACTTTCGGGAGTCAGCCACCTAGTGGGTCTTACAGTAGAAGGGTGGCACTCTCAGACCACAGGCACTGCTATGCCGGGAAAACTCTGGTTTCCGAGAAATAGGGGGACAAATATGACCGAAAATGCACATTTCCGTATAGAAAAGGCATGCCGCGGGTACCCTCTTCGGCTGGGTACTTTTTCGACTTTCGGGAGTTGGAGACCCAGTGGGTTTTGTAGTCCATACAAGTGCCTTCACGGCCCATAGGTCGGCTATTCCGGGAAAACTCTGGTTTCTCGGAAATTTAAACTCGAACATTGGGCACTGTAACATGTGCCGGTAGGGGGTGGGGTAATTTGCAGGCCTGTCATCGCCGAGCGCGGACTTTCGGGAGTCAGCCACCTAGTGGGTCTTACAGTAGAAGGGTGGCACTCTCAGACCACAGGCACCGCTATGCCGGGAAAACTCTGGTTTCCGAGAAATAGGGGGACAAATATGACCGAAAATGCACATTTCCGTATAGAAAAGGCATGCCGCGGGTACCCTCTTCGGCTGGGTACTTTTTCGACTTTCGGGAGTTGGAGACCCAGTGGGTTTTGTAGTCCATACAAGTGCCTTCACGGCCCATAGGTCGGCTATTCCGGGAAAACTCTGGTTTCTCGGAAATTTTAACTCGAACATTGGGCACTGTAACATGTGCCGGTAGGGGGTGGGGTAATTTGCAGGCCTGTCATCGCCGAGCGCGGACTTTCGGGAGTCAGCCACCTAGTGGGTCTTACAGTAGAAGGGTGGCACTCTCAGACCACAGGCACCGCTATGCCGGGAAAACTCTGGTTTCCGAGAAATAGGGGGACGAATATGACCGAAAATGCACATTTCCGTATAGAAAAGGCATGCCGCGGGTACCCTCTTCGGCTGGGTACTTTTTCGACTTTCGGGAGTTGGAGACCCAGTGGGTTTTGTAGTCCATACAAGTGCCTTCACGGCCCATAGGTCGGCTATTCCGGGAAAACTCTGGTTTCTCGGAAATTTAAACTCGAACATTGGGCACTGTAACATGTGCCGGTAGGGGGTGGGGTAATTTGCAGGCCTGTCATCGCCGAGCGCGGACTTTCGGGAGTCAGCCACCTAGTGGGTCTTACAGTAGAAGGGTGGCACTCTCAGACCACAGGCACCGCTATGCCGGGAAAACTCTGGTTTCCGAGAAATAGGGGGACAAATATGACCGAAAATGCACATTTCCGTATAGAAAATGCATGCCGCGGGTACCCTCTTCGGCTGGGTACTTTTTCGACTTTCGGGAGTTGGAGACCCAGTGGGTTTTGTAGTCCATACAAGTGCCTTCACGGCCCATAGGTCGGCTATTCCGGGAAAACTCTGGTTTCTCGGAAATTTTAACTCGAACATTGGGCACTGTAACATGTGCCGGTAGGGGGTGGGGTAATTTGCAGGCCTGTCATCGCCGAGCGCGGACTTTCGGGAGTCAGCCACCTAGTGGGTCTTACAGTAGAAGGGTGGCACTCTCAGACCACAGGCACCGCTATGCCGGGAAAACTCTGGTTTCCGAGAAATAGGGGGACGAATATGACCGAAAATGCACATTTCCGTATAGAAAAGGCATGCCGCGGGTACCCTCTTCGGCTGGGTACTTTTTCGACTTTCGGGAGTTGGAGACCCAGTGGGTTTTGTAGTCCATACAAGTGCCTTCACGGCCCATAGGTCGGCTATTCCGGGAAAACTCTGGTTTCTCGGAAATTTTAACTCGAACATTGGGCACTGTAACATGTGCCGGTAGGGGGTGGGGTAATTTGCAGGCCTGTCATCGCCGAGCGCGGACTTTCGGGAGTCAGCCACCTAGTGGGTCTTACAGTAGAAGGGTGGCACTCTCAGACCACAGGCACCGCTATGCCGGGAAAACTCTGGTTTCCGAGAAATAGGGGGACAAATATGACCGAAAATGCACATTTCCGTATAGAAAAGGCATGCCGCGGGTACCCTCTTCGGCTGGGTACTTTTTCGACTTTCGGGAGTTGGAGACCCAGTGGGTTTTGTAGTCCATACAAGTGCCTTCACGGCCCATAGGTCGGCTATTCCGGGAAAACTCTGGTTTCTCGGAAATTTAAACTCGAACATTGGGCACTGTAACATGTGCCGGTAGGGGGTGGGGTAATTTGCAGGCCTGTCATCGCCGAGCGCGGACTTTCGGGAGTCAGCCACCTAGTGGGTCTTACAGTAGAAGGGTGGCACTCTCAGACCACAGGCACCGCTATGCCGGGAAAACTCTGGTTTCCGAGAAATAGGGGGACAAATATGACCGAAAATGCACATTTCCGTATAGAAAAGGCATGCCGCGGGTACCCTCTTCGGCTGGGTACTTTTTCGACTTTCGGGAGTTGGAGACCCAGTGGGTTTTGTAGTCCATACAAGTGCCTTCACGGCCCATAGGTCGGCTATTCCGGGAAAACTCTGGTTTCTCGGAAATTTTAACTCGAACATTGGGCACTGTAACATGTGCCGGTAGGGGGTGGGGTAATTTGCAGGCCTGTCATCGCCGAGCGCGGACTTTCGGGAGTCAGCCACCTAGTGGGTCTTACAGTAGAAGGGTGGCACTCTCAGACCACAGGCACCGCTATGCCGGGAAAACTCTGGTTTCCGAGAAATAGGGGGACGAATATGACCGAAAATGCACATTTCCGTATAGAAAAGGCATGCCGCGGGTACCCTCTTCGGCTGGGTACTTTTTCGACTTTCGGGAGTTGGAGACCCAGTGGGTTTTGTAGTCCATACAAGTGCCTTCACGGCCCATAGGTCGGCTATTCCGGGAAAACTCTGGTTTCTCGGAAATTTTAACTCGAACATTGGGCACTGTAACATGTGCCGGTAGGGGGTGGGGTAATTTGCAGGCCTGTCATCGCCGAGCGCGGACTTTCGGGAGTCAGCCACCTAGTGGGTCTTACAGTAGAAGGGTGGCACTCTCAGACCACAGGCACCGCTATGCCGGGAAAACTCTGGTTTCCGAGAAATAGGGGGACAAATATGACCGAAAATGCACATTTCCGTATAGAAAAGGCATGCCGCGGGTACCCTCTTCGGCTGGGTACTTTTTCGACTTTCGGGAGTTGGAGACCCAGTGGGTTTTGTAGTCCATACAAGTGCCTTCACGGCCCATAGGTCGGCTATTCCGGGAAAACTCTGGTTTCTCGGAAATTTTAACTCGAACATTGGGCACTGTAACATGTGCCGGTAGGGGGTGGGGTAATTTGCAGGCCTGTCATCGCCGAGCGCGGACTTTCGGGAGTCAGCCACCTAGTGGGTCTTACAGTAGAAGGGTGGCACTCTCAGACCACAGGCACCGCTATGCCGGGAAAACTCTGGTTTCCGAGAAATAGGGGGACGAATATGACCGAAAATGCACATTTCCGTATAGAAAAGGCATGCCGCGGGTACCCTCTTCGGCTGGGTACTTTTTCGACTTTCGGGAGTTGGAGACCCAGTGGGTTTTGTAGTCCATACAAGTGCCTTCACGGCCCATAGGTCGGCTATTCCGGGAAAACTCTGGTTTCTCGGAAATTTTAACTCGAACATTGGGCACTGTAACATGTGCCGGTAGGGGGTGGGGTAATTTGCAGGCCTGTCATCGCCGAGCGCGGACTTTCGGGAGTCAGCCACCTAGTGGGTCTTACAGTAGAAGGGTGGCACTCTCAGACCACAGGCACCGCTATGCCGGGAAAACTCTGGTTTCCGAGAAATAGGGGGACAAATATGACCGAAAATGCACATTTCCGTATAGAAAAGGCATGCCGCGGGTACCCTCTTCGGCTGGGTACTTTTTCGACTTTCGGGAGTTGGAGACCCAGTGGGTTTTGTAGTCCATACAAGTGCCTTCACGGCCCATAGGTCGGCTATTCCGGGAAAACTCTGGTTTCTCGGAAATTTAAACTCGAACATTGGGCACTGTAACATGTGCCGGTAGGGGGTGGGGTAATTTGCAGGCCTGTCATCGCCGAGCGCGGACTTTCGGGAGTCAGCCACCTAGTGGGTCTTACAGTAGAAGGGTGGCACTCTCAGACCACAGGCACCGCTATGCCGGGAAAACTCTGGTTTCCGAGAAATAGGGGGACAAATATGACCGAAAATGCACATTTCCGTATAGAAAAGGCATGCCGCGGGTACCCTCTTCGGCTGGGTACTTTTTCGACTTTCGGGAGTTGGAGACCCAGTGGGTTTTGTAGTCCATACAAGTGCCTTCACGGCCCATAGGTCGGCTATTCCGGGAAAACTCTGGTTTCTCGGAAATTTTAACTCGAACATTGGGCACTGTAACATGTGCCGGTAGGGGGTGGGGTAATTTGCAGGCCTGTCATCGCCGAGCGCGGACTTTCGGGAGTCAGCCACCTAGTGGGTCTTACAGTAGAAGGGTGGCACTCTCAGACCACAGGCACCGCTATGCCGGGAAAACTCTGGTTTCCGAGAAATAGGGGGACGAATATGACCGAAAATGCACATTTCCGTATAGAAAAGGCATGCCGCGGGTACCCTCTTCGGCTGGGTACTTTTTCGACTTTCGGGAGTTGGAGACCCAGTGGGTTTTGTAGTCCATACAAGTGCCTTCACGGCCCATAGGTCGGCTATTCCGGGAAAACTCTGGTTTCTCGGAAATTTTAACTCGAACATTGGGCACTGTAACATGTGCCGGTAGGGGGTGGGGTAATTTGCAGGCCTGTCATCGCCGAGCGCGGACTTTCGGGAGTCAGCCACCTAGTGGGTCTTACAGTAGAAGGGTGGCACTCTCAGACCACAGGCACCGCTATGCCGGGAAAACTCTGGTTTCCGAGAAATAGGGGGACAAATATGACCGAAAATGCACATTTCCGTATAGAAAAGGCATGCCGCGGGTACCCTCTTCGGCTGGGTACTTTTTCGACTTTCGGGAGTTGGAGACCCAGTGGGTTTTGTAGTCCATACAAGTGCCTTCACGGCCCATAGGTCGGCTATTCCGGGAAAACTCTGGTTTCTCGGAAATTTAAACTCGAACATTGGGCACTGTAACATGTGCCGGTAGGGGGTGGGGTAATTTGCAGGCCTGTCATCGCCGAGCGCGGACTTTCGGGAGTCAGCCACCTAGTGGGTCTTACAGTAGAAGGGTGGCACTCTCAGACCACAGGCACCGCTATGCCGGGAAAACTCTGGTTTCCGAGAAATAGGGGGACAAATATGACCGAAAATGCACATTTCCGTATAGAAAAGGCATGCCGCGGGTACCCTCTTCGGCTGGGTACTTTTTCGACTTTCGGGAGTTGGAGACCCAGTGGGTTTTGTAGTCCATACAAGTGCCTTCACGGCCCATAGGTCGGCTATTCCGGGAAAACTCTGGTTTCTCGGAAATTTTAACTCGAACATTGGGCACTGTAACATGTGCCGGTAGGGGGTGGGGTAATTTGCAGGCCTGTCATCGCCGAGCGCGGACTTTCGGGAGTCAGCCACCTAGTGGGTCTTACAGTAGAAGGGTGGCACTCTCAGACCACAGGCACCGCTATGCCGGGAAAACTCTGGTTTCCGAGAAATAGGGGGACGAATATGACCGAAAATGCACATTTCCGTATAGAAAAGGCATGCCGCGGGTACCCTCTTCGGCTGGGTACTTTTTCGACTTTCGGGAGTTGGAGACCCAGTGGGTTTTGTAGTCCATACAAGTGCCTTCACGGCCCATAGGTCGGCTATTCCGGGAAAACTCTGGTTTCTCGGAAATTTAAACTCGAACATTGGGCACTGTAACATGTGCCGGTAGGGGGTGGGGTAATTTGCAGGCCTGTCATCGCCGAGCGCGGACTTTCGGGAGTCAGCCACCTAGTGGGTCTTACAGTAGAAGGGTGGCACTCTCAGACCACAGGCACCGCTATGCCGGGAAAACTCTGGTTTCCGAGAAATAGGGGGACAAATATGACCGAAAATGCACATTTCCGTATAGAAAATGCATGCCGCGGGTACCCTCTTCGGCTGGGTACTTTTTCGACTTTCGGGAGTTGGAGACCCAGTGGGTTTTGTAGTCCATACAAGTGCCTTCACGGCCCATAGGTCGGCTATTCCGGGAAAACTCTGGTTTCTCGGAAATTTTAACTCGAACATTGGGCACTGTAACATGTGCCGGTAGGGGGTGGGGTAATTTGCAGGCCTGTCATCGCCGAGCGCGGACTTTCGGGAGTCAGCCACCTAGTGGGTCTTACAGTAGAAGGGTGGCACTCTCAGACCACAGGCACCGCTATGCCGGGAAAACTCTGGTTTCCGAGAAATAGGGGGACGAATATGACCGAAAATGCACATTTCCGTATAGAAAAGGCATGCCGCGGGTACCCTCTTCGGCTGGGTACTTTTTCGACTTTCGGGAGTTGGAGACCCAGTGGGTTTTGTAGTCCATACAAGTGCCTTCACGGCCCATAGGTCGGCTATTCCGGGAAAACTCTGGTTTCTCGGAAATTTTAACTCGAACATTGGGCACTGTAACATGTGCCGGTAGGGGGTGGGGTAATTTGCAGGCCTGTCATCGCCGAGCGCGGACTTTCGGGAGTCAGCCACCTAGTGGGTCTTACAGTAGAAGGGTGGCACTCTCAGACCACAGGCACCGCTATGCCGGGAAAACTCTGGTTTCCGAGAAATAGGGGGACAAATATGACCGAAAATGCACATTTCCGTATAGAAAAGGCATGCCGCGGGTACCCTCTTCGGCTGGGTACTTTTTCGACTTTCGGGAGTTGGAGACCCAGTGGGTTTTGTAGTCCATACAAGTGCCTTCACGGCCCATAGGTCGGCTATTCCGGGAAAACTCTGGTTTCTCGGAAATTTAAACTCGAACATTGGGCACTGTAACATGTGCCGGTAGGGGGTGGGGTAATTTGCAGGCCTGTCATCGCCGAGCGCGGACTTTCGGGAGTCAGCCACCTAGTGGGTCTTACAGTAGAAGGGTGGCACTCTCAGACCACAGGCACCGCTATGCCGGGAAAACTCTGGTTTCCGAGAAATAGGGGGACAAATATGACCGAAAATGCACATTTCCGTATAGAAAAGGCATGCCGCGGGTACCCTCTTCGGCTGGGTACTTTTTCGACTTTCGGGAGTTGGAGACCCAGTGGGTTTTGTAGTCCATACAAGTGCCTTCACGGCCCATAGGTCGGCTATTCCGGGAAAACTCTGGTTTCTCGGAAATTTTAACTCGAACATTGGGCACTGTAACATGTGCCGGTAGGGGGTGGGGTAATTTGCAGGCCTGTCATCGCCGAGCGCGGACTTTCGGGAGTCAGCCACCTAGTGGGTCTTACAGTAGAAGGGTGGCACTCTCAGACCACAGGCACCGCTATGCCGGGAAAACTCTGGTTTCCGAGAAATAGGGGGACGAATATGACCGAAAATGCACATTTCCGTATAGAAAAGGCATGCCGCGGGTACCCTCTTCGGCTGGGTACTTTTTCGACTTTCGGGAGTTGGAGACCCAGTGGGTTTTGTAGTCCATACAAGTGCCTTCACGGCCCATAGGTCGGCTATTCCGGGAAAACTCTGGTTTCTCGGAAATTTTAACTCGAACATTGGGCACTGTAACATGTGCCGGTAGGGGGTGGGGTAATTTGCAGGCCTGTCATCGCCGAGCGCGGACTTTCGGGAGTCAGCCACCTAGTGGGTCTTACAGTAGAAGGGTGGCACTCTCAGACCACAGGCACCGCTATGCCGGGAAAACTCTGGTTTCCGAGAAATAGGGGGACAAATATGACCGAAAATGCACATTTCCGTATAGAAAAGGCATGCCGCGGGTACCCTCTTCGGCTGGGTACTTTTTCGACTTTCGGGAGTTGGAGACCCAGTGGGTTTTGTAGTCCATACAAGTGCCTTCACGGCCCATAGGTCGGCTATTCCGGGAAAACTCTGGTTTCTCGGAAATTTTAACTCGAACATTGGGCACTGTAACATGTGCCGGTAGGGGGTGGGGTAATTTGCAGGCCTGTCATCGCCGAGCGCGGACTTTCGGGAGTCAGCCACCTAGTGGGTCTTACAGTAGAAGGGTGGCACTCTCAGACCACAGGCACCGCTATGCCGGGAAAACTCTGGTTTCCGAGAAATAGGGGGACGAATATGACCGAAAATGCACATTTCCGTATAGAAAAGGCATGCCGCGGGTACCCTCTTCGGCTGGGTACTTTTTCGACTTTCGGGAGTTGGAGACCCAGTGGGTTTTGTAGTCCATACAAGTGCCTTCACGGCCCATAGGTCGGCTATTCCGGGAAAACTCTGGTTTCTCGGAAATTTTAACTCGAACATTGGGCACTGTAACATGTGCCGGTAGGGGGTGGGGTAATTTGCAGGCCTGTCATCGCCGAGCGCGGACTTTCGGGAGTCAGCCACCTAGTGGGTCTTACAGTAGAAGGGTGGCACTCTCAGACCACAGGCACCGCTATGCCGGGAAAACTCTGGTTTCCGAGAAATAGGGGGACAAATATGACCGAAAATGCACATTTCCGTATAGAAAAGGCATGCCGCGGGTACCCTCTTCGGCTGGGTACTTTTTCGACTTTCGGGAGTTGGAGACCCAGTGGGTTTTGTAGTCCATACAAGTGCCTTCACGGCCCATAGGTCGGCTATTCCGGGAAAACTCTGGTTTCTCGGAAATTTAAACTCGAACATTGGGCACTGTAACATGTGCCGGTAGGGGGTGGGGTAATTTGCAGGCCTGTCATCGCCGAGCGCGGACTTTCGGGAGTCAGCCACCTAGTGGGTCTTACAGTAGAAGGGTGGCACTCTCAGACCACAGGCACCGCTATGCCGGGAAAACTCTGGTTTCCGAGAAATAGGGGGACAAATATGACCGAAAATGCACATTTCCGTATAGAAAAGGCATGCCGCGGGTACCCTCTTCGGCTGGGTACTTTTTCGACTTTCGGGAGTTGGAGACCCAGTGGGTTTTGTAGTCCATACAAGTGCCTTCACGGCCCATAGGTCGGCTATTCCGGGAAAACTCTGGTTTCTCGGAAATTTTAACTCGAACATTGGGCACTGTAACATGTGCCGGTAGGGGGTGGGGTAATTTGCAGGCCTGTCATCGCCGAGCGCGGACTTTCGGGAGTCAGCCACCTAGTGGGTCTTACAGTAGAAGGGTGGCACTCTCAGACCACAGGCACCGCTATGCCGGGAAAACTCTGGTTTCCGAGAAATAGGGGGACGAATATGACCGAAAATGCACATTTCCGTATAGAAAAGGCATGCCGCGGGTACCCTCTTCGGCTGGGTACTTTTTCGACTTTCGGGAGTTGGAGACCCAGTGGGTTTTGTAGTCCATACAAGTGCCTTCACGGCCCATAGGTCGGCTATTCCGGGAAAACTCTGGTTTCTCGGAAATTTTAACTCGAACATTGGGCACTGTAACATGTGCCGGTAGGGGGTGGGGTAATTTGCAGGCCTGTCATCGCCGAGCGCGGACTTTCGGGAGTCAGCCACCTAGTGGGTCTTACAGTAGAAGGGTGGCACTCTCAGACCACAGGCACCGCTATGCCGGGAAAACTCTGGTTTCCGAGAAATAGGGGGACAAATATGACCGAAAATGCACATTTCCGTATAGAAAAGGCATGCCGCGGGTACCCTCTTCGGCTGGGTACTTTTTCGACTTTCGGGAGTTGGAGACCCAGTGGGTTTTGTAGTCCATACAAGTGCCTTCACGGCCCATAGGTCGGCTATTCCGGGAAAACTCTGGTTTCTCGGAAATTTTAACTCGAACATTGGGCACTGTAACATGTGCCGGTAGGGGGTGGGGTAATTTGCAGGCCTGTCATCGCCGAGCGCGGACTTTCGGGAGTCAGCCACCTAGTGGGTCTTACAGTAGAAGGGTGGCACTCTCAGACCACAGGCACCGCTATGCCGGGAAAACTCTGGTTTCCGAGAAATAGGGGGACGAATATGACCGAAAATGCACATTTCCGTATAGAAAAGGCATGCCGCGGGTACCCTCTTCGGCTGGGTACTTTTTCGACTTTCGGGAGTTGGAGACCCAGTGGGTTTTGTAGTCCATACAAGTGCCTTCACGGCCCATAGGTCGGCTATTCCGGGAAAACTCTGGTTTCTCGGAAATTTTAACTCGAACATTGGGCACTGTAACATGTGCCGGTAGGGGGTGGGGTAATTTGCAGGCCTGTCATCGCCGAGCGCGGACTTTCGGGAGTCAGCCACCTAGTGGGTCTTACAGTAGAAGGGTGGCACTCTCAGACCACAGGCACCGCTATGCCGGGAAAACTCTGGTTTCCGAGAAATAGGGGGACAAATATGACCGAAAATGCACATTTCCGTATAGAAAAGGCATGCCGCGGGTACCCTCTTCGGCTGGGTACTTTTTCGACTTTCGGGAGTTGGAGACCCAGTGGGTTTTGTAGTCCATACAAGTGCCTTCACGGCCCATAGGTCGGCTATTCCGGGAAAACTCTGGTTTCTCGGAAATTTAAACTCGAACATTGGGCACTGTAACATGTGCCGGTAGGGGGTGGGGTAATTTGCAGGCCTGTCATCGCCGAGCGCGGACTTTCGGGAGTCAGCCACCTAGTGGGTCTTACAGTAGAAGGGTGGCACTCTCAGACCACAGGCACCGCTATGCCGGGAAAACTCTGGTTTCCGAGAAATAGGGGGACAAATATGACCGAAAATGCACATTTCCGTATAGAAAAGGCATGCCGCGGGTACCCTCTTCGGCTGGGTACTTTTTCGACTTTCGGGAGTTGGAGACCCAGTGGGTTTTGTAGTCCATACAAGTGCCTTCACGGCCCATAGGTCGGCTATTCCGGGAAAACTCTGGTTTCTCGGAAATTTTAACTCGAACATTGGGCACTGTAACATGTGCCGGTAGGGGGTGGGGTAATTTGCAGGCCTGTCATCGCCGAGCGCGGACTTTCGGGAGTCAGCCACCTAGTGGGTCTTACAGTAGAAGGGTGGCACTCTCAGACCACAGGCACCGCTATGCCGGGAAAACTCTGGTTTCCGAGAAATAGGGGGACGAATATGACCGAAAATGCACATTTCCGTATAGAAAAGGCATGCCGCGGGTACCCTCTTCGGCTGGGTACTTTTTCGACTTTCGGGAGTTGGAGACCCAGTGGGTTTTGTAGTCCATACAAGTGCCTTCACGGCCCATAGGTCGGCTATTCCGGGAAAACTCTGGTTTCTCGGAAATTTTAACTCGAACATTGGGCACTGTAACATGTGCCGGTAGGGGGTGGGGTAATTTGCAGGCCTGTCATCGCCGAGCGCGGACTTTCGGGAGTCAGCCACCTAGTGGGTCTTACAGTAGAAGGGTGGCACTCTCAGACCACAGGCACCGCTATGCCGGGAAAACTCTGGTTTCCGAGAAATAGGGGGACAAATATGACCGAAAATGCACATTTCCGTATAGAAAAGGCATGCCGCGGGTACCCTCTTCGGCTGGGTACTTTTTCGACTTTCGGGAGTTGGAGACCCAGTGGGTTTTGTAGTCCATACAAGTGCCTTCACGGCCCATAGGTCGGCTATTCCGGGAAAACTCTGGTTTCTCGGAAATTTAAACTCGAACATTGGGCACTGTAACATGTGCCGGTAGGGGGTGGGGTAATTTGCAGGCCTGTCATCGCCGAGCGCGGACTTTCGGGAGTCAGCCACCTAGTGGGTCTTACAGTAGAAGGGTGGCACTCTCAGACCACAGGCACCGCTATGCCGGGAAAACTCTGGTTTCCGAGAAATAGGGGGACAAATATGACCGAAAATGCACATTTCCGTATAGAAAAGGCATGCCGCGGGTACCCTCTTCGGCTGGGTACTTTTTCGACTTTCGGGAGTTGGAGACCCAGTGGGTTTTGTAGTCCATACAAGTGCCTTCACGGCCCATAGGTCGGCTATTCCGGGAAAACTCTGGTTTCTCGGAAATTTTAACTCGAACATTGGGCACTGTAACATGTGCCGGTAGGGGGTGGGGTAATTTGCAGGCCTGTCATCGCCGAGCGCGGACTTTCGGGAGTCAGCCACCTAGTGGGTCTTACAGTAGAAGGGTGGCACTCTCAGACCACAGGCACCGCTATGCCGGGAAAACTCTGGTTTCCGAGAAATAGGGGGACGAATATGACCGAAAATGCACATTTCCGTATAGAAAAGGCATGCCGCGGGTACCCTCTTCGGCTGGGTACTTTTTCGACTTTCGGGAGTTGGAGACCCAGTGGGTTTTGTAGTCCATACAAGTGCCTTCACGGCCCATAGGTCGGCTATTCCGGGAAAACTCTGGTTTCTCGGAAATTTAAACTCGAACATTGGGCACTGTAACATGTGCCGGTAGGGGGTGGGGTAATTTGCAGGCCTGTCATCGCCGAGCGCGGACTTTCGGGAGTCAGCCACCTAGTGGGTCTTACAGTAGAAGGGTGGCACTCTCAGACCACAGGCACCGCTATGCCGGGAAAACTCTGGTTTCCGAGAAATAGGGGGACAAATATGACCGAAAATGCACATTTCCGTATAGAAAATGCATGCCGCGGGTACCCTCTTCGGCTGGGTACTTTTTCGACTTTCGGGAGTTGGAGACCCAGTGGGTTTTGTAGTCCATACAAGTGCCTTCACGGCCCATAGGTCGGCTATTCCGGGAAAACTCTGGTTTCTCGGAAATTTTAACTCGAACATTGGGCACTGTAACATGTGCCGGTAGGGGGTGGGGTAATTTGCAGGCCTGTCATCGCCGAGCGCGGACTTTCGGGAGTCAGCCACCTAGTGGGTCTTACAGTAGAAGGGTGGCACTCTCAGACCACAGGCACCGCTATGCCGGGAAAACTCTGGTTTCCGAGAAATAGGGGGACGAATATGACCGAAAATGCACATTTCCGTATAGAAAAGGCATGCCGCGGGTACCCTCTTCGGCTGGGTACTTTTTCGACTTTCGGGAGTTGGAGACCCAGTGGGTTTTGTAGTCCATACAAGTGCCTTCACGGCCCATAGGTCGGCTATTCCGGGAAAACTCTGGTTTCTCGGAAATTTTAACTCGAACATTGGGCACTGTAACATGTGCCGGTAGGGGGTGGGGTAATTTGCAGGCCTGTCATCGCCGAGCGCGGACTTTCGGGAGTCAGCCACCTAGTGGGTCTTACAGTAGAAGGGTGGCACTCTCAGACCACAGGCACCGCTATGCCGGGAAAACTCTGGTTTCCGAGAAATAGGGGGACAAATATGACCGAAAATGCACATTTCCGTATAGAAAAGGCATGCCGCGGGTACCCTCTTCGGCTGGGTACTTTTTCGACTTTCGGGAGTTGGAGACCCAGTGGGTTTTGTAGTCCATACAAGTGCCTTCACGGCCCATAGGTCGGCTATTCCGGGAAAACTCTGGTTTCTCGGAAATTTAAACTCGAACATTGGGCACTGTAACATGTGCCGGTAGGGGGTGGGGTAATTTGCAGGCCTGTCATCGCCGAGCGCGGACTTTCGGGAGTCAGCCACCTAGTGGGTCTTACAGTAGAAGGGTGGCACTCTCAGACCACAGGCACCGCTATGCCGGGAAAACTCTGGTTTCCGAGAAATAGGGGGACAAATATGACCGAAAATGCACATTTCCGTATAGAAAAGGCATGCCGCGGGTACCCTCTTCGGCTGGGTACTTTTTCGACTTTCGGGAGTTGGAGACCCAGTGGGTTTTGTAGTCCATACAAGTGCCTTCACGGCCCATAGGTCGGCTATTCCGGGAAAACTCTGGTTTCTCGGAAATTTTAACTCGAACATTGGGCACTGTAACATGTGCCGGTAGGGGGTGGGGTAATTTGCAGGCCTGTCATCGCCGAGCGCGGACTTTCGGGAGTCAGCCACCTAGTGGGTCTTACAGTAGAAGGGTGGCACTCTCAGACCACAGGCACCGCTATGCCGGGAAAACTCTGGTTTCCGAGAAATAGGGGGACGAATATGACCGAAAATGCACATTTCCGTATAGAAAAGGCATGCCGCGGGTACCCTCTTCGGCTGGGTACTTTTTCGACTTTCGGGAGTTGGAGACCCAGTGGGTTTTGTAGTCCATACAAGTGCCTTCACGGCCCATAGGTCGGCTATTCCGGGAAAACTCTGGTTTCTCGGAAATTTTAACTCGAACATTGGGCACTGTAACATGTGCCGGTAGGGGGTGGGGTAATTTGCAGGCCTGTCATCGCCGAGCGCGGACTTTCGGGAGTCAGCCACCTAGTGGGTCTTACAGTAGAAGGGTGGCACTCTCAGACCACAGGCACCGCTATGCCGGGAAAACTCTGGTTTCCGAGAAATAGGGGGACAAATATGACCGAAAATGCACATTTCCGTATAGAAAAGGCATGCCGCGGGTACCCTCTTCGGCTGGGTACTTTTTCGACTTTCGGGAGTTGGAGACCCAGTGGGTTTTGTAGTCCATACAAGTGCCTTCACGGCCCATAGGTCGGCTATTCCGGGAAAACTCTGGTTTCTCGGAAATTTTAACTCGAACATTGGGCACTGTAACATGTGCCGGTAGGGGGTGGGGTAATTTGCAGGCCTGTCATCGCCGAGCGCGGACTTTCGGGAGTCAGCCACCTAGTGGGTCTTACAGTAGAAGGGTGGCACTCTCAGACCACAGGCACCGCTATGCCGGGAAAACTCTGGTTTCCGAGAAATAGGGGGACGAATATGACCGAAAATGCACATTTCCGTATAGAAAAGGCATGCCGCGGGTACCCTCTTCGGCTGGGTACTTTTTCGACTTTCGGGAGTTGGAGACCCAGTGGGTTTTGTAGTCCATACAAGTGCCTTCACGGCCCATAGGTCGGCTATTCCGGGAAAACTCTGGTTTCTCGGAAATTTTAACTCGAACATTGGGCACTGTAACATGTGCCGGTAGGGGGTGGGGTAATTTGCAGGCCTGTCATCGCCGAGCGCGGACTTTCGGGAGTCAGCCACCTAGTGGGTCTTACAGTAGAAGGGTGGCACTCTCAGACCACAGGCACCGCTATGCCGGGAAAACTCTGGTTTCCGAGAAATAGGGGGACAAATATGACCGAAAATGCACATTTCCGTATAGAAAAGGCATGCCGCGGGTACCCTCTTCGGCTGGGTACTTTTTCGACTTTCGGGAGTTGGAGACCCAGTGGGTTTTGTAGTCCATACAAGTGCCTTCACGGCCCATAGGTCGGCTATTCCGGGAAAACTCTGGTTTCTCGGAAATTTAAACTCGAACATTGGGCACTGTAACATGTGCCGGTAGGGGGTGGGGTAATTTGCAGGCCTGTCATCGCCGAGCGCGGACTTTCGGGAGTCAGCCACCTAGTGGGTCTTACAGTAGAAGGGTGGCACTCTCAGACCACAGGCACCGCTATGCCGGGAAAACTCTGGTTTCCGAGAAATAGGGGGACAAATATGACCGAAAATGCACATTTCCGTATAGAAAAGGCATGCCGCGGGTACCCTCTTCGGCTGGGTACTTTTTCGACTTTCGGGAGTTGGAGACCCAGTGGGTTTTGTAGTCCATACAAGTGCCTTCACGGCCCATAGGTCGGCTATTCCGGGAAAACTCTGGTTTCTCGGAAATTTTAACTCGAACATTGGGCACTGTAACATGTGCCGGTAGGGGGTGGGGTAATTTGCAGGCCTGTCATCGCCGAGCGCGGACTTTCGGGAGTCAGCCACCTAGTGGGTCTTACAGTAGAAGGGTGGCACTCTCAGACCACAGGCACCGCTATGCCGGGAAAACTCTGGTTTCCGAGAAATAGGGGGACGAATATGACCGAAAATGCACATTTCCGTATAGAAAAGGCATGCCGCGGGTACCCTCTTCGGCTGGGTACTTTTTCGACTTTCGGGAGTTGGAGACCCAGTGGGTTTTGTAGTCCATACAAGTGCCTTCACGGCCCATAGGTCGGCTATTCCGGGAAAACTCTGGTTTCTCGGAAATTTTAACTCGAACATTGGGCACTGTAACATGTGCCGGTAGGGGGTGGGGTAATTTGCAGGCCTGTCATCGCCGAGCGCGGACTTTCGGGAGTCAGCCACCTAGTGGGTCTTACAGTAGAAGGGTGGCACTCTCAGACCACAGGCACCGCTATGCCGGGAAAACTCTGGTTTCCGAGAAATAGGGGGACAAATATGACCGAAAATGCACATTTCCGTATAGAAAAGGCATGCCGCGGGTACCCTCTTCGGCTGGGTACTTTTTCGACTTTCGGGAGTTGGAGACCCAGTGGGTTTTGTAGTCCATACAAGTGCCTTCACGGCCCATAGGTCGGCTATTCCGGGAAAACTCTGGTTTCTCGGAAATTTTAACTCGAACATTGGGCACTGTAACATGTGCCGGTAGGGGGTGGGGTAATTTGCAGGCCTGTCATCGCCGAGCGCGGACTTTCGGGAGTCAGCCACCTAGTGGGTCTTACAGTAGAAGGGTGGCACTCTCAGACCACAGGCACCGCTATGCCGGGAAAACTCTGGTTTCCGAGAAATAGGGGGACGAATATGACCGAAAATGCACATTTCCGTATAGAAAAGGCATGCCGCGGGTACCCTCTTCGGCTGGGTACTTTTTCGACTTTCGGGAGTTGGAGACCCAGTGGGTTTTGTAGTCCATACAAGTGCCTTCACGGCCCATAGGTCGGCTATTCCGGGAAAACTCTGGTTTCTCGGAAATTTTAACTCGAACATTGGGCACTGTAACATGTGCCGGTAGGGGGTGGGGTAATTTGCAGGCCTGTCATCGCCGAGCGCGGACTTTCGGGAGTCAGCCACCTAGTGGGTCTTACAGTAGAAGGGTGGCACTCTCAGACCACAGGCACCGCTATGCCGGGAAAACTCTGGTTTCCGAGAAATAGGGGGACAAATATGACCGAAAATGCACATTTCCGTATAGAAAAGGCATGCCGCGGGTACCCTCTTCGGCTGGGTACTTTTTCGACTTTCGGGAGTTGGAGACCCAGTGGGTTTTGTAGTCCATACAAGTGCCTTCACGGCCCATAGGTCGGCTATTCCGGGAAAACTCTGGTTTCTCGGAAATTTAAACTCGAACATTGGGCACTGTAACATGTGCCGGTAGGGGGTGGGGTAATTTGCAGGCCTGTCATCGCCGAGCGCGGACTTTCGGGAGTCAGCCACCTAGTGGGTCTTACAGTAGAAGGGTGGCACTCTCAGACCACAGGCACCGCTATGCCGGGAAAACTCTGGTTTCCGAGAAATAGGGGGACGAATATGACCGAAAATGCACATTTCCGTATAGAAAAGGCATGCCGCGGGTACCCTCTTCGGCTGGGTACTTTTTCGACTTTCGGGAGTTGGAGACCCAGTGGGTTTTGTAGTCCATACAAGTGCCTTCACGGCCCATAGGTCGGCTATTCCGGGAAAACTCTGGTTTCTCGGAAATTTTAACTCGAACATTGGGCACTGTAACATGTGCCGGTAGGGGGTGGGGTAATTTGCAGGCCTGTCATCGCCGAGCGCGGACTTTCGGGAGTCAGCCACCTAGTGGGTCTTACAGTAGAAGGGTGGCACTCTCAGACCACAGGCACCGCTATGCCGGGAAAACTCTGGTTTCCGAGAAATAGGGGGACGAATATGACCGAAAATGCACATTTCCGTATAGAAAAGGCATGCCGCGGGTACCCTCTTCGGCTGGGTACTTTTTTCGACTTTCGGGAGTTGGAGACCCAGTGGGTTTTGTAGTCCATACAAGTGCCTTCACGGCCCATAGGTCGGCTATTCCGGGAAAACTCTGGTTTCTCGGAAATTTTAACTCGAACATTGGGCACTGTAACATGTGCCGGTAGGGGGTGGGGTAATTTGCAGGCCTGTCATCGCCGAGCGCGGACTTTCGGGAGTCAGCCACCTAGTGGGTCTTACAGTAGAAGGGTGGCACTCTCAGACCACAGGCACCGCTATGCCGGGAAAACTCTGGTTTCCGAGAAATAGGGGGACAAATATGACCGAAAATGCACATTTCCGTATAGAAAAGGCATGCCGCGGGTACCCTCTTCGGCTGGGTACTTTTTCGACTTTCGGGAGTTGGAGACCCAGTGGGTTTTTGTAGTCCATACAAGTGCCTTCACGGCCCATAGGTCGGCTATTCCGGGAAAACTCTGGTTTCTCGGAAATTTTAACTCGAACATTGGGCACTGTAACATGTGCCGGTAGGGGGTGGGGTAATTTGCAGGC